>JAJOZX010004969.1:222500-363611 GCA_023014485.1 Bathynomus jamesi | reverse complement strand
AAAGCCTTCGAAATTTTCAATTTTCTTCAAATACTAGACCCTATGATTCTACAGGAATTTTGCACAGTATATGGATTAATATAAATGTCTTAATTAAAATTTTAATAATTACAACAATAAGTTTAGGAGCTGTGGGAGATTTTCGAATCTTTAGTCGACCACATATCGAATATCTCTATTTAAAATCGATATCAATGAAAGCCATTATATTTATTTCATTACTCTCAATTGTGATGATATTTGAAAGTTTCAACAAGAACAAACTTTTCTCGAAAATGGGAAAAAGGCACAGTCGAAAGCCTTCGAAATTTTGAATTTTTCTTCAATACCAACACTATGAATTCTGCAGAAATTTTCCACAGGATATAGGATTAATATAAATGTCTTAAATATAAAATATTTAATAATTACTAACATTAGTTTAGGAAATATGGGACATTTTCGAAACTGTATTCTACCTTTTATCGAATATCTCTATTTAAAATCGATATCAATGAAAGCCATTATATTTCTTTCATTACTTTCTATTGTGATGATATTTGGAAAGTTTGATCAACATTAAATGTTTGTCGAAAAATGGGAAAAGGCACAGTCGAAAGCCTTCGAAATTTTGAATTTTTCTTCAAATACCAAACACTATGAATTCTGCAGAAATTTTTCACAGTATATAGGATTAATATAAATGTCTTAAATTTAAAATATTTAATAATTACTAACATTAGTTTAGGAAATATGGGACATTTTCGAATCTTTAGTCGACCACATATCGAATATCTCTTTATTTAAAATCGATATCAATGAAAGCCTTTATATTTCTTTCATTACTCTCCATTTTGATGATATTTGGAAAGTTTCAAGCAAGATCAAATTTTCTCGAAAAATGGGAAAATGCACAGTCGAAGCCTTCGAATTTTGAATTTTTCTTCAATACCAACACTATGATTCCGCAAAACTTTTCCAAAGTATATAGGATTAATATAAATGTCTTAATATAAAATATTTGATAATTACTAACATTAGTTTAGGAAATATAGGACAGTTTCGAAACTGCAGTCTACCTTTTATCGAATATCTCTTCATTTAAAATCCATATCAATGATAGGATTTATATTTCTTTCATTATTTCTATTGTGATGACATTTGGAAAGTTTTCAGCAAGATCAAATGTTTCGGAAAATGGGAAAATGCACTGTCGAAAGCCTTCGAAATTTTCAATTTTTCTTCAAATACTAGACCCTATGATTCTACAGGAATTTTGCACAGTATATAGGATTAATATAAATGTCTTAAATATAAAATATTTAATAATTACAACATAAGTTTAGGAGCTGTGGGAGATTTTCGAATCTTTAGTCGACCACATATCGAATATCTCTATTTAAAATCGATATCAATGAAAGCCATTATATTTATTTCATTACTCTCATTGTGATGATATTTTGGAAAGTTTCAACAAGAACAAACTTTTCTCGAAAAATGGGAAAAGGCACAGTCGAAAGCCTTCGAAATTTTGAATTTTTCTTCAAATACCAAACACTATGAATTCTGCAGAAATTTTCCACAGGATATAGGATTAATATAAATGTCTTAAATTATAAATATTTAATAATTACTAACATTAGTTTTAGGAAATATGGGACATTTTCGAACTGTATTCTACCTTTTATCGAATATCTATTTAAAATCGATATCAATGAAAGCCATTATATTTCTTTCATTACTTTCTATGTGATGATATTTGGAAAGTTTGATCAACATTAAATGTTTGTCGAAAAATGGGAAAATGCACAGTCGAAAGCCTTCGAAATTTTCAATTTTCTTCAAATACCAAACACTATGAATTCTGCAGAATTTTCCACAGTATATAGGATTAATATAATGTCTTAAATATAAAATATTTAATAATTACTAACATTAGTTTAGGAAATATGGGACATTTTCGAATCTTAGTCGACCACATATCGAATATCTCTTTATTTAAAATCGTATCAATGAAAGCCTTTATATTTCTTTCATTACTCTCCATTTTGATGATATTTGGAAAGTTTCAGCAAGATCAAACTTTACTCGAAAAATGGGAAAATGCACAGTCGAAAGCCTTCGAAATTTTGAATTTTTCTTCAAATACCACACACTATGAATTCTGCAGAAATTTTCAACAGTATCTAGCATTAATATAAATGTCTTAAATATAAAATATTTAATAATTACTAACATTAGTTTAGGAAATATAGTACATTTTCGAAACTGTAGTCTACCTTTTATCGAATATCTCTTTATTTAAAATCCATATCAATGATAGGATTTTATTTCTTTCATTACTTTCTATTGTGATGACATTTGGAAAGTTTCAGCAAGATCAAATGTTTCTTGGAAAATGGGAAAATGCACTGTCGAAAGCCTTCGAAATTTTCAATTTTTCTTCAAATACTAGACCCTATGAATTCTACAGGAATTTTGCACAGAATATAGGATTAATATAAATGTGTTAAATATAAAATATTTAATAATTACAACAATAAGTTTAGGAGCTGTGGGAGATTTTCGAATCTTTAGTCGACCACATATCGAATATCTCTTTATTTAAAATCGATATCAATGAAAGCCATTATATTTATTTCATTACTCTCAATTGTGATGATATTTGGAAAGTTTCAACAAGGTCAAACTTTTCTCGAAAAATGGGAAAAGGCACAGTCGAAAGCCTTCGAAATTTTGAATTTTTCTTCAAATACTAAACACAGTGAATTCTGCAGAAATTTTCCACAGTATATAGGATTAATATAAATGTCTTAAATATAAAATATTTAATAATTACTAACATTAATTTAGGAAATATGGGACATTTTCGAAACTGTATTCTACCTTTTATCGAATATCTCTTTATTTAAAATCGATATCAATGAAAGCCATTATATTTCTTTCATTACTTTCTATTGTGATGATATTTGGAAAGTTTGATCAACATTAAATGTTTGTCGAAAAATGGGAAAATGCACAGTCGAAAGCCTTCGAAATTTTGAATTTTTCTTCAAATACCAAACACTCTGAATTCTGCAGAAATTTTCCACATTATATAGGATTAATATAAATGTCTTAAATATAAAATATTTAATAATTACTAACATTAATTTAGGAAATATGGGACATTTTCGAAACTGTAGTCTACTTTTTATCGAATATCTCTATTTAAAATCGATATCAATGAAAGCCATTATATTTCTTTCATTACTTTCTATTGTGATGATATTTGGAAAGTTTGATCAACATTAAATGTTTGTCGAAAAATGGGAAAATGCCAGTCGAAAGCCTTCGAAATTTTCAATTTTTCTTCAAATAACCAAACACTATGAATTCTGCAGAAATTTTTCACAGTATATAGGATTAATATAAATGTCTTAAATTTAAAATATTTAATAATTACTAACATTAGTTTAGGAAATATGGGACATTTTCGAATCTTTAGTCGACCACATATCGAATATCTCTTTATTTAAAATCGATATCAATGAAAGCCTTTATATTTCTTTCATTACTCTCCATTTTGATGATATTTGGAAAGTTTCAGCAAGATCAAACTTTTCTCGAAAAATGGGAAAATGCACAGTCGAAAGCCTTCGAAATTTTGAATTTTTCTTCAAATACCAAACACTATGAATTCCGCAGAACTTTTCCAAAGTATATAGGATTAATATAAATGTCTTAAATATAAAATATTTGATAATTACTAACATTGTTTGAAATATAGGACAGTTTCGAACTGCAGTCTACCTTTTATCGAATATCTCTTCATTTAAAATCCATATCAATGATAGGATTTATATTTCTTTCATTACTTTCTATTGTGATGACATTTGGAAAGTTTCAGCAAGATCAAATGTTTGTCGGAAAATGGGAAAATGCACTGTCGAAAGCCTTGAATTTTCAATTTTTCTTCACATACTAGACCCTATGAATTCTACAGGAATTTTGCACAGTATATAGGATTAATATAAATTCTTAAATATAAAATATTTAATAATTACAACAATAAGTTTTAGGAGCTGTGGGAGATTTTCGAATCTTTAGTCGACCACATATCGAATATCTCTATTTAAATCGATATCAATGAAAGCCATTATATTTATTTCATTACTCTCATTGTGATGATATTTGGAAAGTTTCAACAAGAACAAACTTTTCTCGAAAAATGGGAAAAGGCACAGTCGAAAGCCTTCGAATTTTGAATTTTTCTTCAAATACCAAACACTATGAATTCTGCAGAAATTTTCCACAGGATATAGGATTATATAAAATGTCTTAAATAAAAATATTTAATAATTACTAACATTAGTTTAGGAATATGGACATTTTCGAAACTGTATTCTACCTTTTATCGAATATCTCTATTTAAAATCGATATCAATGAAAGCCATTATATTTTCTTTCATTACTTTCTATTGTGATGATATTTGGAAAGTTTGATCAACATTAAATGTTTGTCGAAAAATGGGAAAGGCACAGTCGAAAGCCTTCGAAATTTTGAATTTTTCTTCAATACCAACACTATGAATTCTGCAGAAATTTTCACAGTTATAGGATTATATAAATGTCTTAAATTTAAAATTTAATAATTACTAACATTAGTTTAGGAATATGGACATTTTCGAATCTTTAGTCGACCACATATCGAATATCTCTTTATTTAAAATCGATATCAATGAAAGCCTTTATTTCTTTCATTACTCTCCATTTTGATGATATTTGGAAAGTTTCAGCAGATCACTTTTCTCGAAAAATGGGAAAATGCACAGTCGAAAGCCTTCGAATTTTTTGAATTTTTCTTCAAATACCAAACACTATGAATTCCGCAAAACTTTTCCAAAAGTATATAGGATTAATATAATGTCTTAAATATAAATATTTGATAATTACTAACATTAGTTTAGGAATATAGGACAGTTTTCGAACTGCAGTCTACCTTTTATCGATATCTCTTCATTTAAAATCCATATCAATGATAGGATTTATATTTCTTTCATTACTTTCTATTGTGATGACATTTGGAAAGTTTCAGCAAGATCAAATGTTTGTCGGAAAATGGGAAATGCACTGTCGAAAGCCTTCGAAATTTTCAATTTTCTTCAAATACTAGACCCTATGAATTCTACAGGAATTTTGCACAGTATATAGATTAATATAAATGTCTTAAATATAAAATATTAATAATTACAACAATAAGTTTAGGAGCTGTGGGAGATTTTCGAATCTTTAGTCGACCACATATCGAATATCTCTATTTAAAATCGATATCAATGAAAGCCATTATATTTATTTCATTACTCTCAATTGTGATGATATTTGGAAAGTTTCAACAAGAACAAACTTTTCTCGAAAAATGGGAAAAGGCACAGTCGAAAGCCTTCGAAATTTTGAATTTTTCTTCAAATACCAAACACTATGAATTCTGCAGAAATTTTCCACAGGATATAGGATTAATATAAATGTCTTAAATATAAAATATTTAATAATTACTAACATTAGTTTAGGAAATATGGGACATTTTCGAAACTGTATTCTACCTTTTATCGAATATCTCTATTTAAAATCGATATCAATGAAAGCCATTATATTTCTTTCATTACTTTCTATTGTGATGATATTTGGAAAGTTTGATCAACATTAAATGTTTGTCGAAAAATGGGAAAATGCACAGTCGAAAGCCTTCGAAATTTTCAATTTTTCTTCAAATACCAAACACTATGAATTCTGCAGAAATTTTCCACAGTATATAGGATTAATATAAATGTCTTAAATATAAAATATTTAATAATTACTAACATTAGTTTAGGAAATATGGGACATTTTCGAATCTTTAGTCGACCACATATCGAATATCTCTTTATTTAAAATCGATATCAATGAAAGCCTTTATTTCTTTCATTACTCTCCATTTGATGATATTTGGAAAGTTTCAGCAAGATCAAACTTTTCTCGAAAAATGGGAAAATGCACAGTCGAAAGCCTTCGAAATTTTGAATTTTTCTTCAAATACCAACACTATGAATTCTGCAGAAATTTTCCACAGTATCTAGGATTAATATAAATGTCTTAAATATAAAATATTTAATAATTACTAACATTAGTTTAGGAAATATGGGACATTTTCGAAACTGTAGTCTACCTTTTATCGAATATCTCTTTATTTAAAATCCATATCAATGATAGGATTTATTTTCTTTCATTACTTTCTATTGTGATGACATTTGGAAAGTTTCAGCAAGATCAAATGTTTCTGAAAAATGGGAAAATGCACTGTCGAAAGCCTTCGAAATTTTCAATTTTTCTTCAAATACCAACCTATGAATTCTACAGAATTTTCACAGTATATAGGATTAATATAAATGTCTTAAATATAAAATATTTAATAATTACAACATAGTTTAGGAGCTGTGGGATTTTCGAATCTTTAGTCGACCACATATCGAATATCTCTTTATTTAAAATCGATATCAATGAAAGCCATTATATTTATTTCATTACTCTCATTGTGATGATATTTGGAAAGTTTCAAAATCAAACTTTTCTCGAAAAATGGGAAAAGCACAGTCGAAAGCCTTCGAAATTTTGAATTTTTCTTCAAATACTAAACACTATGAATTCTGCAGAAATTTTCCACAGTATATAGGATTAATATAAATGTCTTAAATATAAAATATTTAATAATTACTAACATTATTTAGGAAATATGGGACATTTTCGAAACTGTAGTCTACCTTTTATCGAATATCTCTTTATTTAAAATCGATATCAATGAAAGCCATTATATTTCTTTCATTACTTTCTATTGTGATGATTTGGAAAGTTTGATCAACATTAAATGTTTGTCGAAAAATGGGAAAATGCACAGTCGAAAGCCTTCGAAATTTTGAATTTTTCTTCAAATACCAAACACTATGAATTCTGCAGAAATTTTCCACAGTATATAGGATTAATATAAATGTCTTAAATATAAAATATTTAATAATTACTAACATTAGTTTAGGAAATATGGGACATTTTCGAAACTGTAGTCTACCTTTTATCGAATATCTCTTTATTTAAAATCGATATCAATGAAAGCCATTATATTTCTTTCATTACTTTCTATTGTGATGATATTTGGAAAGTTTGATCAACATTAAATGTTTTCGAAAATGGGAAAATGCACAGTCGAAAGCCTTCGAAATTTTCAATTTTTCTTCAAATACCAAACACTATGAATTCTGCAGAAATTTTTCACAGTATATAGGATTAATATAAATGTCTTAAATTAAAATATTTAATAATTACTAACATTAGTTTAGGAAATATGGGACATTTTCGAATCTTAGTCGACCATATCGAATATCTCTTTATTTAAAATCGATATCAATGAAAGCCTTTATATTTCTTTCATTACTCTCCATTTTGATGATATTTGGAAAGTTTCAGCAAGATCAAACTTTTCTCGAAAAATGGGAAAATGCACAGTCGAAAGCCTTCGAAATTTTGAATTTTTCTTCAAATACCAAACACTATGAATTCCGCAGAACTTTTCCAAAGTATATAGGATTAATATAAATGTCTTAAATATAAAATATTTATAATTACTAACATTAGTTTAGGAAATATAGGACAGTTTTCGAAACTGCAGTCTACCTTTTATCGAATATCTCTTTATTTAAAATCCATATCAATGATAGGATTTATATTTCTTTCATTACTTTCTATTGTGATGACATTTGGAAAGTTTCAGCAAGATCAAATGTTTGTCGGAAAATGGGAAAATGCACTGTCGAAAGCCTTCGAAATTTTCAATTTTTCTTCAAATACTAGACCCTATGAATTCTACAGGAATTTTGCACAGTATATAGGATTAATATAAATGTCTTAAATATAAAATATTTAATAATTACAACAATAAGTTTAGGAGCTGTGGGAGATTTTCGAATCTTTAGTCGACCACATATCGAATATCTCTTTATTTAAAATCGATATCAATGAAAGCCATTATATTTATTTCATTACTCTCATTGTGATGATATTTGGAAAGTTTCAACAAGAACAAACTTTTCTCGAAAAATGGGAAAAGGCACAGTCGAAAGCCTTCGAAATTTTGAATTTTTCTTCAAATACCAAACACTATGAATTCTGCAGAAATTTTCCACAGTATATAGGATTAATATAAATGTCTTAAATATAAAATATTTAATAATTACTAACATTAGTTTAGGAAATATGGGACATTTTCGAAACTGTAGTCTACCTTTTATCGAATATCTCTATTTAAAATCGATATCAATGAAAGCCATTATATTTCTTTCATTACTTTCTATTGTGATGATATTTGGAAAGTTTGATCAACATTAAATGTTTGTCGAAAAATGGGAAAATGCACAGTCGAAAGCCTTCGAAATTTTCAATTTTTCTTCAAATACCAAACACTATGAATTCTGCAGAAATTTTCCACAGTATATAGGATTAATATAAATGTCTTAAATATAAAATATTTAATAATTACTAACATTAGTTTAGGAAATATGTTACATTTTCGAATCTTTAGTCGACCACATATCGAATATCTCTATTTAAAATCGATATCTATGAAAGCCTTTATATTTCTTTCATTACTCTCCATTGTGATGATATTTGGAAAGTTTCAGCAAGATCAAACTTTTCTCGAAAAATGGGAAAATGCACAGTCGAAAGTCGCGAAATTTTGAATTTTTCTTCAAATACCAAACACTATGAATTCTGCAGAAATTTTCCACAGTATAGGATTAATATAAATGTCTTAAATATAAAATATTTAATAATTACTAACATTAGTTTAGGAAATATGGACATTTTCGAAACTGTAGTCTACCTTTTATCGAATATCTCTTTATTTAAAATCGATATCAATGAAAGGATTTATATTTCTTTCATTACTTTCTATTGTGATGACATTTGGAAAGTTTCAGCAAGATCAAATGTTTGTCGGAAAATGGGAAAATGCACTGTCGAAAGCCTTCGAAATTTTCAATTTTTCTTCAAATACTAGACCTATGAATTCTCAGAATTTTGCACAGTATATAGGATTAATATAAATGTCTTAAATATAAAATATTTAATAATTACAACAATAAGTTTAGGAGCTGTGGGAGATTTTCGAATCTTTAGTCGACCACATATCGAATATCTCTATTTAAAATCGATATCAATGAAAGCCATTATATTTATTTCATTACTCTCCATTTTGATGATATTTGGAAAGTTTCAGCAAGATCAAACTTGCTGGGAAAATGCACTGTAGGAAATCCATATCAATGATAGGATTTATATTTCTTTCATTACTTTCTATTGTGATGACATTTGGAAAGTTTCAGCAAGATCAAATGTTTCTCGGAAAATGGGAAAATGCACTGTTGAAAGCCTTCGAAATTTTCAATTTTTCTTCAAATACTAGACCCTATGAATTCTACAGGAATTTTGCACAGAATATAGGATTAATATAAATGTGTTAAATATAACACATTATATTATAAATATAATGTTTCAGCATTAATGAAAGTTTGATCAACATTAAATGTTTGTCGAAAAATGGGAAAATGCACAGTCGAAAGCCTGTGCTTTCGACTAACCCAACCCAACCCAACCCAACCTAGGAAGAGGCAATTGACGCTTAATTAAAGTGTTAAACACTTTCCTGCATTTGGCTGATTTAAAAAAGCACTGGTGTATGAATACGATTAGCGTATGTATATAATTTCATAGTTTTCCTGTGACGTATACTCCCTAAAAATTTAATTTCAATTGACGCTAAAACTTTCATTTACATACCACTAGCACAGATTTAAGATTTTTCCATATTCTTAATCACGAAGGACGAAGGCAGTATTCACTTCAACGTCAATATCTGGAGATGTAAACTTTTACAAATTCAGTAGTCACTCTTTAAATTATTACATCACAAAAGAGCACTCAGTGATAGATCAATCATTTACACAGATATACTCTGGAAACGTACAAAAGAATTTGACAAAATTACCGCACGTTTTATTACCACTAGGTTTGAGGAAGGTATACACATGACATTCTCCTAATAATCTTACGATCATGGGAAAATCTTTTAAATTATAATACATTTCTTCAACTAAAATCAGCAAAGGGATTTAAAGTGAAATCAAAAACTCTATACAATATTATTTCACATTTTTCTATTCATTAGACTGCATCCCTTCAGAGAAGCAACCATTCTTCTAAGCTACAGTCATCTGATGTGCTCACGACACTACGTCACCATTGCTAGCAGCAAAATTTCTTGGAGGCATGGTACCAGTTTCAGTGAATGACGAGGCCAACAAATATTTAAGTCGTCTATCTCGAAGTGTGAATCATGCTCAACAGTTGGATACTTATGGGGGCGAAACAAGTTTTGGTTTTGTTTTGTACCGAACCGAACCCAACCCAACCCAACCTTCGGCAAATACTTTGATAATGAGTTTCATTAATAGTTTCAGGTATATTGGTGGATTGGTGGATTTCCCGTCGATGCATATTGTACAATCGCACGATGCGATTAGCAGTTGTTACCCATCTCGAATGCTTAAAGATACTGTTTGCATGATTTGGAAAGGCGCCATAGAGGTAACAAGGCGACACTGCGCTACACATGTCCCATCAATACGGCTGGTCTCTGCTCAGCTTCACTTCGCCTAAGTCTTGCAGCAAGTTCACAGGTATTGTAGTTTGTAGTTACTCGTACGTAGCAATTGACTTCCAAATCTCTAATGCAACATTTGTGGGACAAAAGTGGTGCCATAAAAGTACTAAACAGCAAAGAAGTTCAGTGGCTTGCTAAAATGGTGTTCAAGAAATTTAATCACACGGCCTCTCCCCCCACTGTTCACAAAATTTGAAATACAAAAAAAAAGAAATTACAAATACTGTACGTGAAAAACATTGCATAAAACATCAATCTTTTACTGACATTTGAATAATCAAAACTATGTATCACGCACTTAACGTTCAGATATAAAATGAGAATACTAGGGTTAAAATTTATAATACAAAACATGACAAATTGATGACAATAACGCTGTATGCAAGAAAATAGCGCATTCACATTCACAAAAGGGCCCACACACTGCTTATTTTAGAAAGTGTACCAATGGCAAGTCGTAAGATTGGGATCATACAGTACGTTTGTCCTAAAAATTTAGTTAAAATTTAGTTTTATACAATTTTACAGGCACAGCAACATTTGAGGATATACATAAATCAAAATTATTACAGTATATATATCACAAGCTATTATTCGCAACGTTTCTACACAAACTTAATTCATTTAAAAAAAAAAAAATTTTCAAAGAAATGTGTATCTGAACTCATCTAATATTAGATTATTCCACAGGAAAACTCGCTCATAAATCCTATGGAAGAAAAGCAAATTTTAAATAATTCGAATTAACAGTTTCTGAAGTTCTAATACAGCAAAATATCACTTTGTATTTCTAAAAAGATATTTACTTAAAACACAAGGCTCAGCTCATTTTTTAAATAACAGCCACAACTAAAACGTAAAGGGTCCTACTGGGTCATTGAATTCGTTCCAACTCATCTCCGAGTGTGATAACTTTGCGAAAGATCTCTAAAAAAAAAAAAAAAGGAGAATAAAAGAAAATAAATGGAATGTGAAATCGCAGTACAATCATATCTAAGATGCAGAGCAAAATAAAAATTAAAAAACCTAGTAAACTTTGGAAAAAGTCTTAATTAATATTGGCCATTTAGGTTCGCAATCGTACCATGATGTTTAAAAAAAAAAAATACAAAAATATCATGCAATTTAAAAATACAAACAATATACATTAAGAACGTTACAAGTCGTTACATCTACACAGAATATTAATGTTCAAAAATCAGATAAAATATAAACCTCAAGGAAATCGATGAGTAAAACCAGTGGAGCTGTTTGTAGTGTTTAGTAGGCAGGGAAATCATCTTCGAACGTAAATGACAAACGACCCATCCGAACCTTTACATCTTTGAATGCAACGTGGCATGCAGGAATACTACTAAATTCTCTCAGGAAATATTCCATTCGCTGGAATTTATTTCCTATTAAATAAAAGCAAAGATTAAGTATAATTTAATAAATACAAGATATATTACAATATAAATTGTTCGTATTTTAAAACATTTAGAAAATATACTAAAATCCTAAGGCGAGCTATTTTCGTAAGTCAAAAAAAATAAATAAAAAAATAAATAAAAAAATAAATAAAAAAATAAAAGAAAGGTATTTGGTCGTTAAATTCAATCCGACTGTTCTCCAAAACGTGAACACTCTGCGAGAAATCTCGCAAGTAAAAAAGTGAAGAAGAGTGAATGTGGCTAATAATAAATGTAAAACCTAAATGCCAAATTTAAAAAAAAAAAAAAGGCATCCCGACAGATTTTTTTAATAAAAAGCGGAGTACCGACAAAAATTTAGAACAAAAATCAAAACTAAAACAAAATCCCAAATTATGAAAAAACGCTGCCAAGAAATCTTTGGAAAAAATAACGCCAAGAGAAATTTCGGAACAAAATAAAAAAAGGACAAGAGAAATTTGGAGTAAGAGTCCAAACGTAGCTAGCAACAATTAAAACAATTCCGAAAAAATAAGCACAGGAATTATAACTATAAATGAAAAAACCCGACAATTCTAAATACTCATAAAAACTACGTATGAAAAACAAGTGCTAAAAAGAATATTAATATTTGGATTGAAAAAAAAAAAAAAAGTAAAAAACCTCAAGGAAATCGATGCGAGAAAACACTGGACCTCTTCGTAGTGCTTTAGTATGCAGGGTAATACTCTTTTCAATGTAAATGACAAATTACCCATCCGACCCTTCACATCTTTCAATGCAACATGGCATGTAACAATACTAGTACATTCTTTCATACGAAACATTCGCTGAAAATTAATTCCTATTGATCAAAAGCAAATAACAAATAAATTCAATAAATACTAGAAATGTTATATAAATTTATATATTTTTAAAAATTTATTTAGAAAAATACGAAAATAGCTCGCATTATGATTTGAGTAAGTCCCAAATGAAGAAATGCCAAATTGTATTAGGTCATTAAAACTTTGTCGGGACGCCTTTTATTTAATTTGGCATTTCTGTTTTAGAATCATCATATGCCACATTCGCTAACCTTCACTTTTCTACTTCCGAGTTTTCTTGCTGAGAGGTCACCTTTAGGAGAACAGTCGGATCGAATTTAATGACTTTATTCTACCTTTGGCATTTCTTTATTTCCGACTTATTCCAACTATAAGGTGAGCTATTTTCGTATTTTTCTAAATTTTATAATTTTATAAATGTATCTAACAATATTCTAGTATTTATTGAATTTGTATTTGATATTTGCTTTTGATCAATAGGAAATAATTTCCAGCGAATGTTTCCTGTGGAAGAATTTACTGGTATTCCTACAAGCCACGTCATTCTTCAAAGATAGATGTAAAGGGTAGGGTACGGGTCATTTGTCATTTACATTGCGAAGAGGATTTCCCCTGCATACTAAACAGTACAAGGAGCTCCAGTGTTTTCCCTCATAGATTTCGTTAAGGTTTTTTAAAATGTAAGAGTTTTCAAATCAAATATTAACTTTATTTTTAACATTCGTTTTTAATCCTTTTTTTTTTTCATTAATGTTTACCAATTTCACGGATTTTTTCGTTTATAGTTTTCCTTTGTTTATTTTCTCGGAATTGTTTTAATCTTTCCCAGTTTCGTTCGGACTCGTACTCGAAGGTTCTCTTGGTTTTATATATTTGTATTTCTGAAAGTTCTCTTGGCCCTTTTTTTAAGGATTTCGTGGCAGCTGTTTTTTAAATTTGGCATTTTGTTCTATATTTGATTTGTTAAACCTGTGAGGACGCCCTGGTTTTTTGACTTTGGCATTTTTCTTTTAGATTCATTATTACTCACATTCACTCGTTCCTTTTTCTATTTCAGAGATTTCTCGCCGAGTAGTCACGTTTAGGAGAACAGTCTGATCGACTTTAAAATAGAAATCATGAACCCAAACAAAATGCCAAATTCTGAAAAAAGCGGCCAAAAAAACCTTTGGAAATAATACTGCCAAGAGAACTTTCGGAAAAAAAAATTGTCAAGAGAACTTTGAAGTAACTCTGAACGTGACTGGCAAATATTAAACCAATTCCGAGGAAATAGAACCATAAACGAAAAAACACCACACATTTATAAATAAAATTAATATTTCGATTGAAAAATCATGCACTTTAAAAACAAACCTTAAAGAAATCGAAAAGAGAAAACACTGCAGCTCTGTAGTGTTTAGCATGCATGGAAATCCTCTTTGCTATATAAATAACAAAACTCGTTCGACCCTTTACATCTTTGAAAAAGTGACGTGCCATGTTGGAATACTAGTAAATCCTACAAGAGGAAACATTCGCGAGAACTTATTTCCTGTTAATCAAAAACAAATATTAACTTTAAATTCACTGAATACTAGACATTGCAATATAAACTTATAATTTTAAACATTAAGAAAAATGCGAAAATAATTGCTCACCTTATGATTTGAGTAGGTCGAGGGGGGGACAAATGTTTTATGTGGTCGTTAAATTTAATACGACTTCTCTCCAAAAGGTGAACACACTGCGAAAAATCTCGCAAGTAGAAAACTGAAGACGAGTTCATATGGCTAATAATAAATCTAAAAGTTAAATGCCTAACTTAAAAAAAGGGCGTTCCAACAGAATTTTAGAACAAACATTGAATCTAAAACAAAATGCAAATTTTGGAAAAACAGTTGCCAAGAAATCTTTGGAAAAAAGAAGGCCAACAGAAATTTGGTAAGAGTCCCAACGTAACTAACAAAGATTAAAACAATTCCGAGGAAATAAATGCGAAATACAACTATAAACGAAAAAGACATTTCTAAATACTAATATACAATACGTTTCAAAACAATGTTAAGAATAAAATTAATCTGCGTTGAAAAAAAAGTACGCTTTAAAAAACAAACCTCAAGGAAATAGATGGGAGAAACCACTGGACCTCTTTGTAGCGTTTAGTATGCGGGTTAATCCTCTTGCCAATGTAAATAAATCACCCATCCGACCATTCACATCTTTAAAAAATGTGACGTGGCATGTTGGATTAATAGTAAATTCTTCCATAGGAAACATTCGCTGGAAATTATTTCCTATTGATCAAAAGCAAATATCAAATATACATTCAATAAATACTAGAATATTGTTATATAAATTTATATAATTTTAAAAATTCAATTAGAAAAATATGAAAATAGCTGACCTTATGATTTGAGCAAGTCGCAAATAAAGACATGCTAAAGGTTGTATTAGGTCATTAAAAAAGATCCGACTGTTCTCCTAAACGTGACCACGCGGCGAGAAACCTCTGAAATAGAGAAGGGAAGAAGAGTGAATGTGGGTAATAATGATTCGAAGAAAAATGCCCAATTCTAAAAACTAGGGTGTCCTGACAGATTATTTTTTTTTTTTTTTTTTTTTTTTAACCAAAAGGGGCATCCAGACTTTTTTTTTATTACGAGTCTAGAACATAATGCCAAATTTAAAAAACAGCTGCCACGAAATCCTAAAAAAAAAGACTGCCAAGAGAACTTTCGGGAAAAAAAAATTTCTTCTAGAGAACGTTGGAGTACGAGTCCGAACGAAACTGGGAAAGACTAAATTTTCGAGAAAATAGAACTATAAACGAAAAAATCTCCGACATTAATAAACACTAATGAAAACCATGTATTAAAAATGAATGTTAATAAAATTAATATTTGGATTGAAAACTCTTACACTTTAAAAAACAAACCTTAAGGAAATCGATGAGAAAAAACGAGCTCTTCGTAGTGATTTAGTATGCAGAGAAATCCTCTTTGCAAAGTGAATGACAAATTACCCGTATGACCCTTTACATCGTTAAAGATGGTGACGTAAAATGTTGGAATACTAGTAAGTTCTTCCACAGGAAACATTCGCTGGAAATTATTTCCTATTGAGCAAAAGCAAATATTAAAAACATTCATGAAATACTAGAAGTAGATATTGCAATATAAATTCATCTAATTTTAAAAATAGTCAAGAAAAGTTGGAAAATAGCTAACCTTATAATTTCAGTAAGTCGCAAATATAGAAATGCCAAAGGTTGTATTAGGTCATTAAATTCGATCCGGCTGTTCTCCTGAAGGTGACTTCTCGGCGAAAAAACTGAAATAGAAAAGGGAAGATGAGCGAATGTGGCAAATAATGATTTTAAAACAAATGCCAAATTTAAAAAAAATGTGTGTCCCGACAAAATTTTAAAAAAGGGCGTTCCGATACACTTTTGGTGCAGAAGTCATGAATCCAAAAGAAAAATGCTAAATTTGGGAAAATAACTGCAAAGAAATATTTAGAAAAAAGACTGCCAGGACAATTCAGAAAAAAAATTACTGCCAAGAGAAAAATTTCGAATAAAAAAAATTGGCCACGAGAACTTTGGAGTACGAGTCGTAAAGTAACTGGCAAAGATTAAAACAATTCCGAAAAAAAAAAAAAAAAGGAAAAAAACTATAAACGAAAAAAACCAGACATTTATAAATCCTAATAAAAGCCATGTATTAAAAACGAATGTTAAGAATAAAATTATTTTGGATTGAAAACACTTACCCTTTAAAAAACAAACCTTCAAGAAATCGATGAGAAAAAAAAAACCAACTCTTCGTAGGGTTTAGCATGCATGAAACTCCTCTTTGTAATGCAAAAAAATGACCCTTCACTTCTTTGAAGAATGACGTGGCATGTTGGAATACTAGTAAATTCTTCAACAGGAAACATTCCCTGGAAATTATTTGCTATTGATCAAAAGCAAATATCAAATATAAATTCAATACCATAACATTAGTATATAAATTTATAAAATTTTAAAAATTTAAAAAATATGAAAATAGCTCACCTTATAAATTGAATAAATGAATAAAGAAATAAAGAAATGCCAAAAGTTGAAATAGGTCATTAAATTGGAGCCGACTGTTCTCCTAAACGTGACCACTCGGCGAGAAATCTCTGAAATAAAGAGAAGGTGAATGAAAGTGGGTAATCATGAATCCAAAAGAAAAATGTCAAATTAAGAAAAAACCAGGACGTCTTAACTGATTTTCTTAGAAAAGGGCGTCCAGACAGATTTCGTAGCAGCTTTTTAAATTTGGCACTCTGTTCTAGATTCATGATTTTTTTAAAAATCTTTGTAAAAGACTGCCAAGAGAAATTTCGGAATAAAAAATTCAAGAAAACCTTAGAGTAAGAATTCGAACGAAACTGGGGAAGATTAAAACATTCGAGAAAAACAGAGGAAAGAACTAAACGAAAAAATCCATGACATTTGTAAACATTAATGAAAACCATGTATTAAAAACGAATGTTAAGAATAAAATTAATTTAGATTGAAAACTCTTACAGTTTTAACAAACAAACCTTACGGCAATCGATGAGGGAAAATACTGGAGCTCATTGTAGTTTAGTATGCAGGGGAAATCCTCTTTGCAATGTAAATGACAAATGACACGTCCAACCCTTCACATCTTTGAAGAATGACGTGGCTTCTAGGAATACCAGTAAATTCTTCCACAGCAAACATTCGCTGGAAATTATTTCCAGCGATCTAAAGCAAATATCAAATACAATAAATACTAGAAACTTGTTATAGACATTTATAAAATAAAAATTAGTTTAGAAAAATACGAAAATAGCTCACCTAATAATTTCAGTAAGTCGCAAATAAAGAAATGCCAAAGGTTGAATAAGGTCACTAAATTTGATCCGACTGTTCTGCTACAGGTGATCTCTCGGCGAGAAAACTCGGAAGTAGAAGTGAAGGTTAGCGAATGTGGCATATAATGGTTCTAAAACAGAAATGGTAATTTTAAAAAATAGGCGACCGACACAATCAGGAAAAAGGGCGTCCCGACAAAGTTTTCAGCAATAGAAATCATGATTCCAAACAATGCCAAATTCTGAAAAACAGCTGCCAGAAAATATTTGGAAAAAAAAAAAAAGACTGCCAAGAAAACTTTCGGAAAAAAAGAACTGCCAAGAGAACACTTTCGAATAAAAACAAATTGCCCACAAGAAATTTGGAATACGAGTACGAACGTAACTAAGACAATTCCGAAGAAATAAACGTAGGAAATAGAACTATAAACGAAAAAATCCCTGACATTTATAAATACTAATAAGAAAACCATGTTTTAAAAACTAATGTTAAGAATAAAATTAATATTTGGATTGAAAACTCTTGCACTTTAAAAAAGAAACACGGAAATCGATGAGAAAAAAAATTGGAGGTCTTTTTTATGTCAATAACAAATGACCCTTCACTTCTTTGAAGAATGTGACGTGCCATGTTGGAATATTAGTATATTCTTCCACAGGAAACATTCCCTGGAAATTATTTCACATTGATCAAAAGCAAATATAATTTCAATAAATATCATAACATTTATATAAATTGATAAAATTAAAAAAAAACAAACATAGCTCACCTTATAAATTTAATAAGTCGTAAATAAAGAATTGCCAAAAGTTGAAATAGGTCATTAAATTCGATTAGATTGTTCTCCTAAACGTGACCACTCGGCGAGAAATCTCGGAAATAAAGGGAAGGTGAATGAATGTGGGTAATAATGAATCAAAAAGAAAAATGTCAAATTAAGAAAAAACCAGGACGTCTTAACAGATTTTTTAGAAAAGGGCGTCCAGACAGATTTCGTAGCAGTTGTTTTTTATATTTGGCACTCTGTTCTAGATTCATGATTCTTAAAAAAATCTTTGTAAAAAAGGCTGCCAAGAGAAATTTCGGAAAAAAAAATACTACATAATTGTTTTAAACATTTATAAAATAAAAATTAGTGACGTGCCGTGCCGTGTTGGAATACTAGTAAGTTCTTCCACAGGAAACTAATATTAAGAATAAAATTAATTTGGATTTTAAACTCTTACACTTTAAAAAAGAAACCTTAAGGAAATCGATGAGAAAAAAATTGGAGCTCTTTGTTATGTAAATAAATTACTATTATGACCCTTTACTTCTTTGAATAATGTGACGTGCCATGTTGGAATATTAGTAAATTCTTCCAGAGGAAACATTCGCGAGAAATTATTTCCTGTTGATCAAAAGCAAATATTAACTTTAAATTCACTGAATACTAGATAGACATTCCAATATGAACTTATAATTTTATACATTAAGAAAAATAAGAAAGTAATTGCTCACCTTATGATTTGAGTAGGTCGGGGGGGGGGGGGAGCCAAATGTTTTATTTGGTCATTAAATTTAATACGACTTTTCTCCGAAAGGTGAACACACTGCGAGAAATCTCGCAAGTAGAAAACTAAAGACGAGTTCATATGGCTAATAATAAATTTAAAAGTTCAATGCCTAACTTCAAAAAAGGGCGTTCCAACAGAATTTTAGAACAAACATTGAATCTAAAACAAAATGCAAATTTTGGAAAAACACTTGCCAAGAAATCTTTGGAAAAAAGAAGGCCAACAGAAATTTGGAGTAAGAGTCCGAACGTAAGTACCAAAGATTAAAACAATTCCGAGGAAATATATGCGAAATAGAACTATAAACGAAAAAAAAAGATTTCTAAATACTAATATACCATACGTTTCAAAACAATGTTAAGAATAAAATTAATTTGCATTTAAAAAAAGTACGCTTTAAAAAACAAACCTCAAGAAAATCGATGAGAGAAACCACTGGACCTCTTTGTAGCGTTTAGTATGCGGGTTAATCCTCTTGCCAATGTAAATAAATCACCCATCCGACCCTTCACATCTTTAAAAAATGTGACGTGGCATGTTGGATTAATAGTAAATTCTTCCATAGGAAACATTCGCTGGAAATTATTTCTTATTGATCAAAAGCAAATATCAAATATAAATTCAATAAATACTAGAATATTGTTATATAAATTTATATAATTTTAAAAATTCAATTAAAAAAAATATGAAAATAGCTCACCTTATGATTTGAGCAAGTCGCAAATAAAGACATGCTTAAGGTTGTATTAGGTCATTAAAAGAGATCCGACTGTTCTCCTAAACGTGACCACTCGGCGAGAAACCTCGGAAATAGAGAAGGGAAGAAGAGCGAATGTGGGTAATAATGATTCGAAGAAAAATGCCCAAGTCTAAAAACTAGGGAGTCCTGACATATTTTTTTTTTTTTTTTTTAACAAAAAGGGGCATCCGGACTTTTTTTTTAATTGCGAGTCTAGAACATAATGCCACGAAATCCTACAAAAAAGACTGCCAAGAGAACTTTCGGGAACATTTTTTTTTCTTCTAGAGAACCTTGGAGTACGAGTCCGAACGAAACTGGGAAAGACTAAATTTTCGAGAAAATAGAACTATAAACGAAAAAACCTCCGACATTAATAAACACTAATGAAAACCATGTATTAAAAATGAATGTTAATAAAATTAATATTTGGATTGAAAACTCTTACACTTTAAAAAACAAACCTTAAGGAAATCGATGAGAAAAAACGAGCTCTTCGTAGTGATTTAGTATGCAGAGAAATCCTCTTTGCAAAGTAAATGACAAATTACCCGTATGACCCTTTACATCGTTAAAGATGGTGACGTAAAATGTTGGAATACTAGTAAGTTCTTCCACAGGAAACATTCGCTGGAAATTATTTCCTATTGAGCAAAAGCAAATATTAAAAACAAATTCATGAAATACTAGAAGTAGATATTGCAATATAAATTCATCTAATTTTAAAAATAGTCAAGAAAAGTTGGAAAATAGCTAACCTTATAATTTCAGTAAGTCGCAAATATAGAAATGCCAAAGGTTGTATTAGGTCATTAAATTCGATCCGGCTGTTCTCCTGAAGGTGACTTCTCGGCGAAAAAACTGAAATAGAAAAGGGAAGATGAGCGAATGTGGCAAATAATGATTTTAAAACAAATGCCAAATTTAAAAAAAATGTGTGTCCCGACAAAATTTTAAAAAAGGGCGTTCCGATACACTTTTGGTGCAGAAGTCATGAATCCAAAAGAAAAATGCTAAATTTGGGAAAATAACTGCAAAGAAATATTTAGAAAAAAGACTGCCAGGACAATTCAGAAAAAAAATTACTGCCAAGAGAAAAATTTCGAATAAAAAAAATTGGCCACGAGAACTTTGGAGTACGAGTCGTAAAGTAACTGGCAAAGATTAAAACAATTCCGAAGAAAAAAAAACAAAGGAAAAAACTATAAACGAAAAAAACCAGACATTTATAAATACTAATAAAAGCCATGTATTAAAAACGAATGTTAAGAATAAAATTATTTTGGATTGAAAACACTTACCCTTTAAAAAACAAACCTTCAAGAAATCGATGAGAAAAAAAACCGAACTCTTCGTAGTGTTTAGCATGCATGAAACTCCTCTTTGTAATGCAATAAAATGACCCTTCACTTCTTTGAAGAATGACGTGGCATGTTGGAATACTAGTAAATTCTTCAACAGGAAACATTCCCTGGAAATTATTTCTTATTGATCAAAAGCAAATATCAAATAAATTCCATACCATAACATTGTTATATAAATTTATAAAATTTATAATATTTAAAAAATATGAAAATAGCTCACCTTATAAATTGAATAAACAAATAAAGAAATGACAAAAGTTTAAATAGGTCATTAAATTGGAGCCGACTGTTCTCCTAAACGTGACCACTCTGCGAGAAATCTCTGAAATAAAGAGAAGGTGAATGAAAGTGGGTAATCATGAATCCAAAAGAAAAATGTCAAATTAAGAAAAAACCAGGACGTCTTAACAGATTTTCTTAGAAAAGGGCATCCAGACAGATTTCGTAGCAGCTTTTTAAATTTCGCACTCTGTTCTACATTCATGATTTTTAAAAAAATCTTTGTAAAAAAGAATGCCAAGAGAAATTGAAAACCTTAGAGTAAGAGTCCGAACGAAACTGGGAAAGATTAAAACATTCCCGAGAAAAACAGAAGAAAGAACTAAACGAAAAAGTCCATGACACTTGTAAACATGAAAACCATGTATTAAAAACGAATGTTAAGAATAAAATTAATTTAGATTGAAAACTCTTACCGTTTTAAAAAACAAACCTTAAGGCAATCGATGAGGGAAAATACTGGAGCTCATTGTAGTTTAGTATGCAGGGGAAATCCTCTTTGCAATGTAAATGACAAATGACACGTCCAACCCTTCATATCTTTGAAGAATGACGTGGCTTCTAGGAATACCAGTAAATTCTTCCACAGGAAACATTCGCTAGAAATAATTTCCAGCGATCAAAAGCAAATATCAAATACAATAAATACTAGAAAAATGTTATATACATTTATAAAATAAAAATTAGTTTAGAATAATACGAAAATAGCTCCTTATAATTTGAATAAGTCGCAAATAAAGAAATGCCAAAGGTTGAATAAAGTCATTAAATTCGATCAGACTGTTCTCCTACAGGTGACCTCTCGGCGAGAAAACTCGGAAGTAGAAAAGTGAAGGTTAGCGAATGTGGCATATAATGATTCTAAAACAGAAATGGTAATTTTAAAAAAATAGGCGACCGACACAATCAGAAAAAAGGCGTCCCGACAAAGTTTTCAGAACAAAAAAGGGCGTCGTCAAAATTTTGAAATAGAAATGATGATTCGAAACAAGACCAAATTCTGAAAAACAGCTGCCAAAAATTATTTGGAAAAAACTGCCAAGAGAACACTCGACTAAAAAAAATTAGCCACAAGAACTTTGGAATAAGAGTACGAACGTAACTAAGACAATTCCGAAGAAATAAACACTGGAAATAGAACTGTAAAGAAAAAAATCCCTGACATTTATAATTATTAATAAAGAGCCTTGTTTTAAAAACTAATGTTAAGAATAGAATTAATATTTGGATTGAAAACTTACACTTTAAAAAAGAAACAAAGAAATCGATGAGAAAAACTGGAGCTCTTTGTAGTGTTTAGCATGCATGAAAATCCTCTGTGTTATGTAAATAACAAATGACCCTTCTGACCCTTTACTTTGAAGAAAGTGACTTGCCATGTTGGAATATTAGTAAATTCTTCCACAGGAAATGAATGTTAAGAATAAAATTAATTTGGATTGAAAACTCTTACACTTTAAAAAACAAACCTTAAGGAAATCGATGAGGGAAAACACTGGAGCTCTTTGTAGTGTTTAGTAGGCAGAGGAAATCCTCTTTGCAATGTAAATGGCAGATGACCCGTCCAACCCCTTACATCCTTGAAGAATGACGTAGCTTGTAGGAATACCAGTAAATTCTTCCACAGGAAACATTCGCTGGAAATTATTTCCTTTTGATCAAAAGCAAATATAAAATAAAAATTCAATAAATACTAGAGTATTGTTATCAACATTTATAAAATAAAAAAATAATTTAGAAAAATACGAAAATAGCCCACCTTAAAATTTCAGTAAGTCGCAAATAAAGAAATGCCAAAGGTTGAATAAGGTCATTAAATTCGATCCGACTGTTCTCTTAAAGATGACCTCTGGGCGAGAAAACTCGGAATTAGAAAAGTGAAGGTTAGCGAATGTGGCATATATTGGTTCTAAAACAGAAATGGTAATTTTAAAAGATAGGCGACCGACACAATCATAATAAAAAAGGACGTTCCGACAAAGTTTAGAACAAAGGGCGTCGACAACATTTTAAAATAGAAATCATGATTCCAAACAAAATGCGAAATTCTGAAAAACAGCTGCCAAAAAATATTTGGAACAAAAAGACTGCCAAGAAAACTGTCGGAAAAAGAGAGCTGCCAAGAGAACACTTGAATAAAAGAAATTGGCCACAAGAACTTTGGAATACGAGTACGAACGTAACTAAGACAATTCCGAAGAAATAAACATAGGAAATAGAACTATAAAAGAAAAAATCCCTGACATTTATAAATATTAATGAAAACCATTTTTTAAAAACGAATGTTAATAATAAAATTAATATCTGGATTGAATACTTACACTTTAAAAAAGAAACTAAGAAATCGATGAGAGAAAAAACTGGAGCTCTTTGTAGTGTTTAGCATGCATGAAAATCCTTTGTTAATGTAAATAACAAATGACCCTTTACTTCTTTGAAGAATGTGACGTGGCATGTTGGAATATTAGTAAATTCTTTCAGCGGAAGCATTCCCTGGAAATTATTTCCTATTGATCAAAAGCAAATATCAAATATAAATTCAATAAATACCATAGCATTGTCATATAAATTTATAAAATTTAAAACATTTAAAAAATTACGAAAATAGCTCACCTTATAAATTGAATAAGTCGCAAATAAAGAAATGCCAAAAGTTGAAATAGGTCATTAAATTCGATCCGACTGTTTTCCTAAACGTGACCACTCTGCGAGAAATCTCGCAAATAAAGGGAAATAATGTCCAATTAAGAAAAAACCAGGACGTCTTAACAGATTTTCTTAAAAGAGGGCGTCCAGACAGATTTCGTAGTTGTTTTTTGAATTTGGCACCCTGTTCTAGATTCATGACTTTTAAAGAAATCTTTATAAAAAAAAAGACTGCCAAGAAAAATTTCGGAAAAAAAAATTTCAAGAAAACATTAGAGTAAGAGTCCGAAAGAAACTGGGAAAGATTAAAACAATCCCGAGAAAATAAACAGAGGAAAGAACTATAAACGAAAAAATCCATGACATTTGTAAACATTAATGAAAACCATGTATTAAAAACGAATGTTAAGAGTAAAATTAATTTAGATTGAAAACTCTTACAGTTTTAACAAACAAACCTTACGGCAATCGATGAGGGAAAACACTGGAGCTCTTTGTAGTGTTCAGTATGCAGGGGAAATCCTCTTTGCAATGTAAATGACAAATGGCACGTCCAACCCTTTACATCCTTGAAGAATGACGTGGCTTCTAGGAATACCAGTAAATTCTTCCACAGGAAACATTCGCTGGAAATTATTTCCTATTGATCAAAAGCAAATATGAAATACAATAAATACTAGATAATTGTTATATACATTTATAAAATAAAAATTAGTGACGACGTGCCATGTTGGAATACTAGTAAATTCTTCCAGAGGAAACGAATATTAAGAATAAAATTAATTTGGATTTAAAACTCTTACACTTTAAAAAACAAACCTTAAGGAAATCGATGAGGGAAAACACTGGAGCTCTTTGTAGTGTTTAGTATGCAGAGGAAATCCTCTTTGCAATGTAAATGGCAGATGACCCGTTCAACCCCTTACATCCTTGAAGAATGACGTAGCTTGTAGGAATACCAGTAAATTCTTCCACAGGAAACATTCGCTGGAAATTATTTCCTTTTGATCAAAAGCAAATATAAAATAAAAATTCAATAAATACTAGAGTATTGTTATCAACATTTATAAAATAAAAAAATAATTTAGAAAAATACGAAAATAGCCCACCTTATAATTTCAGTAAGTCGCAAATAAAGAAATGCCAAAGGTTGAATAAGGTCATAAAATTCGATCCGACTGTTCTCCTAAAGATGACCTCTGGGCGAGAAAACTCTGAATTAGAAAAGTGAAGGTTAGCGAATGTAGCAATATTGGTTCTAAAACAGAAATGGTAATTTTAAAAGATAGGCGACCACACAATCATGAAAAAAAGAGCGTCCCGACAAAGTTCAGAACAAAAAAGGGCGTCGACAAAATTTTAAAATAGAAATCATGATTCCAAACAAAATGCCAAATTCTGAAAAACAGCTGCCAAAAAATATTTGGAACAAAAAGCCTGCCAAGAAAAGTTTCGGAAAGAGAGCTGCCAAGAGAACACTTTCGAATAAAAGAAATTGGCCACAAGAACTTTGGAATACGAGTACGAACGTAACTAAGACAATTCCGAAGAAATAAACATAGGAAATAGAACTATAAACGAAAAAAATCCCTGACATTTACTAATTAAAAACCATGTTTTAAAAACTAATGTTAATAAAATTAATATTTGGAGTGAAAACTTACACTTTAAAATAGAAACCTTAAAGAAATCGATGAGAGAAAAAACTGGAGCTCTTTGTAGTGTTTAACATGCATGAAAATCCTTTGTTAATGTAAATAACAAATGACACTACTTCTTTGAAGAATATGATTTGGCATGTTGGAATACTAGTAAATTCTTCCACAGGAAACATTCCCTGGAAATTATTTACTATTGATCAAAAGCAAATATCAAATATAAATTCAATAAATACTAGAATATTATAAACATTTCTAAAATAAAAATTAATTTGGAAAAATACGAAAATAGCCCACCTTATAATTTGAGTAAGTCGCAAATAAAGAAATGCTAAAGGTTGAATAAGGTCATTAAATTCGATCCGACTGTTCTAAAGATGAACTCTCGGCGAGAAAACTGAATTAGAAAAGAGAAAGTTAGCGAATATGGCTCAAACAGAAATGATAATTTAAAAAAAGGGCGTCCCGACAAAGTTTAGAACAAAAAAGGGCGTCCCGACCAAGTTTAAAAATAGAAATCATGACTCCAAACAAAATGCCAAATTCTGAAAATCGGCTGCCAAAAACTATTTGGAACAAAAGAGACTGCCAAGAAAACTTTCGGAAAAAAAGAGACTGCCAAGAAAACATTCGGAAAAAAAGAACTGCCAAGAAAACACTTTCGAATAAAAAAAAATTGGCCACATGAACTTTGGAATACGAGTACGAACGTAACTAAGACAAATCCGAAGAAATAAGCATAGGAAATAGAACTATAAACGAAAAAATCCCTTACGTTTATAAATACTAATGAAAACCATGTTTTAAAAACTAATGTTAAGAATAAAATTAATATTTGGATAGAAAACTCTTACACTTTAAAAAACAGACCTTAAGGAAATCGATGAGAAAAAATTGGAGCTCTTTTTTATGTAAATAACAAATGACCCTTCACTTTTGAAGAATGTGACGTGCCATGTTGGAATATTAGTAAATTAGTAAATTAGTAAATTCTTCTACAGGAAACATTCCCTGGAAATTATTTTCCATTGATCAAAAGCAAATATAAGTTCAATAAATACTATAACATCATTGTTATATAAATTTATAAAATTTTAAAATTTAAAAAAATACGAAAATAGCTCACCTTATAAATTGAAAAAGTCGCAAATAAAGAAATGCCAAAAGGTTGAATAAGGTCATTAAATTCGATCCGACTGTTCTCCTAAAAGGTGACCTCTCGGCGAGAAAACTCTGAATTAGAAAAGAGAAGGTTAGCGAATGTGGCATATATTGGTTCTAAAACAGAAATGATAATTTTTAAAATAGGCGACCGACACAATCATAAAAAAGGGCGTCCCGACAAAGTTTAGAGCAAAAAAGGGCATCCCGACAAAGTTTAGAAATAGAAATCATGATTCCAAACAAAATGAGAAATTCTGAAAAACTGCCAAAAAATATTTGGAACAAAAAGACTACCAAGAGAACACTTTCGAATAAAAGAAATTGGCCACAAGAACTTTGGAATACGAGTACGAACGTAACTAAGACAATTCCGAAGAAATAAACAAGGAAATAGAACTATAAACGAAAAAATTCCTGACGTTTATAAATACTAATAAAAAAACAATGTTTTAAAAATTAATGTTAATAAAATTAATATTTGGATTGAAAACTTACTTTAAAAAAGAAACCTTAAAGAAATCGATAAGAGAAAAAACTGGAGCTCTTTGTAGTGTTTACATGCATCAAAAATCCTTTGTTAATGTAAATAACAAATGACCCTTCTGACCCTTTACTTCTTTGAAGAATGTGACGTGCCATGTTGGAATACTAGTAAATTCTTCCACAGGAAACGAATGTTAAGAATAAAATTACTTTGGATTGAAAACTCTTACACTTCTAAAAACAAACCTTATGGAAATCGATGAGAGAGAAAAAAAGAGCTCTTCGTAGTACTTTAGTATGCAAAGAAATCCTCTTCGCAAAGTAAATGACAAATTACCCGTCTGACCCTTTACATCGTTAAAGATGGTGACGTAAAATGTTGGAATACTAGTAAGTTCTTCCACAGGAAACATTCGCTGGAAATTATTTCCTATTGAGCAAAAGCAAATATTAAATATAAATTCATGAAATACTAGAACTAGAAATTGCAATATAAATTCATCTAATTTTATAATTGATCAAGAAAAGTAGAAAAATACCTAGCCTTATAATTTGAGTAAGTCGCAAATATAGAAATGCCAAAGGTTGTATAATGTATTAGGTCAATAAATTCGATCCGGCTGTTCTCCTGAAGGTGACTTCTCGGCGAAAAAACTGAAATAGAAAAGGGAAGATAATCGAATGTGGCAAATAATGATTTTTAAAACAAATGGCCAATTTAAAAAATGGCCAATTTAAAAAATGGCCAATTTAAAAAATGCGCGTCCCGACAAAATTTAAAAAAAGGACGTTGATACATTTTTGGTGCAGAAGTCATGAATCCAAAAGAAAAATACTAAATTTGGGAAAATAACTGCCAAGAAACATTTAGAAAAAAGACGGCCTCGACAATTTTCGGGGAAAAAAAAAAAAAAAAAACTACCAAGAGAAAACTCTGAAAAAAGAAAAAAATAAAATAAAATAATTGGACGAGTCCGAAAGTAACTGACAAAAATTAAAACTCCGAGGAGGAAATAAAAAAGGAAAACTATAAACGAAAAAAAAAACCCGACAATTATAAATACTAATAAAAACCATGTATTAAAAACGAATGGTAAGAATAAAACTAATTTGGATTGAAAACTCTTACACTTTAAAAAACAAACCTTAAGGAAATCGATGAGGGAAAACACGAGCTCTTTGTAGTGTTTAGTATGCAGGGGAAATCCTCTTTGCAATGTAAATGACAAACGACCCGTCCAACAACTTACATCCTTGAAGAATTACGTGGCTTGTAGGAATACCAGTAAATTCTTCTACAGGATACATTCGCTGGAAATTATTTCTTATTGATCAAAAGCAAATATCAAATACAAATTCAATAAATACTAGAATATTGTTATCAACATTTATAAAATAAAAAATAATTTAGAAAAATATGAAAATAGCCCACCTTATAATTTGAGTAAGTCGCAAATAAAGAAATGCCAAAAGGTTGAATTAGGTCATTAAATTCGATCCGACTGTTCTCCTAAAGGTGAACTCTCGGCGAGAAAAATCGGAAATAGAAAAGTGAAGGTTAGCGAATGTGGCATATATTGGTTCTAAAACAGAAATTGTAATTTTAAAAATAGGCGACCGACACAATCATAATAAAAAAAGGGCGTCCCGACAAAGTTTAGAACAAAAAAGGGCGTCGACAAAATTTTAAAGTAGAAATAATGATTGCAAACAAAATACATAATTCTGAAAAACATCTGCTAAAAAATATTTAAAAAAAAAAAGACTGCCAAGAAAACTTTCGGAAAAAAGAACTGCCAAGAGAACACTTTCGAATAAAAAAATTGGCCACAAGAACTTTGGAATACAAGTACGAACGTAACTAAGAATTCCGAAGAAATAAACATACGAAATAGAACTATAAGAGAAAAACCCTGACATTTACAAATACTAATAAAAAAACCATGTTTCAAAAATTAATGTTAAGAATAAAATTAATATTTTGATTGAAAACTTACACTTTAAAAAACAAACCTTAAAGAAATCGATGAGAAAAAACGACCTCTTTGTAGTGTTTAGCATGCATGAAAATCCTTTGTTAATGTAAATAACAAATGAATGACCCTTCACTTCTTTGAAGAATGTGACGTGGCATGTTGGAATACTAGTAAATTCTTCCACAGGAAACATTCCCTGGAAATTATTTCCTATTGATCAAAAGCAAATATCAAATATAAATTCAATAAATACCATGACATTCTTATAAACTTATAAAATTTTAAAGATTTAAAAAAATACGAAAATAGCTCACCTTATAAATTGAATAAGTTGCAAATAAAGAAGTGTAAAAAGTTGAAATAGGTCATTAAATTCGATCCCACTGTTTTCCTAAACGTGACCACTCGGCGAGAAATCTCGGAAATAAAGGGAAGGTGAACGAATGTCGGTAAAAATGAATCTAAACGAAAAAATGTCACATTAAAAAACCAGGACGTCTTAACAGATTTTATTAGGAAAGGCGTCCAGACAGATTTCGTAGCAGTTGTTTTTTAAATTTGGCACTCTGTTCTAGATTCATGATTTTTAAAAAAATCTTTGAAAAAAGACTGCAGAGAGAACTTTCGGAAAAAAAAATTCAAGAAAACCTTGGAGTAAGAGTCCGAACGAAACTGGGAAAGATTAAGACAATCCCGAGAAAATAAACAGGAAAGAACTATAAACGAAAAAATCCATGACATTTGTAAACATTAATGAAAACCATGTATTAAAAACTAATGTTAATAAAATTAATTTAGATTTAAACCTCTTACACTTTAAAACACAAACCTTACGGAAATCGATGAGAGAAAACACTGGAGCTCTTTGTAGTGTTTAGTATGCAGCGGAAATCCTCTTTGCAATGTAAATGACAAATGACACGTCCAACCCTTTAAATCTTCGAAGAATGACGTGGCTTCTAGGAAGTCCAGTAAATTCTTCCACAGGATACATTCGCTGGAAATTATTTCCTATTGATGAAAATCAAATATCAAATACAATAAATACTAGAAAATTGTTATATACATTTATAAAATAAAAATTAGTTTAGAAAAATACGAAAATAGCTCCTTATAATTTGAGTAAGTCTCAAATAAAGAAATGCCAAAGGTTGAATGAGGTCATTAAATTCGATCAGACTGTTCTCCTAAAGGTGACCTCTCGGCGATAAAACTCTGAAGTAGAAAAGTGAAGTTTAGCGTATGTGGCATATATTGGTTCTAAAACAGAAGTGGTAATTTTAAAAAATAGGCGACCGACACAATCAGAAAAAAGGGCGTCCCGACAAAGTTTAGAACAAAAAAAGGGCGTCGACAAAATTTTGAAATAGAAATCATGATTCCAAACAAAATGCCAAATTCTCAAAAATAGCTGCCAAAAATTTAGAAAAAACTGCCAAGAGAACACTTTCGAATAAAAAAAAATTGGCCACAAGAACTTTGGAATACGAGTACGAACGTAACTACGACAATTTCGAAGAAATAAACAGGAAATAGAACTATAAACGAAAAAAAAAATCCCTGACATTTATAAATACTAATGAAAAACCATGTTTTAAAAACTAATGTTAAGAATAAAATTAATATTTGGATTGAAAACTTACATTTTAAAAAACAAACCTTAAGGAAATCGATGAGAAAAAACTGGAGCTCTTTGTTATGTAAATAACAAATGACCCTTCTGACCTTTTACTTCTTTGAAGAATGTGACGTGCCATGTTGGAATACTAGTAAATTCTTTCACAGGAAACGAATGTTAAGAATAAAATTAATTTGGATTGAAAACTCTTACACTTTAAAAAACAAACCTTAAGGAAATCGATGAGGGAAAACACTGGAGCTCATTGTAGTGTTTAGTATGCAGGGGAAATCCTATTTGCAATGTAAATGACAATGACTGTTCCAACCCCTTACATCCTTGAAGAATGACGTGGCTTGTAGGAATACCAGTAAATTCTTCCACAGGAAACATTCGCTGGAAATTATTTCCTATTGATCAAAAGCAAATATCGATTAAATAAATTCTAGAATATTATATAAATTTATAAAATTTTAAAAATTTAGAAAAAATATGAAAATAGCTCACCTTATGATTTGAGTAAGTCGCAAATAAGGACATGCCAAAGTTGTATTAGGTCATTAAATTGAATCCGACTGTTCTCCTAAAGGTGACCACTCTGCGAGAAATCTGAAATATAAAAGGGAAGAAGAGTGAATGTGTGTAATAATGAATAAGAAAAATGCCAAATTTAAATTTAAAAACCAAGGAAGTCCTGACAGATTTTTTTTTATTATGAATCTAGAACAGAATGAAAAATTTAGAAAATAGTTGCTACGAATTCCTTGTAAAAAAGACTACCAAGAGAACTTTCGGAAAAAAAAAAAAATCTAAGAGAACCTTGGAGTAAGAGTCCGAAAAAACTGGGAAAGATTAAAACAATTTCGAGGAAATAAACAGGAAATAGAACTATAAACGAAAAAAAAATCCCGAACATTTATAAACACTAATAAAACCCCTGTATTGAAAACGAATGTTAAGAATAAAATTAATATTTTAATTGAAAACTTGCATTTTAAAAAACAAACCTTATCGAAATAGATGAGAGAGAAAACTGGAGCCCTTTGTAGTGTTTAGTATGAAGAGAAATCCTCTTTGCAATGTAAATGACGAATGATCCGTCCGACACTTTACATCGTTAAAGAAAGTGACGTGGCATGTTGGAATACTAGTAAATTCTTCCAATGGAAACATTCGCTGGAAATTATTTCCTATTGATCAAAAGCAAATTTTATATTTAAATTCATTAAATACTAGACATTGCAATATAAATTTTTATTTCTTTAAATTCAATCCGACTGTTCTTCAAAAGGTGAACACTCTGCGAGAACGAGAAATCTCGGAAGTAGAAAAGTGAAAAAGAGTGAATATGGCAATAATAAATCCAAACGCTAAATGCCAAACTTAAAAAAAAAGGGCGTCCCGACAGAATTTTAGAACAAAAATCATGACAAACAAAATGCCAAATGGATAAATGGCTGGCAAAAAATTTTTGAAAAAAAATAAATAAGGCCAACAGAAATTTGGAGTACGAGTCCGAACGTAACTACCAAAGATTAAAACAATTCCGAGGAAATAACACGAAATAGAACTGGAAACGAAAAAAAATAAGACATTTCTAAATACTAATATAAACTATGTTTGAAAATCTAATGTTAAGAATGAAAGTAATATTTGGATTGAAAAATCGTACGCTTCAAAAACAAACCTCAAAGAAATCGATGAGAAAACACGACCTCTTTGCAGTGTAATCCTCTTTGCAATGTAAGTGACAAATCACCCATCCGACCCTTCACATCTTTAAATGAGGTGACGTGGCATGTTAGAATACTAGTAAATTCTTCCATAGGAAACATTCACTGGAAATTATTTCCTACTAATGAAAAGCAAAGATTAAACAATTTCAAGTGAATACTATACTGTATATAATTCGATTTATATTAAAAATTGAGAAAATTAAGAAAAAAAAAATCACCTTATCGTTTCAGAAAGTCGCAAAAAAAATGCCAGATGTTAGCAAGTCATTAAATGCGATTCCGACTGTTCTCCTAAATGTGACCACTGCGAGAAATCTCTGACAAAGAGAAGGGAAGACGAGTGAATGTGTAATGAATCTAGAACAAAAATGCCAAATTTAAAAAAAATAAATGGGAGTCATGACAAAATTGTACAGCAAAATTGCGTCCCAACAAAATTTTTACAACAAAAATCATGAATCTAAAACAAAAATGCCAAATAATCTTTGGAAAAAGAAACGAGGGTAAAGGGAACTTTGGAGTAAGAGTCCTAACATAACTGGCAAAGATTAAAACAATTCCGAGGAAATAAATAGAGGAAATAGAACTATAAATAAAAAAATATAAAAAAAACTGACATTTATAAATACGAATGAAAACTACGTATCAAAAACGTAGGTTAAGAATTAAATTAATATTTTGATTGAAAATTTACTTTAAAAACAAACGTCAAGGAAATCGATGAGAGAAAACACTGGAGCACTTTCTAATGCTTAGTATGCAGGGAAATGCTCTTTGGAATGTAAATGACAATTGACCTGTCCGACCCTTTACATCTTTGAAAAATATGACGTGCATGTCGGAATACAAGTAAATTCTTCAACAGGAAACATTCGCTAGAAATTATTTCCTATAGATCAGGGGTGGCGAAACGTCGATCGCGATGTACCAGTAGATAGCAGAGCAATTTTAAGTAGATCGCAGAATGACCAGTAGCTTAGCCTAGCAACAGAGACCTTACATTTCACAATACTAACGAGCGCACGACCCGACCGCTACTACCAAAAATTAGAGTTCTTTATGTAATCACCTCCATTATCGGAAGCAACATTTGTTTTATCTTTGTTTACCAGTCATTTAACAGAAAATAAAGTTAAACTTTAATAATTCCGAGAGATATTTAATTAATGTCACAGAAAATGATACAGCTAACTTTAATTTCTGCCAAAATTTCATACCGCGGTAAGCTGAGCTGTTATGAGCATGTGTCACTTAAGTGACGGGTCAGTCATTTGGAATAATCAGTGGTGAAGGTCAGTCTCCAGTCCAATTGCCTTAACATCGTTAAAATGACTGCTAGACCAAGTGCCAAGAAACAAAACCCTTACAACTTTCACAATGAGTGGGAGACGGCATATTTTACGATGAAAAATTCTAAATGCGTGTTTAATTTGCCATGCATGTGTCGTTTTCGTCAAAAAGGGGAATTTAGAGAGGCATTTTAAAACTATTCACAAGCGGTATAACAGATTTCCCAGCTGAAAGTGAACTACGTAAGAGAAAAGTCTATAAACTGAAGTCTCAACTTAGTGCTCAGCAGTCTATCTTTACAGGGCCTAGCAGAAAATCGAAAGCAGCAACGATTGCGTCATTTCGGGTGAGCCGTGTACTTGCGAAACACAAGAAACCTTTTCAGGATGAAGAAATATTACAAGAATCATTTACAGAGGCAGCAGAGTCGTTGTTTCAGAATTTCATAAATAAATCGGAAACATTGTCTGCTATTAACCAGCTTCAGCTATCCAAAAACACTGATGCAGCGTTGTGAAGTAATGAATGAGAATTTGGTGGAACAACTGAAGACATGCATGACTGCGTGTTGCTTTCACTTCAGTTTGACGACTCGACAGATGTGATCGACACATCAGTTATGCATTTTTATTAGAATCGTGTTTAAAGATATGACTGCCAAAGAAGAACTGCTTAAATTCCTATCTTTAAGAGGAAAAACGAGGCGAGGACATTTTTCATGCATTCAGCGAGTTTGTTAACGACACACAATTCCCACTTCACAAGCTTGTGAGCATAACAACTAACGGATCACCTACTATGACTGGCCGCTCCAATGGGTTCATCGCCCTGTGCAAAAGTGACAAAAGGTTTCCAAACTTTTTTAATTATCAATGCATAATTCACCAACAAACAGTGTGTGGTAAAATGTTGAATATTAAAGAAATTATGTATATTTCCCATAAGATTGCGTGTTCTATTCGGGCGAGAAGTCTACAAAGGAGTCTCTTCTGGTCTCAGCTAGAAGAAAATAAAGCAGAACACACTGACCTTTAGTTGCACACTGATGTCAGGTGGCTAAGTAGAGGTAAATTCCTGCAGAGGTTTAGGGATCTCTTACCTGAAATTAGACTCAAGTGAAAAGAAACTTATTACAAAGAGTTGGAAGACTAAATGTGGCTGTTAGATTTAGTTTTTTTGACTGACGACACTGCTTTTCTAAATCAGCTAAACTTACAGTTGCAAGGTAAAAACAACTATTGTTGAAATGATCACCTCAGTGAATGCTTTTAAACAAAAACTAGAACTGGTATCCTCACAGCTGCAGCAACACCAACTGCGGAACTTCAAAAACATGTCAGAGATGGAAAGTCAGGGGAAAGAATGCGACCAGTTTGAGTGTTCGATACGTTCAACAGTTGCAGAATGTTATTACAGACTTCAACAGACGGTTCCAAGACTTAGCAACACTAGAATCTGTAGCAACATTAATGTGCTTCCCATTTGGTGCAAACTTTGACATTGATGATATTGTATAAAAAATGGCATTGTTTAATATGGACATATCTGCAATCGAAAATGAAATTTTGACTCTGCAAAAAGACATTCAAATCAAATCCAGGTCTTCAGAAGGAAACTTTTGGCACCTACTTCTTGAAGAAAAGTATCCAAATGTCAGAAAAAGCGCCATGTACCCGACAGCATTTTTTGGATCAACCTACCTTTGTGAGTCAACGTTCTCACACATGAATATCATCAAATCAAAATACAGAGGCACTCTGACAGATGATTACCCTGATGCTTGTTTGAAGCTAGCAATCAGCAGCTACAATCCGAACTACACACTGCTTGCTGATGCCATGCAGTGCAAATCACCACATCAGTAAAGTAAGCTCTTCCTATTCCAGTATACTTAATTTCTAATAAGTTTGGGGGTTAAAATTTAATGAAAAATATATCTGTGCATTTGGCAATATATTTTTATATTCGCTTCATTTTATTCTTGGTTATTCTCTCCTCTCTGTATATACAGGGTGGGCGGAAAGTAGCTCCCTATTTTGGATTGGTAAAAAAATACGTATATTATCCATTTATTTCAGAAGAAATAATATGAAAAGGTAGGCATACATGGTAGGTTTTCTCTAAAATTCAATGTGGGCTCCAACTCTTTCCACCAGCTTCTGGAGCCGCCCAGGAATGGCGTCCACTGACTTTAGCAGGAACTCTGGCGGGATGGAGGACATGACTTCCCGAATTCGGTCCTCCAGTTCTTCCAATGTCCTCGGTTTGGTGCGGTAGACTTCTTCCTTTACCCACCCCCAAAGAAAGAAGTCGCACGGTTACCGCTGAAAAACGGCAGAATCGGTTCAGTGTAACGGTGTGGTGTGGTATGACCTCAGATCAGGTTGTGGGCCTGTTCCTTCTGCGCAACACCATGAATGCTGAGCGGTACCTTGCTATGTTGCGAAACGAGGTCTGGCCGGTTGTCAGCACATGGGAGAACATCGACGATCTGATATTTATGCAAGATGGCGCCCCTCCGCACTTCGCTCTTGTTGTCCGTGAGTGGCTGGATGCCCACTTCCCTGGGCGTTGGATGGGTCGTAGTGGTCCACATCAATGGCCAGCCAGGAGCGCCGACTTGACACCGTGCGACTTCTTTCTTTGGGGGTGGGTAAATGAAGAAGTCTACCGCACCAAACCGAGGACATTGGAAGAACTGGAGGACCGAATTCGGGAAGTCATGTCCTCCATCCCGCCGGAGTTCCTGCTAAAGTCAGTGGACGCCATTCCTGGGCGGCTCCAGAAGCTGGTGGAAAGAGTTGGAGCCCACATTGAATTTTAGAGAAAACCTACCATGTATGCCTACCTTTTCATATTATTTCTTCTGAAATAAATGGATAATATACGTATTTTTTTACCAATCCAAAATAGGGAGCTACTTTCCGCCCACCCTGTATATAACTGGGTTGGTGGATCGTATAGGGAGAACTTTGGAGAAAGTAGATCCCATCTCAATAAAGTCTGGCCACCCCTGCTATAGATGAAAAGCAAAGATTAAATATATTTTCAATTTATACTATATATAGTGCAACAAAAATTTTATATTAAAAATTAATTTTAAAAAATACGAAAATAGATCACCTTATTTGAGTAAGTCGCAAATAAAAAAAAACGCTAAATGTTGTATTGCGACATTAAATTCGATCAGACTGTTCTCCTAAAGGTGAACCACTGCGAGAAATCCGAAATAGGGAAGGGAAGACGAGTGAATGTGGCTAATAAGAAAGGCCGTCCTGACAAAATTTGACAACAAAAATTCTAAATTTCAAACGAAAATGTCAAATTTGAAAAAAGCCCAACCAAGAAATCTTTCGGGGGAAAAAAAAAGTGCCAAAAGAAAAAAAAGCTGGTGAAGAGAACTTTGGAGAACGATGACCGTAACTGACAACGAAAAAAAAATCCTAAAGTTTTTAAATACAAATGAGAACTAGGTATAAAGAACGAACGATAAAAATATAATTAATATTAGGATTGAAAAATCAATGTTTACAAAACAAACCTCAAGGAACTCTGACAAAAAACACTAGAGCCGTTTGTAATGTTTAGTATACAGGGAATCCTCCTTGGAACGTACATCGAAAATGGCCTGTCAGACCCTTTACATCTTTGAATGTGACATGGCATGTCGTAATACTAGTAAATTCTCTCACGGGAAATATTCGCTGGAAATTTCCTATTTGAAAAACAGACTATAATTTCAATGAATACTAGATATAATGCTTTATAATATATCATTAAAATTAACTTAATTTTAAAGATACAAAAACAACTAGTCTTATGGTTTAAGTAAGTCGCAAATAAAGAAATATCAAACCTTGTATTTGGTCATTAAATTTGACCGGACCCTCTTCTCTGAAAAGAGACCACTCTGCGAGAAATTTCTAAATAAAGAAGGAAGTGAGTGAACGTGGCTAATAATGAATCTGAAAGAAACAAAAAAAAGCCAAATTCTAACAGAATTTTATAATAAATGGCGTTCCGAGAAATTTATAACAATAAAAAGAACGTTCCCACAGATTTTTATACATACGACGAACGTTAGAAATACCCTAAACATTGACTTACCTTACGAAGACTTCGGTTTGAGTGTAAACAGTCAATGGACCGGACCAAGAGGTAAAGTCATGAATTGCTGATTGAAACGTTACCCAAACTAAACTGAAGTCCAAACCAATTTGAAAGTTAAGTCGCTACACACTAATCCAGACAAAATAGTTTGCCACCTTACAAAAAATACAAGCATTGTAAGGTGGTATACTGCGTAAAAGGCATGCTTACAAACAATACACGGGACAAGTTTAGTTCTTAATGCGCATAATTTATGTCATATAATTAATAAGATTGCATAAATGTATAAATTACGAATAAAGTTTAAGAAATAAGTAAGGAATATTACCTTACCTTAAGAAGACTTCTGTGATATTGAAAACGATCTTTATGCCAGTCATATTCATGGTCGTGTATCAGAATACAACCAAATATCTTAAAGTTAGAGTGCATACCAACTAAGTAGGGTAATTGTGGTGCTTTATACTTAGATTTTTTTTTTTTTTTTTTTTTTTATCCAGAATAAGAACAACAAGCCTATGACTCGAAACTAAAGCTCAATTTAGTTAAGGAAAATTTAAATATCTAAACTTGACAATATGTTGAAAAAGTAAATGAAAATTTTATTGGATTCTTCACTCAAAGAGTCAAAAGATTAAACGAATATCGTAGAGAAATATACATTAACTCACTAGATCCAGGGTAGTTGGTTGGTAAAAATCTTGTAATAGTATACCTCCTCAAAGTCATTGACGGACTTAGGAAATCTTATAGGGTTTTCATTTCGAAGTTTTTCTTTGCAAAAAAAGTTCAAATCCATAAAGAAACTTTTAATGAAGGCCACCATAAAATAGTAATATTTTATCAAACAAATTTGTTTTTACATATGGAAAAACTATACATGTTTACAATATGGTACCGTATGTGATACCTTTATTTCATAATTAAATATAAATTATTAATTGAATTCAATATCTACAAAATTGCCTCGGGATTGGCGACATAGCCTATTGGGAATGAAAATAATTGCCATACATACATAGAACCCATATGTAGGCATCGGGCCTGCATAACAAGACCAAATTTATTATTTCGTGCTCAACATTTTTTATTGCTGACTCTTGAAAATTACTTCGAAAGAAGAGTCTACGAACTTTGCCAAATCAGCAAATAATAAAAATAAGATATATATTATATTATTGCGGCTCGCTCGGAGCTTTCTTATGTTACAGCGATGCTTTAAGCAAGGAAGATGTACTTTATCTTCCTATAAATTTTGAGTGAAATCGTCTTAATATAAAACCTAGTAACTATAAAAAGGATAGGCCAATTCCTTCGGGTATTTAAATAGTGACTGCCTATATTAGTTACATCAAATCAACTCATTGTGTAACTCCATCGTACCGCGGCCCTATATGAAAAAAATCGTCGGGCCCTACATCGAAACAAAAGCGAGGCCCAACGAAATAAGGTAAGGCAATTCCTTTCTTTACCATTAAGCAGGGAAAATACCGAAGGCAAACAAACATAAAGAGGTCCTTTGAAGACCTATATATACACAACTAATGAAAAAACTTGGGGCTTTTGTCGTTAACTCTACTATAATCTGCTGGAAATTTCCAACGGCTGAGCGTATCAGGCAAACAACCCATAGCCCTATATAGTTTTTTCATAACATACTTCTTTAGTTTTATCTTGAGAAATGTAACAGACTTACATCTTTCAAGAATATTTTATATCGGATACTTTAAAAACTCAGTTGGTTAGTGCCGCACGGGATAATTAACCCCTTTAAACGTCGCAAATTAATTTCTTGTTCCCAAACTACTGTGCGGAATTCATGTGGCATAATGTTCGCGTGATGGTAATTTTGTGTAAGGAGTTGGCAAGTGTAGACTAGGAAAAAGATTTAGGAGTTATAGTCACTGGTGATTTAAAAGTAGTGAAACAAAGTAAAGCAGTGGTCAATAAGGCGAACAAAGTGCTAGGTTTTAAAGCTAGGAATCTAGTACAAATCGCGCGATATTATTGTTCCTCTTTATAAATCATTAATTAGACCCCATTTGGAGTACGCGATCCAATTTTGGAATCCGCATATGCGCAAGGATATAGAGAAAATCAAGAGAGTTCAAAGACGAGCAACTAAGATGATTCCGTCGCTTAGGTCAAAGTCGTATGAAGATAGGCTTAAGTTAAAATTGACTACATTCGAGACTAAGGCTAAGGGGTGATCTAATCCAGGGTTTTAAAATTATGAATAGGTTCAATAACGAAAATAGGGATACCTTTTTCGAAATAGACCAATATAGTGGAACTAGAAATAACGGGTGTAAGCTGACAAGTAAAAGGTTTGAGAGAGCAGTTGCCAAAAACTTACACATAGAGAAGTAAATAGCTGGAATATTTTGCCAGTAGAAGTAATTAGTAGCACGTCTATAAACATGTTTAAAAATCTATTAAATACACATGATAGATTGGATATAGTTTAAGGTAGTAAAATTAAGGTTTTTGTGGTTCGGAACTCGCGTAAAATTGTAGGTCCCCTCCGACACCACGGAGGACATGCGCAATACACAATTACAAACACGGTTAGGTTGACCAGCCATGAGTGGATCCTACGGTTTTTTATGGTCAAACATAAATAAGGGGGAAACAATTTAATGATTTGATAATTGATTACTCAACAATTCAACAAATCCGATCTGAACTGGTTTAAACTACGAGGGCCACTCAATATATTTTGCCCCACTTTTTTTTCTTCTTTTCAAGTTTTCTTGCAAGTTCCAGAAATTTTGTACACAAGTAGTTACATACCTTTTTCACAAGTTTATTTTTCCACACGGCTTTCCTCCACCTCGAAACAAGGGTCTTTATTCCTTGCTGGTAAAAGTCCGCTGGGTTCCGTTGGAGCCACCTCTTAACCTCCTCAACAACCTCATCGTCACGAACTTTCTTCCACGAATAGCATCCTTCATTGGCCCAAACAAATGGAAGTCTGAAGGTGCCAGATCTGAGCTGTATGGAGGGTGGGGTGACAGTCAAGCACATTTTTGTGATGGCCTCTCTTGTTTGCAAACTGTTGTGTGGTCTTGCGTTATCATGCAAAAGTAGTCTTCCAATTTTCTCTCCGGTCGAACTCGCTTTATAAGTCTCTGTAGGTGTCCGGACAACTGCCCCCTGGACAACCGCACCCTGGACAATTGCCCCCCCCCCATAAGTAAATAAAAATTAAATAGAAATTAAATTTACGTTTAAAAATGGCAAGCTAAAACAATATTTAACATTATTGCCAATTCTTGCTTAATTTTGCTTGTAGCCTGAAAAAAAAAAAATTATATTTAAAAAGTTAGCAATATTTAACAAAAATTTTTCCAATTATTGCTTACTTATAATAAAATTATGAAGTTTAGCTACTTAATTTTATTTAAACAGTTGGCAAGACTTATTGTATTTCATATATACTATGGATTAATTAATTATATTTAAACAGTTGGCAATACTTATTGAAAGGTCGTTTTGAGTCATAGTTGGTGGTTAGGTTAGGTTAAAGACTGAGAATCGCGAACTAATTAATTTTTTAAGAGGTATCGCCTATAATTTGAATTTTTAGCATTAAAACCTCTTTTCCAAGCAAGTTTTACTTTTTTTTTAGTAAATTTTAATAAATATGAACTCTTTCATAAGTTTGTTTTTTATAAATATTAATAAATTTAATTCCCATTTAATTTTTATTTACTTATGGGGGGCAATAATCCGGGGGACGATTGTCCTACGGGGGCAGTTGTCCGGGGGGGGGGGGGGGCAGTTGTCCTAGCAACTATGCAATATATGCCTTCGAGTCGATTGTTGTCCTTTCTTCATAATGTCCACCAAATCACCCCTTTCATGTCCCAGAAGATGGTGGCCATAACCTTTCCTGCAGAGGGAGCTATTTTGAACTTTTTCTTGCGTGGGGAGTCTGCGTGATGCCACTCCATGGATTGGCGGTTTGTTTCAGATTCAAAGTGGTGTACCCAAGTCTCATCCCGTGTCACAATTCGTGAAAGGAAGTAATTCCCTTCTGTCTCGTATCGAACAACGACTCGGAAGCAATTTCTTTTCTTTGGCCTTTGTGATCTTCAGTCAGTTCGCGAGGTACAAACCGTGAACACCCTTTTGAGTATCCTAGTTACTGAATTATCGTATTCACACTTCCTTCACTAATTCCTAGCTCCAGTGATAGCTCCTTGTATGTGACGCGCAGATTTGACCGAATGAAGCTGTTAGCAGGGTCGTACCCAAAAATTTGCCAAGGTGGGGGGGGGGAGGCGAACTTGGAACTAATCGTAGGAGTATAATTGAAATAGATAAATAATTTTTATGTACGTTCATGATGAGCTTATCGTTCAGTTAGAGATGATTAAGTAGCTGCTGCTAAGACATTATGAATAAAAATATAAAATTTATATCATAAAAAATGTAAAAATTATGATAAAAATCTGATTAGTAACAATATTCAGTGCAAACCACAATTAGGATGCTCAGATTTGTATTAACAAGAATAAAAAAGTGCTAATTTCGTGATTTAAGCATTTCCTTGGACTGTTATCTTTATAAAAGAAAATTATTCCCAGGGCCGATTAAGCGTTTTCGAGATCCTAAGCCATTTTAGATTTTTAGTAGCAGGGGAGGCAAGAGCTAGCGCCGAAATATTTTCATTTTTATTCTCATTCTGTTGTAACCTAGCAATTTTACTGGGATTAACATTACTTTGATCATCATGCTCTGTAGAACCACTGTCAGTTTGGACATTTTTACTTTTGAAAAATTTATAAAAGGTCCATTATCTTTAGTCCTGCGATACCTGTAAATAGTACTCTACAAAGTTACAAATAGAAATGGGAATTATTACTAACCATAACATTAAAGTCATTATAATGAAATAAAAAATCCAAACAAAGTCCACAAAATTTTGTATGCAATAAAATATGAAAAATTGTAAATTAAATGAAAACTGAAACAATTATAAAGTGTAAACAACTGAATACCAAATTTTAAAAATAATATACTTAATGTTTCATTTCATTTATTAGTTACATGTTTGAGACCAAGCGGCCTTCGCACATGATCACACACACACACAATTTTAATCAATACTTAAAATTATCAAAATTTAGAAAGTTCACAAACTAAATATTTAAATGAATGTAAACAAAAATCGATAAACTGCGGTTGCCAGGTGTCATGAAAAATGACGCAATACTCATGAAAGAAAATCGCTAGAAAGCTAGCTAATATTTTTCGATTGGCACACGAAATTAAATATTTAAAATATTTAATTGAATATGTAAATTAAATACTTAAAAATAATCAAAATAAAGATTTATTAGCTCAACTGGGGGGGTGATCGCCCCTGTCGCCCTCCCCTTCGGTACGCCTCTGGCTGTTAGCACGTTGCACAATGAGAGATGTCACAGCCGATACCGGGCGACCGCTGCATGGCTCATCATCGAGGCCGACTCTCCCTCTTTCCAATAATCTCTCACGTTTAGACCAGCGTCCAACTGTGCTTCGATCAACAGCATCATCTCTGTGAACGTTTTGTAGATGTTTGTGAATATTTCCAACCGTTTCCTTCTCTGCGGTTAAGAACTCTATAACAGCTCTGTTTACGACGCACATCAGTGTCGGACGCCATTTTCAAAACTGAGTTAACCATCGGTTTTATACAAGGGCGTTTAAAAGCGGTTTTATACAAGGAGGGGAGGTTCAAACAGGAAAAATCCGGTTATGTGAAGCGCAGAAAGTTCAAACTTACAGCCCAAAAGACATTTCAGCCCCATGGTCTATTATTTAGCTAAGAAAAAAGGGTGGGGCAAAATATATTGAGTGCCCCTAGTAGTTTCAACTCTAATTTGTAAAAATATTTTCAATATCTCTTACAAACCTTACCATCGAATATGCAGTTATAAAGTATTTCTAATAAATTTTACTTGTCCATGTTCACTTGCGTTAATATAATTAAAGTCGGATTTCTCTTCACTCGCATTATTTTATACACACCAAGTAGTTTACCATCTTACAAAGAAATACAAGCACTATAAGGTGGTATAATGCCTGAAAGATATGCTTATAAACAATACACGAAACAAATTTAATTCTTAGTTAATTCACATACTTTAGTTCATATAATTAACAAGTTTGTATAAATTACGAATACAGTCTAAGAAATAAATAAGAAATATTGGCTTACCTTAAGGAGACTTCTGTGAGAGTGTGAAAACGATCTTTATGCCAGTTATATTTATAATCGTGTATCAGAATACAACCATCTATCTTCTTAATTAAAGTTACAGTGCATACCAACTAACTAAGTAGGGTCATAAAAAGAAGAACAACAAGCCTATGAACTGAAGCTCAACTTAAAGAAAATTTAAATATATAAGCTTCACAATATGTTGAAAAAGTAAATGAAAACTTTATTGGATTCTCCACTCAAGGAATCAAAAGAATAAATGAATATCGTAGAGAAATATGCATTTACTCACTCCATCCGGAGTAGTTGGTTGGTAAAAAATTGTTAATAATATTCCTTCTAAAAAATGTTGATGGACTTGGAAAATCTTATAGGGTTTTCATTCCATATATTTTCTTTTGCTTTTCAAAAAGTTCATATCCATAGGGAAAGTTTTAATGAAGACCAACACAAAATATTTTAACAGTAATATTTTACGAAACAAAGTTATTTTTATATATTTCAGTCTCACCGTGAGAAATCTAGCAGACATATCTTTCAAGAATATTTTCTATCGGCTACTTTAAAAACAATTCTGTTGGTTGGTATCGTACAGGATAAGTAAACATTATTATTTTGACTGTCGTGTTACACGTTGGTTGCTTTAAATTTTTTTAACATGCCCATAACATGGAAAGAATATATATGTTAACCCCCCCCCCCTTTATGGCCCTGAGTCGGTTCGGATTCGACGGGGGGGTTCTGCTTACGGAGGCAAGCAACGGATGTTTCTCCTTTATACTTTTCTATAATTCTTTTCGGTCGCCTTAAATGGTGGGTCGCCACTCTGTTATGCCGATATCGTCTATGGTGCTTGGGTTGTCTCTTTCTCTCGCTTATTAATTCTTCTCTTTTTATAATTCTCTGATCCTTTTTCTAATACTAAAAATTATCGACTTTTCTTTTATAACTTGTCGACTTGACTAAGTTCTGAAGAGAGCACGGCTCGAAGGAAAAAGATAAAAACTTCTTTTACTGTGGTTTACTTCTTAAAAATTACAGGTATTGCTCTGAATTTACAAGGGTAGAGGTTCGACCTCTTTCGACCATGGCTCAGGCCGGAATCTAAAAATATTAAGAAGGCAAGGGGCCTCTGCCCCCTCCTAATGAGGTGCTAAATATGAAGTCTAATGGAGAAGAGCCTTAAATGAAGTGGCAATCTGAAGTACAACGATGAAGTGAAGTAATTTTACAAGTACAGTATAATATAGCCTAAATGTTTGGGGGAGACAATCGAAGGTTAAGTTTCCCCCTTTTTAAACACATGATCAGGTTTTAAAAGATTGCAAATTTCAAATTAAAAAATAAAATAACAAAAACTAATATCATTTCGTAATAGTACAAAGTACAATTTTGAGTACACGACTGAGTACGTATTAATTTTGGTTCATTACAATTACGATTACAATTATGGATTACAATTACCAATTAATTCATATTCACTCATTGTTTAATTACACTTCTATTAAAGTACATTCTTACATTATAAATTAAATCATTACATTTAATTACAGTTTCACTGAAGTACATTACAAGTTATTGTTAATTACAGTTAATTACAATTAAACAGTTACTATAACTTGTTTTGCTTTTACAGTGTTTCCTATTAATAGACAATTAAGATGTTTAAATATAATACAAAGTACATGGGCACATAACACACATGATATAACATAACGCATGATAATGTTATAAATTCGAATCAGAGCGAAAGGAGACTTTTTTTATCTTAGAAGCGTTCAATTCTGTCGGTCAGCGGAATTCGATCTTACTAAGCATTGTTTTGAGTTCACCTCGGGAGGTCATATAATTAAAATAAAAATGAAAAAAATAATACGAGAACGTTTTTTTCGCGTTCTCGAACGAACTGCGAAAGTTTTGCATTCATGATTGACACGAGTAAACATAGACTGATAAGTTGATAGGGCATAAGTAGACAATAGGTAGATGAATGAATAAGTAATAAAATTAATAAAGGATAGCGGTCAAGAAAGAACATGAATGTAAGAATGAGTATGGTTGAATAATAATTGTATTTATACTACATAACATATAAATAATGACTTCTATAGTGTTTCGTCCTTAGCATGATGTTAAAGAATTTTCATACATTGGATACTAGATATATGATGAAGGGAAAATGTGACGTCATAGTTATTGAATTTTTACGCATAGTACAAATCATTGTTAGGAAGATTTACAAGAACGAATTAGAGACACAGAGTGGGAAACGTAAAGAGAATAAAGTTATTTTGTGACGTCATAGTGTATAAGTCATTATTAGAAAGATGAATTAGAAAAATACAGGAATGAATAAAGACGTACAAATCGAAATTCTATCCAAAACTCGCTTATGTGATTTTGGTTTCTTATGTAAAAATGGACAATGAATTCATATAATGATGGTGTAGGAATTGTTCATTGTTCACTTTTACATATATATATAATATATATAATATATATGTGTGTGTGTGTGTGTGTGTGTGTGTGTGTGTGTTACATACATACTGCGCATGGAATAATCAACTCTTCTGAAAATATTAAATAAATTATAGTGGAGACAACGTTGTATTTACGTAGTGTCTTTGTGGGGAGGTAGTGAACCATTGCCCACGTTGGGCTTCCATCATGAAAAAGAAAAACTTTAGTATTTGTCATTTACCATTACTTATTCGGACTTCAGTGGATTTAATTTTCCCAGAAGAAGTCCTTCTTTCATGCAAGGTCTCTGTATAACATAACAGTTTCTCAAGGGACCATTCTGAATTGTAGCATATATACAGTATATACAGGGTGTACACAAATTATCTTTACAACTTCCCTCTCAAATAAAAAAATATTAGGAAACGAGGTACACATACCGTTTTTGTGCCATTTGTGAGAGAAAGTAATAAAATTTCACAAAACCTCAAACACATTCAACATGGGCACCATTTGTCACACTAAGACGTCAAAACGGTATTCTATCTCCATCCATGTACGCTGCAACATTTCAACATCAACTCTTGCAACAGCAGCAGCAATTCTGGTCTTTAAATCGTCGATGTTGGCCACTGGAATTGTGTACACGCAGTCTTTTACATAACCCCATAGAAAAAAGTCACAGGGTGTTATGTTTGGTGATCTGGCCGGCCAAGAGATGGGCCCCCCACGGCAAATCCACCGATTTGGGAAATGCATGTTAAAAGAATTTCATACCAGTTTCATAATTTGTGTACACCCTGTACAATATCTGACATCTGACAACTACCACATGAAACTTTATTACTTTCTCTCACAGTTGGCGAAAAAACAGTATGTTTACCTCGTTTCCTATTTTTATTTGAGAGAGAAGTTGTAAAGATAAATTGTGCACACCCTATATATATATATAATATATATATATATAATATATATATATGGGTGTGCACAATATATATATATATATATATATTATATATAATATACGGTGTGCACAATATATATATGAGTTAAAATTAAAAATTTCGAATTTGCCTCTTCCTATAGCGCGTGCTTTTTCCTTCCCTGTTGCTTTTTTACTAGTTATTATTTCAGTAATGTTATAATCCGATATTATAGTTAGGGATATTTCTATGTAAACAATTAGGTTACTGTTGTTTGTGAATACCAAATCTTGGCAGTTGTTTTTTTCCTGTATTTCCCGTTAGTTCTTGTTAACATAAATTCATTCGCTAGAACTAGCAGCATTTTTGCCTGCTCCTGGTCTTCTCGTGTGCCTCCCTTGTCTTGGTTTATACATATATTTCTTCATATCCTTTTATATTTTATAAATGAGAAATTAAAATCACCACAGATAATAATATTTACGTAATTTCTATTTCTTAACACCAATATAGTTTCGGCTCCTCACGAGCCCTTGTCAATTGTCAATTGGATTACCAATTGACAAGGACTCGCGAGGAGCCGAAACTGTATTGGTGTTAAATAAAAATTTACGTCTTCCTGAAGAGTGGTTTCCTTCTTCATACTTCGTCGCGACAGTGCGTTATTTTACATCATATATATATATATATATTTAACAGAAACAGTATAGGCCTACATATTACAATGTACATACTGAAACCAACGCAAAAGAATATATATATAAAAAACACATTCGGTATATCTCAACGTATCATGGCTGAATGGGTAACATGGCGGCACGCACACTCGAATCTTTAGTGGCATTCGTTCGAATATCACCGAGGTAAGCTAAATTTATTTCTAAAGTACTGTATGTAATCTTAAAACTTAAGTTGCTGTGAGTACGTTGTTCCTGATTAGCATACAATTGACATGCATGTAATTACCCTTGGTTAATGAAAATAAACTGAAATGGTATTTAATTAACATTTTCACCCACTTCGATTAAATTATTTTCACAGAATTAGTTCCCCGAAAAGTACTTCATTAAACATCGAAGTTCGATGAAAATACTATCATCACCAAAGGGCACTCATTCGATTGAAGAATTTCCTACATGTTGATGAAAATTCTAGTCTCACTGTACGTATTAAAAGCTGCCGCTAAATAAGTTTTCTTCTTTTAACTTTGAATTTGGATCACCTGAAGGCTAAGCCCCCAATGTCAACTGCACTTGACGATTGGTTAGGTTTAGTCGTTATGTTTTCGTTAAAACTAACGAAAATGTCATGACTTAACCTAACCAATCGTCAATATATATATATATATATATATATATATATATATATATATATATACCCCCTCGATTAAGTATTCCGGCTTGTCGGGCCGAGGGGGCTCGTACACCTCGTGGGTTGTTGGGGTTTCCTCAACTCCTCGCGGGGTGTGGGCGAAGAGTTACCTAGTTGCGTTTTTTTTTTTTCCCCTTTTCTTTTTGTTCCCCCTTTTTTTCCGTCTCTCCCGGAATTTCTTTTGTCTTGACTCGGTCTTGTGCCTCTGTCAATTGTAGTATCCCCCTCCCCCCTCTGTTTGTATTTTGCAGTCTTGGGGTCATCGGGTGCACCCGCCGGGGGGCATCGCTCCGTGGCTGAGCCGTGCTCTGGGGACGGTACGGGCGCCCGGACCGCTGCTGCGTCTGGATTGGGTCTTTGCTTGGCCCTTAACGGACAAATCTCCGTAGTGCCAATCTGCTGTTTTTAAAACGACAGTCAGGTTGGGGGGCGGGCTACCCGGGACGTTGGGCCTGCGCCTTGAAGGATGCAGCGGCGGATGGTGCATTGCCTTGGGTCCCAGGCTGTCTTTTTTGTAAAGCTATTGTTTATGGGTTCAATTTCAAAACTTCAATCCCCTCCTGTTGACGACTCTGGCCCGCCCTTGGATTTGGATAAGACTACTACTTCTGATCGTTCAGCGGCCTCTGCCTCCGCTGGGTTGACCTTCAAGCCGTATGGCCCCCTCTCGTCCTCTGCGGCGTCTGGCTCTCGTGGCCGGACTCATGGTGGCCGTAGGGCGGGGTCTTCGCAGCCCTCGTTCTCTCGCCCACTCTCGGTTACAGTTACACATGGACCTGTCCCTGCTGTCAATTTCTGTCCGGTGGACAGGTTCCTTGTTCTCCGCCCTTCCGCTGGCTCCCTTCCGGGCAACTCGGAAGGGTGTTTCAGCGCCTTAAGACGGTGGGGGTTCCCTGTCGTTATGATATCCGCCCTCTGAAGGATGGGTCTCTTCTTTTGAAGTCCTGTTCTTCGGGTGTGACTGAGTCCCTTCTACAGTTGCAGGATGTTTTGGGTTGCAGAGTTTCTGTGACTCCCCATCCGCAATTGAATAACTGTCAGGGCACCATTTTCGCTTCCCATCTGCTGTCAATCCCGGTTGGCGAGTTGCAGGAGGATCTTGCCCCCCATGGGGTAACGAAGGTCTTCCGCTTTTCGTCGCGCCGGGATGGTGCTCTTACCCCGTCCGCTCGTCTGCTCCTGACCTTTGACTCCCTTGTGCCTCCGGCCCAGGTGTTCTGGGGCGTGGGTGATCGCCGGTCGTGTGAGTTTTCGGTGAGACCATATGTGCCTGACCCAGTTCGCTGCTTTGGCTGCAACCGGTTCGGCCATGTTAGCTCTGCGTGCCGCCGTGAGGGTAAGCTATGTGTCCGCTGCGGTGGGCCTGCGCACCCTACCCCGTGCACGAAGCCCCAGCAGTGCTCGAACTGCTCGGGGGCCCACCCTTCCTCCTCTCGGGACTGCCCCGTTTTCAAGTTTGAATTCGAGGTGCGGTCCTTAAGGACTACCGAATTCCTTAGTGCGCGGGAGGCGCGCGATAGGGTCCGCGACCGGGAGCCACGGCGGGGGTTGTCCTATGCTGCGGCTCTTGGCCTTGGCAGGTCCTCGGGCCCCTCCCGTGCTACCCCGGCGTCTACCGGAGTGGTGCCCCCCTGGAAGTTCCGGGGGTTGGTGGTCCTCCTGGCGTCGCGGGACCTTCTTGTTCCTCTGCCTCACTTTCAGACATCCCATCTGATTCCCTGCCTACAAGTGCCCCTTCTCCCTCTCCGGCCATGGGGTCTGGATCCTTGCCTACTCGTCTCTCGGGTGGGGAAGGTGATGCCCCGAAGGGAGGGAGAAAGTGTCGCCGTGGTCGGAGTCGGAGTCCTCCAGATCCGATCATGACCGCTGCTCGCCCTGCTTCCCCTTCTTCACCGGAGGGGAAGCGGCGCGCCGCTCCTGATCCGCTCGGGACTCCCGCCCCCCTATACGGAGGGCTGGTGAGGCGTCACCTCCCGGTGCCCCGACCAGTGTCCGGGTGTCGGTTGAGGTACACCGCCCCATGACACCCTCGATTACTGACTCTGTTCCCATGGTGGACCCGGTCGAGAGGAGCCTGGCCTTCTTCATGGAGTCTCTCTCCCTTCGGCTCCTGCTGAGAGTGGTCGGGTCTCTCTCCTGGATCTACCTCTCCCACCTGTGGTGGACCTTTCCTCCCCCCTCCCCGTCAGTGCTTGTCTGGTTTGACGAGCCCTCGAACATCTGGTTCTCCCCAGCCCCCCCCTCTGGTGGGGAGTCGGGGGTTTCGGCTGGGCCCGTCTCGTCGTCTCTCCCCCCCCCCACGGGAGCCCCCTCTGCTCTGAACTCCCTGTTCCACTCTCCACCTCTCGTTCTACTACGGGTGAAGCAGCTGCGGGGTCGGTGGCCCCTACCCCTCCCGTTCGGGGTGAGTCGGGGAAGCCGATTCCGTCTCTGGTTATGGACCGTTGAGTTTGCTGCTCAGCTTGGTCCGTGGCTATTTCTCTGTTTTCTCTGCCTCTTATAATGCCACTTCCCCTTACAGTTCCATTTTTCATTGGAACTGTAGGGGGCTTTTAGCTAACTGGGAGACCTTGCCTCCCTGCTGGAGAGCGAGCGGCATTCCTGTGTTTGTCTCCAGGAGACTATCCTGGCTGCGCGGGGACTCCCTCGTCTCTCTGGCTATGTTGGTTTCCCTTGCACCCCGGATGAGCACACACACCGGCGGGGTGCGGCGATTTATGTGCATCATTCGTTACCATCGCGAGGTGTGCCTCTTCGCACTTCCTTGCAGGCTGTGGCTGTGGGGCTCTTTTTAGATCGCCAGTACACTGCCTGCTCGATTTATATTCCTCCTCATGACCTTCCTTCTCGCGACGCGGTTCGCGAGTTGGTGTTGCAACTGCTTCGACCGTTTCTCCTCCTCGGGGACTTTAACAGTCGCGACCCGGCTTGGGGAGATGTCCGATCGACTAATGTTGCTGGTATGTTGCTCTCCTTAATGGAGGAACTTTCCTTTGCGTGCCTCAATTCCGGTGAACCTATCTACTTCCACGAACCCACGGGTTCATTTACCTGTATTGATCTCTCCTTGGTGTCCCTCGATGCCTTACTCGATTTTTCGTGGAAGGTGTTGGGGACTCTTATGGCAGTGATCATTACCCAGTCTGTCTTGAGCCGGTCGGACCGCAGCCGGGTGTCTCGTCTCGACCGAGGTGGTGCCTTGCGCGGGCTGACTGGCCATCCTTCAGAGCTCGTTCCGTCATTGCCCGTTCGGTGTTGAGCTTTAGCTCTGTGGATGAGAGCTTGGAGTTCTTCGAGTGGGTGTTGATGGGCGTCGCGGAGGACTATATTCCTCGATTTTCCAGTAACCCGCGGACGCGTAGCGTCCCGTGGTGGACTCCAGCATGTCACCGGGCGGTGTGCGAGAGGAAGAGGGCGACCCGGCGCGCGGACCACTTGATTGAGATGCGGCGGTCGAAGGCTTTCGCCCGCCGGACTCTCAAGTTGGCCCGTCGGGCCTCTTGGCGTGCTTTTGTGTCCGGCATTTCCTCGTCTACCCCTTCTGCTGCTGTGTGGCGGAAGGTACGTAGTATCGAGGGGAAGCCGGTCCCTGCTAGTCGCCCTGTCCTTCGGGACGGGGACGGCTTCCTTTCGGATCCCGCTGCTGTGGCCGATCGACTGGCTGGGGCTTTTGCTGCGGTTTCCCGTTCGCCTTCAGCTGCGGATCGTCCTTTGTCGGATGTTACGTTCCCGCAGCCTGGGAACGAGCCCTATAACCGTCTCTTTACGATGCGGGAACTTCGGGCTGCCTTGGCAACCCGTCGTTCTTCTACCCCTGGCCCTGATGACATTCCGTATGACTTTATTTGGAATCTGCACCCGGTGGCCCTACACTTCTTGCTGGATCTTTTCAACCGGGTGTGGGTTGAGGGGTCGTTCCCTTCCCGTTGGAGGGAGGCGATTGTGGTCCCGATACCTAAGCCGGGGAAGGATCCTGCGGAGGTGGCGGGCTATCGGCCTATTGCCTTGACGAGCTGCTTATGCAAGCTCCTTGAAAAGATGGTGGCCGTCCGACTTTCCTTTACACTGGAGTCGCTTGGGTTATACCCCTCGACCCAGTATGGCTTTCGTCGATTTCAGGGTACTCTGGACCCCCTTCTCCTCCTTGGTCATGATGTACGGGAGGCCTTTTCCCGCCGGAATCTTGTTCTGGCCGTCTTTTTCGATGTCCAAAAGGCCTATCACACGACCCTTCGGGGAGTTTGTCATGGACCGTTTGAAGTCTCTTGGTTTGTGGGCTTTTTGCCCACATTTCTTCGTAACTTCCTCTGCCGTCGCACTTTCCCCGTCCGTAATGGGGCGGCCCTATCTGACCTGTATGTTCAGGAGGAGGGGGTGCCCCAGGGGTGTGTCTTGAGCGTCTCCTGCTTCAATCTGGTCATGTCTGCGCTACCGGGAGCCCTTCCGCCCTCGGTGCGATGTTCCATCTACGCCGACGATCTGGCTGTCTATGCCGCGGGGACGAGTCCCCCCCGTCGTGGAGAGGCAAGTCCAACTCGCGGTCAATCGGGTTGAACGCTGGGCGTCGTCGGTGGGCCTTACGCTGTCTTCCCCGAAAACTTCGTGTGTGGCCTTCTTTCCGTCGAGGAGACGGGGATCCGGCGCCGTCCCGACCTTTAATCTTACACTCAGGGGTCAGCCTCTGGCCCTCGTTCAGTCAGTGCGTTTCCTGGGTATGGTTTTCGACAGCCGTTTGAGCTGGGTTCCCCACCTTCGCCGGCTGCGCGAGTCTACAAGACGTACCCTGGATTTGCTGGGACATCTGTCGCATACTACATGGGGCGCCGATAGGCGGACACTCCTCCGTTTGTACGTGTCCCTGGTACAGTCAAAATTAGACTATGGGAGTGTGGTGTATGGCTCCGCCTCCCGTACGGCCCTTCGGATACTGGATCCGGTCCTCTCTAGATGACTGCGCATGTCATCTGGCGCCTTCCGCTCCTCTCCGGTTGATAGTCTGCAGGTTGAGTGCGACATCCCTCCCTTGGATGATCGGAGGTCGCTCCTCATTACTAAGCACTAGCTCCGGATCCTCCGTCTTCCCAACTCTCCTCTGTTCCAGATGGTGGAGAGGGCGTTCTGCCGGGATGGGGGTTGGTATTTCACCGACACGGTGACCTCCCTCCTCGATGGTATGGGCACTCCTCCTCCATCCGTTATACCGGTCTCTTTCAAGGGTGTTGCACCTTGGGAGAGCACCCCTGTTGCGTGCTGTAGGGCGTTGCGCCCCGTTCGCAGGGCCGATTCTGACTCTGCCTTGCTTCGGTCTCTGTTCCTTCAGCATGCGGCGTGTCACTCTGCATGTGTTGCGGTCTTCACGGATGGCTCGAGGTCGTCGGGGGGCGTTGGGGCCGTGGCTGTTCCCCAGTCGTCTGCCCTTGCTCCCCGATGTACCCGTCTCCCTGATGAGGCTTCCGTTTTCACGGCGGAGCTCTATGCCATTCTGAGCGCTCTGGAGGTGATGCGGGAGCATCCGGATGGGTCGTTTGTCATCTATTCGGATTCCCACAGTGCCCTGGATGGCCTAGAGTGTTTTGACCCTGTCCACCCACTGGTCCGACGAATCCAGCTACTGTGCCATACCCTTGTCGCTTTTGGTGGCAAGGAGGTGGTATTTTGCTGGGTCCCAGCACATGTTAACGTGGCTGGAAATGAGGCTGCCGATCGAGCTGCCCGTTCCGCGTACCGACTAGAGGTTTTGCCCGTGTCCCTCCCATTTTCCGATTATATCCCTGGCTTCCGTAGATTTTTGCGCTCCCGGTGGCAGAGTCGCTGGGATGGCGCTACAGATAACAAACTTTGCAAGATTAAACCCAAATTGGGATGTTGGGCCTCTTCCTTCCATCGGTCGCGCCATAAGGTGGTGGCTCTGGCCCGCCTCCGTATTGGCCACACCCACCTGACCCATGGCTAATTGATGGCCGGGGATCGGGTGCCCCGATGTCCCAATTGTAACGTTTTACTTACAGTTGCCCACCTCCTGGTGGAGTGTCCGCTTTACTCTGCGCTGCGCGCAGAGTATTTTCCCTTTTTGGAGAGCGTCGGGCCTTGTGATAGGCTTGGCGCTATTCTATCTGAAGGTCCCTACTTTTCGATAACCGGGTTGTTCTCCTTCCTCTTTCGCTCCCGACTTCTTTACCGGCTGTAACTCCACTATGATCTTTCTGCTTCCACCCCCACCTCCTCCTCCTCCTCCTCCTCCTCCCCCGTCTATTGTTCATTTCCATTAGCTGTTCCATAATCTTCGTCCTGTGTTCGCTCTGCTATCCACTTTTCTTTTGGTGGCCATGAGCGGTCATACTTTGAAACAAAAAAAAAATAATAAAAAAAAATATATATATATATATATATATATATATATATATATATATATATATATATATATATATATATATATATACAGGGTGGGCCGTAAGTTTCCATAACATAGGAAAATTTAAACGTTTGTTTTTATGTTTCAGATACCCTAAGAATATGCGTTTGTAAGATCTTGTTTACTGATGAAGCAAATTTTTACGTCAATGGAGAGGTTAATCGGCAAAACATACGTTATTGGAGTAATGCTAACCCTAACTGGCTGAGTCCGACGAAGATGCAAGGTGCCGGTAAAGTGATGGTGTGGGCCGGGATATGGGGTGACAGAATTATTGGACCAATTTTTGTCAGTGAAATCTTAATGCCGAAAGGTATCTTAACATGTTGCAAGAAGAGATTTTCCCATCCCTGCTAAACGAGGAAGGTAACTTCCCAGTTTACTTCCAGCAAGATGGAGCTCCACCTCATTATGGTCTTCACGTGCGTCGGTATTTGGATCAGCAGCAGTTTCCGGATGCTTGGATTGGTCGGCGTGGTCCTGTGGAGTGGCCTCCAGATCCCCAGATCTCACCCCCCTTGATTTCTATCTTTGGGGGCACTTGAAGGCCATGGTGTATCAGGAAAAGATACGAGACATAAATCATCTAAAGGAACGTATCACCAACGCCATTACAAGCATAACGTCAACTGTGCTAATGCGTGTTCATCAACAGTGGGGAACACGTATTGAAATGTGTTTTCAAAACAATGGCAACCATATAGAGCATATTATATAAATAAAAATGGTTGTCCATAAAAAAATGTTTGTTTTCCTATGTATGGAAACTTACGGCCCACCCTGTATATATATATATATATATATATATATATATATATATATATATATATATTATATATATATATATATATATATATAGTGGAGCTAGTTTTAGCCGTTTAAGGTGATAATGATTTAATTGTATGCAACGATTGATTTAGGCAATGACTGATTGCTTTATAATGATAGGCTGGGTTAATAATTTATGATGTAATACAGTATCACCGATTGGAATGAATTATTTGATTAGATCCACCATACTATTGGAAGTGACCGAAATGGCAGCGAGGTCACCAGCTTGATTTACGCTCAAGCAAATTAATATTAAGGTTATGAAAGACACCTTACTTTTGTAGTTTATTATGAAAATAAATCCGTTATTTTATTCACTGTGATATAACAAAGAATTGACAGTAATTAATTGGTAGTTTTACGTTATGCTTATGGCATAGGCTTAGCTAATAAGATGAAATGTTAATAGCTTAATTGACACGTAATAAATAATGTAATACTCATCGATGGTATGTAAATGGCATGCGACATGTAACATTGAATAGGCCTAGTTAATGATATAAAGAATGCACGTGCGTTTGGTACATTGAATGGAAAACATGACACTGATTAAGTAGGCTAAATGATTGCATGGATGCACATAGAATAATTGATGTGGCCTAATAATAATGGATTGAAATGCTTGCACAAATATCATTTATATAGACATTATGTGAAATGATTACGTCAAGAGAACATTATTTAAACACACATTTATATGACTTGAACATAATGACGGATGGTACGCGGAATAAACGGTATTGAATTGACACTTGAATTGGATGATAGGCCTACTGCGTTATTAACGGAGTCAATGGACGCGTGATTACACACTTTGGGAGTATAGCCTACCGTTCGGCGGTAGGCTAATGTAGGTTTCAAGAGTACTTACGAATATGATGTACTTAGCTTAGGGCGATGTAAAAACTTGAAGACGGGCTGAAGACAGAACCTATTACGCAGATTCGAGCTGTCGTTGTTCGTTAAGCCTCTTGAGATGATGGATGTAGGCTTCGTGGAGGCCTGAGGTGATGTTACTTCTCGAGGTGCAGGCTGTCGGCCTGGTGCTGAATATATCTCGAGGAATGTAGAGAAACTTGAAGGCCGACCCGGCAAACCGCAGGCCCGAAGTGATTCCGGTTGGGCCTCGTTGGATTGCTTCTGCAGGTGGTCTTTAGATCTTACGTGAAGACAAATTGTAGGCCCTGAAGAAAGTAGCGGCCACGGCCCCTCGGCCAGGGGGCCGGAAAGCGGTTGGTGGACGCGCTGCTCACGTGATGACGTGCGTCCGAGTGTGAGAGTGAGTGAGTGAGAGTGAGTATAAAGTGGAAGCTCCTTTTATACCGTAGGCCTGTGACGTAGACTTCATTCTTAAGACGCTTTGTCCACGCGTCTTTTAGTGTTAACGGTTTTGTTCGCTCCCATTGGGGAAAAATAGACGCTCCATTGTTTACTCTTGCCCACGTGTGTTCCAACTGTTTTATGGTAGCGTGGAAAGAAAGTATGTCTGTCGATTTGTTGGTCTATTTCTTGTCGATCCGCTACAAGTAGTTCCCTCTCAGAGACGAAGGAACGATACTGAGAAGAAATACCATTCTGTTGGGAGACCTGATGAGGCCACTCCGAGATTTGACGCTTGGCCTGGTATCGTGGAATTCCTGACGCAGGAAGGAATGAAGGGTCGTCAGATGCTCGGAAGAGGAAACGCTGGTGTATGGGGTGGGGGTTCCGCAGGGGGGTGGGGTTGGGGTACGGCAGGAATGGGGGACAGTGAGGAGCGAACGGAGGAAACGAGAGGGGCGGGGGGACTGTGTTGGTGGTCGAATGCTGTGCCCGTAACTCGTCGCGTGGTGGTTCTCGTTGAGGTCGCTCCTGCCGCAGGGGTTGGACTTCGGCAGGAATGTGGAGCAATGAAGAGTGGACGAAGGAAACGAGAGGGGCCGGGGAACTGTCTGAGTTCGAATGCTGTGCCCGTAACTCGTCGTGTGATGTTGTCGTCGAGGTCGCTCCTGCCGAAGGGAGAAAAAGAAACGTCGTTCAAGTCCACGAGCAGCAGGAATTAATCCACGGAATGATGCAAAGAGACAGTTGATGAAGGCAGGGGATCGCCAACCCTGTGCCTGAAGTGTCTGTTTTGCAGTTTGCTTGTTGCGTGGAGGCATGTGTGCACTCTGCTCGTTGATTGAAGAATGCTTTCTTTTTAGGCCTTCCCGTAGGGAATGGGGAAGGGAAAACCCGTCGTGCTTACGGAAAAAAAATTCGCTGATCAATGAGGCGCGTCACCAGATTTATCGCCAAATGATTTACCGTACAACGGCCGAGACGGGACCGTTGAATATTTTGGACGAGGTGGTGACGAAAGAATGCGCCGTTTGAAACGAATTTGGGACTGACTGCAGCGCTGGGGGGGTGGGGGGGGGTGAGTGTTTGTCCTGAGGTGCTCGGTGAGTTTCGTGAGTCCCTCCACGATCCGTATGACGGCGAGCAGGACCCAATGCCAGTGGTGGCTTCTCCAAGGGGTCGCCGCGCCCCTGCCGTCAGGAGGCAGTGAGACTCGACTCAGGGGGACGCACTCGGAATTTGAAAGTTGCGGTGGTTGTGCGACGGCACATGACCGCGAGACAGTAAGGCATTAAAGTACCGCGCGGAACGAAAATCACTGTTTGCAAGTAGGCCTAGATAATTTCACTGAATTTATGAATACCGTACGTACATAGAAATTTTGATATGGCTGCAGAAAATCACATTGAATTTATGAATACGTATTTACATAGAAATTATTTAATGTGGCTGCAAAAAAATGAAATGGTCAATAATAGCTAACACAAGGATCGCTGTGAATAAATAACGTAAAATAAGATCGGGTCACTCCGGGTTACACCAATTTATAGTGGAGCTAGTTTTAGCCGTTTAAGGTGATAATGATTTAATTGTATGCAACGATTGATTTAGGCAATGACTGATTGCTTTATAATGATAGGCTGGGTTAATTATTTATGATGTAATACAATATCACCGATTGGAATGAATTGTTATTTGATTAGATCCACCATACTATTGGAAGTGACCGAAATGGCAGCGAGGTCACCAGCTTGATTTAGGTTCAAGCAAATTAATATTAAGGTTATGAAAGACACCTTACTTTTGTAGTTTATTATGAAAATAAATCCGTTATTTTATTCACTGTGATATAACAAGAATTGACAGTAATTAATTGATAGTTTTGCGTTATGCTTATGGCATAGGCTTAGCTAATAAGATGAAATGTTAATAGCTTAATTGACACGTAATAAATAATGTAATACTCATCGATGGTATGTAAATGGCATGCGACATGTAACATTGAATAGGCCTAGTTAATGATATAAAGAATGCACGTGCGTTTGGTACATTGAATGGAAAACATGACACTGATTAAGTAGGCTAAATGATTGCATAGATGCACATATAATAATTGATGTGGCCTAATAATAATGGATTGAAATGCTTGCACAAATATCATTTTATATAGAAGATCATTATGTGAAATGATTACGTCAAGAGAACATTTATTTAAACACACATTTATATGACGAACATAATGACAGATGGTACGCGGAATAAACGGTATTGAATTGACACTTGAATTGGATGATAGGCCTACTGCGTTATTAACGGGAGTCAATGGACGCGTGATTACACACTTTGGGAGTATAGCCTACCGTTCGGCGGTAGGCTAATGTAGGTTTCTGAGGTACTTACGAATATGATGTACTTAGCTTAGGGAGATGTAAAAACTTGAAGACGGGCTGAAGACAGAACCTATTACGCAGATTCTAGTTGTCGTTGTTCATTAAGCCTCTTGAGATGATGGATGTAGGCTTCGTGGAGGCCTGAGGTGATGTTACTTCTCGAGGTGCAGGCTGTCGGCCTGGGATGCTGAATATATCTCGAGGAATGTAGAGAAACTTGAAGGCCGACCTGGCAAACCGCAGGCCCGAAGTGGTTCCGGTTGGGCCTCGTTGGATTGCTTCTGCAGGTGGTCTTTAGATCTTACGTGAAGACAAATTGTAGGCCCTGAAGAAAGTAGCGGCCACGGCCCCTCGGCCAGGGGGCCGGAAAGCGGTTGGTGGACGCGCTGCTCACGTGATGACGTGCGTCCGAGTGTGAGAGTGAGTGAGTGAGAGTGAGTATAAGTGGAAACTCCTTTTATACCGTAGGCCTGTGACGTAGACTTCATTCTAATGACGGTTTGTCCACGCGTCTTTTAGTCGTTAACGGTTTTTGTTCGCTCCCATTGGGGAAAAATAGACGCTCCATTGTTTTACTCTTGCCCACGTGTGTTCCAACCTGTTTTATGGTAGCGTGGAAAGAAAGTATGTCTGTCGATTTGTTGGTCTATTTCTTGTCGATCCGCTACATATATATATATATATAATATATATATATATATATATATATATAGCGTGTCCCAAAGAAATGTATACCCACTTTGTTCGATAATACCAGCTATGAGGATATAAATATATTACTTTTTATATGTTTTTTAATAAAGAATTTTCTCCTGAATCTAAATATGTAATTATTTTTATTAAAAATTGAAAAACACAAAAGTTACAGATGTTTAAATTATAATTATTATTTTCGAGACTTCATGTGCGATATTTTCTAATATTTTAACCGACTGTTTTGAGATACTTATGTTTAGTGTTGATATTGAAGCATAAATGTTGTAATTATTAGTTAATTCAAAAAATTTACAAATTCCATGGTTAAATGACACTTTATCTAAGATGTTCAAATTGTCGTTAGAAAAGAACAAACGTCGCAGAGTTATAAGATGTTAGATAAGGTTAGAGCAAAACTGTAGTCCTGCCTAATTAGAACTCAACGAAATGGCTAGGCTAAGCTAGGCACTAAACATAAGTATCTCAAAACAGTCGGTTAAAAAGCAGGCCAGGCCATAAAAAAAATATTAGAAATATCGCACATGAAGTCTCGAAAATAATAATTCTAATTTAAACATCTGTAACTTTTTGTTCTTCAATTTTTAATAAAATAATTACATATTTAGATTCAGGAGAAAATTCTTTATTAAAAAACATATAAACAGTAATATATTTATTATCCTCATAGCTGGTATTATCGAACAAAGTGGGTATACATTTCTTTGGGACACGCTGTATATACAGGAATACCTGCATAGTACAATTAATGTGTGCACGGAAAGTACCGTACTATGTGAATCCATACTGAACGGGGAATGCAATTAATATAAAATAAAGTAATTCGTTCTCAGGCATCAAAAACATTATAAAAGTCGGACTTTTGCATTAATTTAAATTAGTTTTAATTGTGAAACAACTGCAAAGGTTAATAAATGCTTTCGTTTTTCTAAATTTCATTTAAATATGTACATAATAAACTGCATTGCAAAAAATTTTTTTTTTTAAATATTTCGACAGTGATGTTTGAACACTTCTATTTTTCTTCTTATCGCATACAATTCTCTATAGCAGCGCATTGCATTTTCTAAGTCTCTTCGCACTTTCATGATGCGCTCGACGTTAGGATCTCCATCCAGAATTTTTTCTTTAAGATCTTCACACACCCGAAAAAAATTTCAAGTTCATCTATGGAGAACTCCTTTGATGATTTCTGATCTTCATTTTCTTCACTTTTGTCCTCTTCTTCGAGCGCACGCTGTTCTTCTAAATTGATGAGGTCGTTATCGCTAAGCTCTTCTGAATGCGATTCAAGTCACCTAGGGCTTTGAAATATTAATAACTTTTTTACTAATAATTTTTGTATAATTATTTATTTATCGAAAGAAAATTTAGAAAATGAAGAAGAATTTTAATTATTTATGAAAAACGATGCTACTTAGATGTCCTCCATTTTCGGCTTCGCAAAGACGGGCTCTTTCGACAGCATTTTCCATGACGGCTGCCAATAACTCTGGCTGCAGCGCTCGAATTTCTGTACAGATGCTCTCTTTGAGCTGTTGAATTGTCTGGGGCTTATTCACGTACACACGCTCCTTCAGGTAACCCCAAAGAAAATAATCGGGAGCCGTCAAATCAGGCGAGCGTGGTGGCCAAGGAACGGCTGAATTACGCGAAAATATTCGGTGACCGAAAATTTGCCTTAGGAGCTCCATCGTGACTCGGGCCGTGTGGGGAGTTGCTCCATCTTGCTGAAACCACATCTCAGGCCTGTCCTGCACCGCAGGGCGCACTAAATTCTCGATCATGGCTTGATATCGTACGCTAGTGACCGTCGTTGCATTGCCATCCTCATTTTCAAAAAAGTAAGGCCCGATGATCCTTTGAGACGTTACACCACACCACACAGTGCACTTGAGGGGATGCAACTCGCGTTGGTGAATAACCCTAGGATTCTCTATTCCCCAGAACCTACAGTTCTGCTTGTTCACAAAACCGTTCAGATTGAAATGTGCTTCATCGCTCATAATCAATTGATGAACAAATTCTTTTTCTTCATTGGCCAACCGCTGAATGTGGACTGAGTAATTTAAGCGTTGATCATAATCAGTCGGTTTCAAATTTTGCACAAATGGCACTTTGTATGGGTACAGGTGCAAATTATTTCTCATAACGCGATGCAGTGACGTCCGAGATATCCCCAACTGGCCAGAACGTCTGCGGATCGATGTTCCTGGTTCTTCTTGAATATTCTCTCGCACACGTTCACGATTTTCCTGCGTACGGGCTGAACGTGGTCTTCCAGTTCGTGGCAAGTCACTTACGGAGCCATATTGCTGAAAACGTTGAATCAACCAACGAATCATGAAATCCGAAGGCGCCTTTCTGACATTGAAATGTCGGCGATATGCTCTTTGGGTGAGCACAATTGATCCCCTAAATTCAAAATAAAATTCCACGATTTTAGTTCTTTGTTCTGTTGTGAATTTTTCCATGGGTGAATTTCCAAAATTAGTAATTAAATATCTGAAAAGAAAAATATAAAAAATTATTAGTAAAAAAGTTATTAATATTTCAAAGCCCTAGGTGACTTTTGGGACACCCTGTATGATAAATCTTCACCTATTTACATTTAGCGTGCGTGCTTGGAAAAAAATATTTTTTTACAAAACTGAAAAACCGTACTGGAGTGAATCAGGACCAGTACTGAACTGGGGTTTGGCGTTAAATTGTAATCCGTACTATAGCGAATTCAGTACTTATCGAATCCGTACTTTGCGGACTAAAGTCCATATGACAAATCTATACTATAATAAGAGAGCTGTCCGTCCGTCCGTCCGTCACACTTTCAGAAATTGTGAGAAAAAATTGAGAAAAAAAATCAGAAATTGTATTACGGGCGGCAATGTGAAGCTCAAGATTTTCATGACTGTGTTCTTTTCTGTAGTTTAGCCTGTCTGTTTGTCTGTTTGTGAAATTTATCCCGGGCAGTAATGGGGGAAGGGTGGGGGGTGGGGGTAATGGGGGATGGGTGGGGTAATGGGGAGGGGTGGGGGTAATGGGGGAGGGGGTTAGCCCCCAAGTTGAATGAATGGGGGTGAGGAGGTTTTGGGAGATACCAGATTCAGAAATGTTGACACAATGTGAAGCTCAAAATTTTCACGGCTGCGTTCTTTTCTGTAGTTTAGCCTGTCTAACCGTCAGCGAAGCGACGGGAACTGTACTAGTATTAATAATACAATGACAGTTCACATACTAAGGATAGAAATATATACTAGTGCACTCAATATATTTTGCCCCACCCTTTTTTCTTAGCTAAATAATACGCCATGGGCTGAAATGTCTTTTGGGCCGTAAGTTTGAACTTTCTGAGCTTCACATAACCGTATTTTTCCTGTTTGAACCTCCCCTCCTTGTATAAAACCGCTTTTAAACACCCTTGTATAAAACCGATGGTTAACGCAGTTTCGAAAATGGCGTCTGACACTGATGTGCGTCGTAGACAGAGAGCTGTTATCGAGTTCTTAACTGCAGAGAAGGAAATAGTTGGAAATATTCACAAACGTCTAAAAAACGTTTACGGAGATGCTGTTGATCGAAGCACAGTTGGATGCTGGTCTAAACGTGAGAGATCATTGAAGAGAGGGAGAGCCAGCCTCGATGATGAACCACGCAGCGGTCGCCCGGCATCGGCTGTGACATCTCACACTGTGCAACGTACTAAGAGCATCATTCGATCAAATCGGCGCGTCACATACAAAGAGCTATCACTGGAGCTAGGAATTAGTGAAGGAAGTGTGAATACGATAATTCAGTAACTGGGATACTCAAAAGGGTGTTCACCGTTTGTTCCTCGCCAACGGACTGAAGATCACAAAGCCCAAAGAAAAGAAATTGCTTCCGAGTCGTTGGTTTGATACGAGACAGAAGGGGATGACTTCCTTTCATGAATTGTGACGGGATGGGATTTGGGTACACCACTTTGAACCTGAAACAAAACGCCAATCTATGGAGTGGCATCACGCAAACTCCCCACTCAAGAAAAAGTTCAAAATGGCTCCCTCTGCAAAAGTGCACTTTTTTAAACTGATTTAGAAAATGCAACTCATGTCTTGCAGAAATTAAAACTTAAAAAGTTACAGCCATTTCACTTTTGAATTTTCTCGTTTGAAATTAACTAAGATTAGATATCAATTAGGGGGTCTTATCCTTTCCACGAACTTCATTCGATTTTTTCGCAAATTTTAAGAATAGTGCAGTTTTATATGCTGATTCAGAAAAGTCAACTCATTTTTTGCAGAATTGAAAACCTAAAAAGGTACAGCCATTTCAATTTTGAATTTTTTCGTTTGAAATTAACTAAATACAGTATTATGTTAGTTTTATGAGGACGTATCCTTTCCACGCACTTCTTTCGATTTTTTCAAGAACTTGCTCAATAGTGCAATTTCATACTCTGATTTAGAAAGTGCAACTCATTTTTTGCGGAAATGAAAACTTGAAAAGTTACAGCCATTTCAATTTTGAATTTTTTCGTTTGAAATTAATTAAATATTACGTTAGGTTTATGGAGTTTTATTCTTTCCACGCACTTATTTCGATTTCTTCATAAATTTGCTAAATAGTTCAATTTCATAAGCTGATTTTGAAAATGCAACTCATTATTTGCTGAAATGAAAACTTAAAAAGTAACACCCATTTAAATTTTGAATTTTTTCGTTTGAAATTAACTAAATATTACATTAGGTTTAAGGGGTCTTATCCTTTCCACGCACTCCTTTCGATTTTTTCACAAATTTGTTCAATATTGCAGTTTCATACTCTGATTTAGAAAATCCAACCCATTTTTTGCAAGAATGAAAACTTGAAAAGTTACAGCCATTTCAATTTTGAATTTTTTCGTTTGAAATTAACTAAATATTACGTTAGGTTTATGGGTCTTATCCTTTCCACGCACTTCTTTCAATTTTTTCAAAAATTGCCTTAATACTGCAGTTTTTGAAGCTAATTTCGACAATGCAATTCATTTCTTGCAGAAATGAAAACTTAAAAACTTACAGCCATTTCAATTTTGAATTTTCTCCTTCGAAATTAACTAATTATTAGGTTAGGATTTTGGGGTCTTATCTTTTCCACGCACTTCTTTCGATTTTTTCACAAATATGCTGAATAGTGCAATATCATATGGTGATTTAGGAAATGCAACTCATTTTTTGCAGAAATGAAAACTTAAAAAGTTGCATCCATTTCAATTTTGAATTGTTTTCGTTTGAAATTAACTAAATATTGCGTTTGGTACATGGGGTCTTATCCTTTCCACGCACTTCTTTCGATTTTTTCACAATTTTGCTCAATAGTGCAATTTCATAATCTAATTTTGAAAATGCAACTCATTTTTTGCAGATATAAAAACTTAAAAAGTTACAGCCATTTCAATTTTGAATTTTTTCGTTTGAAATGAACTAAATATTACGTTAGGTTTGTAAGTCTTATCCTTTCCACGCACTTCTTTCGATTTTTTCACAAATTGCCTTAATACTGCAGTTTTTGAAGCTAATTTCGACAATGCAATTCATTTCTTGCACAAATGAAAACTTAAAAACTTACAGCCATTTCAATTTTGAATTTTCTTCTTCAAAATTTCGAAATTAACTAATTATTAGGTTAGGAATTTGGGGTCTTATCCTTTCCACGCACTTCTTTCGATTTTTTCACAAATATGCTCAATATTGCAGTTTCATATTCTGATTTAGAAAATGCAACTAATTTTTTGCAGAAATGAAAACTTGAAAAGTTACAGCCATTTCAATTTTGAATTTTTTCGTTTGAAATTAACTAAATATTATGTTAGGTTTATGGAGTCTTATTCTTTCCACGCACTTCTTTTGATTTTTTCACAACTTTGCTCAATAGTGCAATTTCATAAGCTGATTTTGAAAATCTAAATAATGTTTTGCAGAAATGAAAACGTAAAACGTTACAGCCATTTCAATTTTGAATTTTCTCCTTCGAAATTAACTAAATATTACGTTAGGTTTAAGGGGTCTTGTCCCCTCCACGCACTTCTTTCGATTTTTTCGCAAATTTGTTCAATATTGCAGTTTCATACTCTGATTTAGAAAATGCAACCCATTTTTTGCAGGAATGAAAACTTAAAAACTTACAGCCATTTCAATTTTAAATTTTCTTCGAAATTAACTAATTATTAGGTTAGGCTTTTGGGGTCTTATCCTTTCCACGCACTTCTTTCGATTTTTTCACAAATTTGCTCAATAGTGCAATTTATAAGGCGATTTAGAAAATGCAACCCATTTTTTGCAGGAATGAAAACTTAAAAGCTTACAGCCATTTCAATTTTCAATTTTCTTCTTCGAAATTAACTAATTATTAGGTTAGGATTTTGGGGTCTTATCTTTTCCACGCACGTCTTTCGATTTCTTCACAAATTTGCTCGATAGTGCAGTTTTTTAAGCTGACCTTCGTGCTAATCAAAGAGGTGTGTGGTGTGTGTGTGTGTGTGTGTGTGTATTAAAAACCTATTATGTAGGCATATTTAGCACTTTGTTTCATTTTAACTTATTTCAGTGGAGTACATCGTGGCCACATCGCAACACCGCTCCCTGTTAAGAAAATTTTGCCACGTTGGGTGAGTGATAGTTGAATGGGAGACCGTTTTCTGCGTCCAGATAATGTAACGACCCGTAGACGGTTTGGATTCTATGTTAAGCTGTAGGTCCCATCCGGTACATGACTTTTGCTGTTGCGAAGGATGTTCAACATTATTATTATTATATTATTCCAGAAAAAGTTCAAAATGTTGAAGAATGATGTTAAAGCGTCGTCAAAATTTTGAAAAGTCATAAAAGAATGATTTTATCTCGAAGAAAAATTTCCCATTTCTCCACACAAGGGGAAGGATAGGAGGAGGGTAGGAATCGTGGACTTCGAAGGCAAGAGTCGAACGTGGAACTTTCGTAGTTTGAAAACTAATCTCGAACCAATGAAGGGAACCACGGGACGCCTTCTCTAAACCAAAAAGGTTGAAATAATAAAAAGACCAAATGCTACTGCGGTAACTTATAATTGAAAGTCATAAATATCATTGCATTCGAAAAGTCCAATTGACTGATATGTCCACAAAGCTATTTGAGTTAAAAGTACATCAGTAAGTTGTGTAAAAGAGGACACGATTTTCTTGGCTGTTTGTCTACAAAAGTTTAATGTAACTGCACTGGAGTTTGATTCAGATTCCCTCTACAAAACTAACACATTTTAGTCAATTTATATAAAAGAGAATCCTTAGTGATAAGCTAATAAGTTTTTAGAAGTCTAACTGCAAATTTTCAATAAGTCTAACCATTAAATATTTACGAGTAAAGGTAATTTCAATTACAACACACTAAAGAATCGATAATGCCAAATTTTGAAGCTTTTTATGCCTTCAAACTACATTTTGATTTCGATTTTTTTCAGAGATTTCATGACAAAACGAAATACCAACTGAGTCTATGATATATATATATATATATATATATATATATATATATATATATATATATATATATATCATAGACTCAGTTGGTATTTCGTTTTGTCATGAAATCCCTGAAAAAAATCGAAATCAATATATATATATATATATATATATATATATATATATATATATATATATATATATATATATATATATATATATCGTAAAGAACGACGCTTGTATAGGAGAATATTCCGCGCAAGATGAGAGCGAGAGAACGAAACAAATGAAAAAATGAGGTAACCACCTGGGAATCGAACCCGGGATCTTCCGATTGCCGGTCAGATATGATAACCCGGCAATCGAAGATCCCGGGTTCGATTCCCGGGTGGTTACCTCATTTTTTCATTTGTTTCGTTCTCTCGCTCTCATCTTGCGCGGAATATTCTCCTATACAAGCGTCGTTCTTTACGTTAATTATACTGCGTGTTTGCAGTTTATATATATATATATATATATATATATATATATATATATATATATATATATAATAAAATGGGAGTTAATGGGAATACTTCCAAAATCTCAACAAGAAAATATTTCGTCTAAATTTGAAAACAAAAGTAGCAAACTTTGAACCAGATGTGGAAACTTTGTAAACAACCAACCAACTACATTTTGAATTACTCGACCTACTGAATGTTTTTTCCATGACTACGTTCAACACACAAAATATACGTTATACAATCTCCAAATGATGCCACTGCAAAACTAATGCAATTTATTTTTTACATTTATAGTACGACTAATTAATTATTCTTAAACAGTTTTACTATTAAAATCACAAATTTGTGGATAGATTCTAAAAACTAAAAAGAAAAGTATTACTTCAAGCGAAGTTTTATCGTTCTCCAGTAAATAAATCTGGAATATTAAACTTCTTACCTAAACAAATCTTGAAAGCAAAATCAGGTACTCCAATAAACAATTTTTTGAATAAAAGAATGAAAATTAAAATTTGTCTCTTTTCAAATAACGCGAGACACTTTCCATAAATATTTCCCTCTAGAAAAATAATAATAAATTATTACAAAACCAAAAAATAAACTTCCTATACCTTAATGTAAGGTATCAAAGAAACATCAACCAAATATATATATAGGGTGAACCAAATGTAGGTGGACAGTAAATGATAACGTTTATTTTGAGAATACATATTTAATTTTTTTGTATACTATAATACAAAATAAAATTTAAATAAATTTAGTTATAATATTTAATATAATAAAACACAAACACCATAGTTATAATGAACACCATAGTTATAATATAATATAACACAAACCGTATTCAACCTACTGTCCACCTACTTTTGGTTCACCGTGTATATATATATATATATACCGGGTGTTTCAAAAGTCCCTCACTAATTTGATTTTCAATTTTCTTTGCAGCTAATCGACCAACGACGTTCATCTTGTGGTAAACTCTTACTCAGTAGTTGAGAATTTTTTTGAGTCTACATTTGAAGTTTTGCTCCGTTTTTTCTCTTACCATGCTGACTCTAGAGCAGAGGTGTAAAATCGTTGCATGGCAGGAGGTTTTTCAATCTGTAGTCGAAGTGCAGCGACGATTCCGGGCAGTCTACGGACAGCATTATGCACCGGATAGGAACACCATCGTCGCCACCCACCGGAAGTTTATGGAGACCGGATCCGTAAAGGACAAACCACGATCAGGAAGACCTCGAAGTGGGCGGAGTGAGGAGAATGTCGAAACTGTCCGTGAGGCGTTTACTCAGAGTCAAGGAAAGTCCATTCGGCGAGCTGCTGCGGAACTGAACATCAGCGCGACATCTATCCAACGGATTTTGCGGCGTGGTCTCAAGCTGTATCCGTACAAGATCCAGGTGGTTCAGAAGCTGGAACCTCAAGACTACGATTGCCGGGTGGAGATGTGTGAGACACTGCTGCATCACTACGAAAGAGACCCATCGATCCTGGAGCACATGTGGTTCAGCGACGAAGCTCTCTTCCACCTTTCTGGTCGCGTCAATCGGCACAACACCCGCATCTGGGGAACTCACAATTCTGCGGAGATCCCTGAAGAAAGGGACACGCCGAAATTGGTCGTCTGGTGTGCCATCTCTTCAGCTGGGCTGATTGGTCCGTTCTTCTTCCGGGATCAAGATGGAAATTCCGTGAACGTCAACGGAGACAATTACCTTCGTATGCTTCAGGAGTTCTGCATCCCCCAACTGTCAGCTGTAGCTGACATGCAAGAAGTCATTTTCCAGCAAGACGGTGCCCCTGCTCATTACTCGCGTGAGGTTCGCTCATTTCTGAATAAGCAGTCCCGGATCGGTGGATTGGTCGCCGTGGTCCCATCGAATGGGCTGCTCGCTCGCCTGATCTTACCCCATGCGACTTCTTTTTGTGGGGCTACATTAAGAGCAAAGTGTACGCCACCAAGCCGCGAGTCCTCCCCACACTAGAAGAACCGATCAGGAATGCGTGTGCTTCTGTTACTCCCGAAATGTTGTCCAATGTCGGCCAAGAATGCGTTAAAACGGTGGCTCGCTTGTTTCGAAAAAGACGGTGCCACGTTGAGGTGTACCAGGACTTTCCAGTAGACTTATGAAGCCAAGTTTGATGCCACCAAAATTCTCATGAATCGTAGACTCAGCAACCAAATTGTCATTTGGTTCTTCTTGTAATTGCTATTTTAATAAAATTTTAAAAATAATGAGGGACTTTTGAAACACCCTATATATATATATATATATATATATATATATATATATATATATATATATATATATTATATATATATATATATATATATATATATATATAAATATATATATATATATATATAATATATATATATATATATATATATATATATATATAATATATATATTATATATATATATATAATATATATATATATATATATATATATATATATATATATATAATATTATATATATATATATATATATATATATATATATATATATATATATATATATATATATAATATATATATATATATATATATATATATATATATATATATATATATATATATATATATTATTATATATATATATATATATATATATATATATATATATATATATATATACCTAAACGCTAATTTCGTGTAATCCAGTACTCATACGAAATGTTACGAAAAACACTGAAAAACCTGCCTGCCTGTTCTTATATAATATTTCCAGAAACGTCTTAAATAAATGTAATTATTAAGTTCATATGCTAGTTACCCCTTAAAACTATTACTTGTAACACTAAAAATATTTGGAAATCTTTCTTTGGTATATATTATGAGAAGACTATACGAGATCATTCGTGTCTATTATAAATATATAACAAACGAAAATACTAAATCGAAAAAATAACAATAATTCTTCTCACGAATCGCACCTGTAAACTTACTTCAACAATCATAACTTGCCTCGCAGTGGACTCGTTACTGCGGGCTTCTTGTTCCATCATACAGGACTCGTGAAAGTTTTTTTCTTTACTTCACCCAATCAAAGACATGTATTTTGGAAATGCTTGTCTCTGATTGGTGTATAAGTGCGCGTGAAGGTGTGTGCCCCAGTTTCCATTTTTCAAATAATGGGAACTCTAGACTAAAGTAATTAAAGGATGTAAGCCCAACAGGCCTAAGCCTTCAGAAGACATGAAAAACAGTTGTGTGTGTATATATATATATATAGGGACTATTAGAACGGGGGGGCTAGGAGGGTCATCTGGCCTGGGCTTCAAGCTTAAGGGAGGGGGGAGGGCTAAATTTAGAAACTTTCAGGTTTGAATACAGGGTGTCCCAGAATTAACTATCTATTTCAATGAAATCGGACAAATTTAATAAAAACTGACATAATTTTGTGTTTATTACTAAATTATGATACAAAAACAAATAGATTTATAAATCATAAGTCAAAACTTTATTGAGAAGTTTCAACATGTGCACCGTCTGTATCTCTGCAAATTTCAAATCTATCCTCAGCGCTGCGAAACACATTTGAAGCATTTCAGGTGTTATCTCCCGCACTGCCAACTGGATGCGTTCTTTAAGTTCAGCTAAACTATTGATCTTTGGCGATAAACCCTTGTTTTTATGAAACCCCATGCAAAGAAATCCAGGGGTGTCAAATCTGGAGAACGCGGAGGCCAAGGTCGAGGTCCTCCACGTCCAATCCACCGATTCGGAAGGCGTCTGTTGAGGTATTCTCGAACAATTAGAGCATAGTGACATGGTGCTCCATCTTGTTGAAACACAACATTATCAAGAATGCCATCATCAAGAAGCTGTGGTTCGAGAAACTGCTGAAGCATATCAAGGTAGACGGTACCTGTACAGTTGCTGCCGCAAAGAAGAATGGGCCATAAATTTTGGATTTGGTCATTCCAAGCCACACGTTAACTTTTGGAGAGTCTCTGCCATTCTATGACTTCAGACGGTCTTTTCATTGGACCAGATAATGAAAAAATTATGAAAATAAAATTATGAACAAATTTAGAAATTTATACATTTTTAACACATATTAAACATAAATAAAAGTGTGTTTTTAAAAAATTTGTCCGATTTCATTGAAATAGATAGTTAATTCTGGGACACCCTGTATAATGTTTTGCAGTGAAAGTAGTAATTGGGTTTAGCTATGGGTCTCAAAAGCTGGAAGTGGCCCGGGCCTCTCTGAACCTCTGAGAGCGCCTGTATATATATATATACTGTATATATATATATACAGGGTGGGCGGAAAGTAGCTCCCTATTTTGGATTGGTAAAAAAATACGTATATTATCCATTTATTTCAGAAAAAATAATATGAAAAGGTAGGCATACATGGTAGGTTTTCTCTGAAATTCAATGTGGGCTCCAACTCTTTCCACCAGCTTCTGGAGCCGCCCAGGAATGGCGTCCACTGACTTTAGCAGGAACTCCGGCGGGATGGAGGACATGACTTCCCGAATTCGGTCCTCCAGTTCTTCCAATGTCCTCGTTTGGTGCGGTAGACTTCTTCCTTTACCCACCCCCAAAGAAAGAAGTCGCACGGTGTCAAGTCGGGGCTCCTGGCTGGCCATTGATGTGGACCACGACGACCCATCCAACGCCCAGGGAAGTGGGCATCCAGCCACTCACGGACAACAAGAGCGAAGTGCGGAGGGGCGCCATCTTGCATAAATATCAGATCGTCGATGTTCTCCCATGTGCTGACAACCGGCCAGACCTCGTTTCGCAACATAGCAAGGTACCGCTTAGCATTTATGGTGTTGCGCAGAAGGAACGGGCCCACAACCTGATCTGAGGTCATACCACACCACACCGTTACACTGAACCGATTCTGCCGTTTTTCAGCGGTAACCGTGCGACTTCTTCTTTGGGGGTGGGTAACGGAAGAAGTCTACCGCACCAAAACCGAGGACATTGGAAGAACTGGAGGACCGGAATTCGGGAAGTCATGTCCTCCATCCCGCCGGAGTCCTGCTAAAGTCAGTGGACGCCATTCCTGGACGGCTCCAGAAGCTGGTGGAAAGAGTTGGAGCCCACATTGAATTTTAGAGAAAACCTACCATGTATGCCTACCTTTTCATATTATTTCTTCTGAAATAAATGGATAATATACGTATTTTTTACCAATCCAAAATAGGGAGCTACTTTCCGCCCACCCTGTATATATATATATATAATATATATATATATATAATATATATTGGGATCCCCGATGAGACGGGCGTACCTGGCTATGTGAGGTGGAGTACAAGAAACCAACTCACTACTTCACCAGGCTACAAATTTGTAAGCATCTTAGGAACAAAGTAGAAAAAACGGTTCGTTTTACGTTAATGTGGTGCGCCGAATAATAATGAAGAAAGGAACATAACTCCCTCTATTAATTTTACAGTTGAAATAGAGACTCATCGATCCCATTTTTAGACGTTTTAATATGTAGGTCCGGAAAAAAGTTTAAGTACAATATTTACAGAAAACCCGCTAATAATTGTTCCTATATTCATTATTATTCGGCTCACCACATTAACGTAAAACGAACCGTTTTCTCTACTTTGTTCCGAAGATACTTACGAATTTGTAGCCCAGAGTTCATTGATGATGAAATTAGTAAAATATACATACAAAATTGCGTTCGATTTAAAATATCCAAAGAATTGTATAGATAAATCTTTAAAAATGGCAAAGAAAACCTTCTACGAGGTAAAAGACAAGATTCCTTATACCACAAAAAACGTCTTAGCATCACCATTTAAAGAAAATTTCCTTGATCTGCCAAAATTGCTGAGGACTTTTAACGTAAATATTGCGTTCAGAAATTTAGATGTAATTAAGAATTCATTGATTAAAAACTCCCCTTTAAGTGAACAGGGTTGTGTACGGGGCTCCAATAAACCTTAGCCCCCCCGCCCATGGCCTAAACCATTAGAGGTACAGTAAAACTAAACATACCTTACAAAAGAGAATTTAATCCTGCATTTAATGAGAAACAATTAAAACTTGGTATTCCCGCCATTGGCTTCCAAGACAGCCTGAATTCGCTTTGGGTAGCTTGCCAAAAGTGATGTGAATAGATCTTGATCGTTACGCAAATTTGCTAAAACAGTTTCAATGTGTTGCGTCATTGTATCCTTCGAAAATCGATTTGCTGCAGGTTCTCGAAACAAGAGACACTTAACCTTGTCCTTTATAACTGATCAAATGTGTTCACAGACGTTCAGGTCAGGAGAATTTCCTGGCCATTCTTCATTTCCAAAGATATCGATCTCATGGTTCCGCAACAACTGTTGAGTGGCTAATGCCTTAAAGCAAGGGGCCTTATCGTGCAGAAGTGTGACCTGATCGACATCGTTTGGGTTTCTTAGAAAAGGAATGACATGCTGGGATAGAATAATATCACGAAAATACTGTCCATCCCAACTCTGACCATTTGGCTTCAGCACCCACATGAGCTTCTTTGCAGTGAACAAAACAAACACACCAACACAGTCTGGACTTTTTAATAATTCGCGATAATGTTCATTGTCATCGATTTCATCTGGTGTTGTGGCCCACACTCGATCATTTTGGTAGTTAGGCCGACGTGTTACGTAAACAAAAAATTCATCGGAGACAGCTAAATGCATGAAATCATCCACATCCCAATCTTCAAGATAATGGGCAAACCACATTCTGTCATCGATATTAAGTTGAGTTTTTCTTGGCTTTGGAAGTTCATGCCAAGGCTTTAAACCTTGCCTATGACGGTACAGTCGAATGATCTCACCACTAACGATCTTTCTTCTCAACACTTCGATCTCTCTAGAAAGTTTAGCATAGCTGTTTTTCCGCTTACACGTACCGCTTTCAATGATGTCCTTTGTTTCCTGAGAGAGTGGCAAATTTGGGCGCCCAGATTTGGTTGTATCCATTTCACATTCATCCAAAGTTTTATTCCAATTTCTTTTGACGGAGTCCTCACTTCTTCGCAACTTTTTGACAACCCATGAACGTGTTATAAAGGTGGCTCCAGCATCACGAGCTTCCCGAAATGTTATTGCTCGTATGCGATCTATCACACGTTGCCTCTCCGAATCACCAATTAATTGAGAAGCCATTATATTATCACTTTAGACAGCTAGAGTAATTTTAATACCTGCAATAAATAAAGAATTTTATATATTTTTATAATCACTAAAAACTATTTCGATATAAGTAAACATGTAAGCTGCAAATGGGGGGCTAAGGTTTTTTGGAACCCCTTATATAAAATTCCATGCACAATGTAATAAATTTTACATTGGTCAACCTGGCAAGACATTATTAGAATTATGTATTAAGCGGCATAAATACAGTATAAGAACCGGCCAGGAATCTAACGCCATTTTCATTCACGTAAGAGATATACTAATCATCCCAGGCATTGACTGGAAAAATGCCTCTAAATTAAGTTTTAGTAAATCTATTGTTAGTAGAAATATAACTGAATGGAGTGTGATCAAGAATAATGCTGATTTTATCCTTAATATTAGCCCTGGACTTTACAAATTAGACTCGTACATTGTCAGAAAAGTGGTGGAATATTCTGACCGCATTCTTACCACTTAATTGTTTGTTTTAATTAAATAAATATTATTTTAATAATGGTTATAATTTTTATGTGTACATTTTAATTGTATCATTTCTTTTATATAGTTTTTATGTACTCAATATTTTAGTAGACTTTAGACTTTATTGGGGAAGTTTTAGATTGTTTTTAGATTGAGTTGCCTATTGAGGATTTTTCACTTCCCCAATAGGTAACGGAATATTTTGGAAATCGCACGTGCCGATGGTTGCGCCATGTCCTTTGTTTCCTTAGACTACTGCATTCTTGCCACTTAATTGGCTGTTTTAATTAAATAAATACTATTTCTAATAACTGTTATCATTTTATGTGTACATGTTAATTGTATAATTTCTTTTACACAGTTTTTATGTATTCAATAATTTAGTAGCTTTGGATTAAGTTATCTAATGGGGAAGTTTTAGGCTGTTTTTATTGTTTTTAGATTGAGTTGTCTATTTGAGAAGTTTTACGCTTGTGTATTTAACTCGTTTATTTTGTAAATTCTGTCTCTTTCTCTTTTGTCCATGAAGATGTGAATATATCACGAAAGCGCTCGGACTTCGTGTTCCTTTTCACTGTGGTTCTTTGCTTATATATATATATATATATATATATATATATATATATATATACTAGGGGCACTCAATATATTTTGCCCCACCCTTTTTTCTTAGCTAAATAATAGGCCATGGGGCTGAAATGTCTTTTGGGCCGTAAGTTTGAACTTTCTGCGCTTCACATAACCGGATTTTTCCAGTATGAACCTCCCCTCCTTGTATAAAACCACTTTTAAACGCCCTTGTATAAAACCGATGGTTAACGCAGTTTCGAAAATGGCGTCTGACAGTGATGTGCATCGTAAACAGAAAGCTGTTATCAAGTTCTTAACCGCAGAGAAGGAAACGGTTGGAAATATTCACAAACGTCTACAAAGCGTTTACGGTGATGCTGTTGTTGATCGAAGCACAGTTGGACCCTGGTCTAAACGTATGAGATCATCGGAGAGAGGGAGAGCCAGCCTCGATGATGAGCCACGCAGCGGTCGTCCGGCATCGGCTGTGACATCTCACACTGTGCAACGTGCTAACAGCATCATTCGATCAAACCGGCGCGTCACATACAAGGAGCTATCACTGGAGCTAAGGATTAGTGAAGAAAGTGTGAATACGATAATTCAGCAACTGGGATACTCAAAAGTGTGTTCACGGTTTGTTCCTCGCCAACTGACTGACAAGATCACAAAGCCCAAAGAAAAGAAATTGCTTCGGAGTCGTTGGTTCGATACGAGACAGAAGGGGATGACTTCCTTTCACGAATTGTGACTGGGGATGAGACTTGGGTACACCACTTTGAATCTGAAACAAAACGCCAATCCATGGGGTGGCATCACGCAGACTCCCCACGCAAGAAAAAGTTCAAAATGGCTCCCTCTGCAGGAAAAGTTATGGCCACCATCTTCTGGGGCGAAAAAGGGGTGATTCTGGTGGACATTATGAAGAAAGGACAAACAATCAACTCAGAGGCATATATTGCGACCCTACAGAGACTCCAGACACGTATAAAGCGAGTTCGACCGGAGAGAAAACTGGAAGACGTCCTTCTTTTGCACGATAACGCATGACCACACAACAGTTTGCAAACAAGAGAGACCATCACAAAAATGCGCTTGACTCTTGACTGTGTTACCCTACCCTCCATACAGCTCGGATCTGGCACCTTCAGACTTCCATTTGTTTGGGCCAATGAAGGATGCTATTCGTGAAAGAAAGTTTCATTGACGATGAGGTTGTTGAGGAGGTTAAGAGGTGGCTCCAGCGGAACCCAGCGGACTTTTACCAGCAAGGAATAAAGGTCCTTGTTTCGAGGCGGAGGGAAGCTGTAGAAAAGGATGGAGACTATCTGGAAAAATAAAAACTTGTAAAAGAGGTATGTAACTACTTGTGTACAAAATTTCTGGAACTTACAAGGAAATTTGGAAAGAAAAAAAAAGGTGGGGCAAAATATATTGAGTGGCCCTCGTGCGTGTGTGTGTGTGTGTGTGTGTGTGTGTGTGTGTTGTTTCTTATTTTTCGAAATTGCAAATTTCACCGTCTCACCCCCTCAATATATTCCATTTGACAAAAAAACAGTATGCAAAATCTCAAGTAATTATAAATATTCTTATTGATTCCGCACAAGGACTCAAATTTAGTTAATTATTTAAATACACAAATTTTTTATAAACGTTCCACTATAAGGGCAAATAACAGCAGTTAAAGAACAGCATAAACTAAAATAGACATTGACTACTGATTAATTAGAAACTGAATTGAACTAAACATTTTAGGACTGAAAGCATAGTAGATTTGGCCTAGTAGGGATGGCTGCTTATGAGGCACCCTTAAATATTAATTGATTTTAATAAAACTTCTTTGGTGCACACACTATATTAATAGGAAAAAATGCCGGGGTGAGACCCGTAAATTTTGGTTGACTGGGTGGTTCTTGTATGTATAGGAAAAATTAAATATATAATATTTGGGTGCCGGACAAAATCCCGAAATCCCGAAAAGCCGAAATCCCGAAAAGCCGAAATCCCGAAAGCATAGCCGAAAACCAAAATTAAGAAAAAACAATATTAAGAAAAAACAATATTAAGAAAAAACAAAATTAAGAAAAAACAAAATTAAGAAAAAACAAAATTAAGAAAAAACAAAATTAAGAAAAACCAAAATTAAGAAAAACCAAAATAAACTCGTTGCATATTCATGAGTTGCCAGATTTCGCTTGCGTAGATAGCTAATTAGACTGAATTCCAACCAACCAAACCAGTCGTAAACTTCAAACCAAGTATACATTAGTTCCAACTTTACTTTATAATGACATTCTGTTCTGCACCCTTTAAGAATATGGAGGAAACTTGCGAACTTGTTACTTCTCAAAAAGAGCGTGTTAAATTGAACGCACGCGGCTATTTAATGGTTAAAGATAAATCTTTGAACTCGCGATACTATTGGTGCTGCGAAAGTCGAAAATCGCTTACTTGCAAAGGAAGAGCGATAACTCTATTTTCAAATGGACAGCATCTGCTAAAAAAATTCGTTGACCATAACCACGCCCCCAATGCAAGTGCATCGAAGATTTCGAAAATCGTTGACGAACTCAAGACGCAGGCAAGTAATTCAAGAAATTTTCCTTGCCAAATAATCCAATCCTGTACAACTTCCATTAGTCAAGAAATCGTTCCGTATTTGCCTTCAAATGATGCACTTCGCAAAAAAAATTAAGAGAGTTCGGCAGGCTGAACGACCAACTGAACCGAAGTCGCTTGGTGAAATAGAAGTTCCGCCAGAATTGCGACGTACATTAAATGGTGAATTATTCTTAGTAAGGGATTTACCATCGAAGAGCAGACTTCTTCTATTCTCTACCAAAGCTAACATACAAAAGCTATCGCACGCTTCATTTTGGATAATGGATGGCACATTCAAAACAGTGCCTACAATATTTTATCAGCTATATACAATACACGCTCCAGTTGGCTCAGATAAGAGTAAAACTTATCCACTAGTTTATGTTCTCATGACGGGAAAATCGGAAGCCCTATACAAACGCTTATTTGAAGATTTGGTAGACTTTGCGCAAGAAAATAGAATCGAGCTAAGTCCTCAAACTATAATGACAGATTTGGAATTAGCTGCGATAAATGCTTCGAAAAGTGAATTCCCCGATGTTACCCATAAGTTTTGTTTTTTCACCTAGGACAATGTGTCTGGAGAAAAATTCAAGCTAGTGGATTGGCAAGGCAATATGGCAATGACGAAAGCTTTAGTTTAAAAATACGTCATTTGACAGCATTGGCATTTCTTCCTCCAAATGAGATTTCGGAAAGTTTTTGCGAATTAAAGCCCCATTTACCTGACGAAGCCAGTGAACTTGTTGATTGGTTCGAAAATAATTATGTGCATGGGAGGATAAGAAGACGTCTACGCAATGGTCTCGCTGTTCGATCCGAAGTATTGTTTCCACCAAAATTGTGGTCAGTATATGAATCCATGCAAAATGAAGTCCCGCGAACTCAAAACCTCATAGAGGCGTGGCATCGAAGATGGGAAAATTTAGTTGGAAGTGTGCACATTGGCATGTATCGAATGATAGAGGAATTTAAAAAAGAACAATGCTAGGTGGAAAATCAAATTGAGCGCAGTCTCCGAGGTGAACCGTACCGGAAAAGAAAGAAAATGACTGTTCAACGTGACGAAAGACTTCAAGCTGTTGTCAAAGACCGTGAACATCGCCCAGTTCTTTTGGAATATCTTCGGGCAATTGCACATAATCTCGCTCTCTAATCATCTTTTTCGATCTGTGATTTTTTATTTTTTAACCATTCTTTTATACTTTGAAATAAAAGCAGCTTCTTTACTTTTTTTAAATTTTAGACCCTAGCCTTTGTAAAGGTTTTAGAGATGTTCGAAATATACTAAAAATCTAGGCTAGCCAAACCTAACCTACGATACGCCACATATTTAGGCCTAGAAAATTAAGATTCAGCAAATCACTGAATTTATATAAATATAGTCTAAAATGCGGAATCTGTAAGATATCTCTAACCTACCCTAACCCAAACAGGTCTGGAAAAGTTTAATAAATCCTACTTTTCTACGTTTACCCCCCCCCCCCCCCCCCCCCCCCATTTCCAACCAAAGTCTTTAACACGTTGCGTGATCCCTTATCTTTTAAAAAAGTTGTAGTTTGGGGATTTTTGTTTTTCTTAATTTTGTTTTTTCTTAATTTTGTTTTTTCTTAATTTGGGTTTCTCTTAATTTTGGTTTTTCGGGATTTTGATTTTTCGGGATTTCGGCTTTCGGGATTTCGGCTTTCGGGATTTCGGCTTTCGGGATTTCGACCCAAACCCATAATATTTCGGGGTTTCACCCTGCATTTTTTTCCTATTAATATAAAACGTGTACCAAAGAAGTTTTATCAAAATCAATTAATATTTAAGGGTGCCTCATAAGCAGCCATCCCTACTAGGCCAAATCTACTATGCTTTCAGTCTTAAAATGTTTAGTTCAATTCAGTTTCTAATTAATCAGCAGTCAATGTCTATTTCAGTTTATGCTGTTCTTTAACTGCTGTTATTTGCCCTTATAGTGGAACGCTTATAAAAAATTCGTGTATTTAAGTTTCAATAATTAACTAAATTTGAGTCCTTGTGCGGAACCAATAAGAATATTTATAATTACTTGAGATTTTGCATATTGTTTTTTTGTCAAATGGAATATATTGAGGGGGTGAGACGGTGAAATTTGCAATTTCGAAAAATAAGAACCACCCTACTATACCTTACCTTATGAACCTTATGTTGTTTCGTGTGTTGGTCTCTCTTCACACGGAGGTCAAGCTGGTGGCCCCGCCTCTAGGTCTGGCCTGGTGGAGGAGCGAGTTACTTTCTTGCGCTCTCCAACGTACATAGCCAGGCACGCCCGGCTCATCTGGTACTGTCCTGAGCCAGGCATCCAGTCTTTTCTTGAAGACTTCAACTTTGACCCCCGTTACGTTTCTGAGGTCCTTAGGAAGCTGGTTGAAAAGTCTTGGCCCCCTGACAACCAAGCTATTTTCCTTCAGGGTTGAGGAGGTCCCTTGTCGTGCTTTTAATTTGGGAACACTACACATTCTGCCTTTCCTATTTTCCAGTGTTGTTTGAATGGTAATTGGGTTTAGTTTTAGGTTTGGTACCAATTTTTCGATCATTTTCCATATGTAGATTATGATGTACCTCTCTCTTCTTCTTTCCAGTGAGTACAGATTTAGTTTACGTAGTCTTTCCCAGTAGTTGAGTTCTTTGCAGCCATCAATCTTGGCTGTGAAATGCCTTTGCGTTTCTTCTAGTTTATTAGTTTCTTCCTTTTTATATGGGGACGTCAAAATTGAGCAGTATTCAAGTTTTGGTATAATCAGTGTTTTTAGCAGGGGAATCATTACTGTCCTGTCCCTTCTCTTGAACGTTCTTAGAACCTGTCCGGCGACTCTTTTTGCTTTATTTATCGCTATCTGATTTTGTGTTTCGAATTTCGCATCATCTGTCATTATTATCCCGAGATCAATCGCTTTTATGTTTCTCTGAATTTCCTGTCTATCTATATTTTGATTGATTGGCGTTCCACCACAACAGAGAATTATCTCCTTGCCCGATCCTCTTTTCTTTGTGGTAGCACTGTCTGAAGCACACTGCCGAGACAGGCTCAAACAATGCCCACTCGCGTTTCAACTCTGACGTCATATTTACCATGGCTGGTTTCTTCCAATAATGCGTATTCTGAAAAAGAATATAGGCCCATAGGGTTAGCTTGATTTTTTAACATTCCAATTTTACATAGAGCAAATAAAGAGGTGTACTTATTGTTATTATTAAACCAATTTTTTATTCTGTTTTCAACTAATTCGCAACCCGTTTTCATTTCTGTTTTTGACTTATTTATTATTTATTTATTATTCCGTATTGTTGTAGCTAAACTTTCCTTTAAGTACACATGAAAGAGCAGCTTTCATAGCAACTTTTGTAGAGATTTAAATCTTTTGTTCACAATCGCAACAATCGCACTCATTAAATGCGATTGCAATTGCGATTGCGATTGTAAAAAATGTGCGATTGTATCGCGATTGCGATGCATCGTCCCATCACTAATATACAGGGTGGGCCGTAAGTTTCCATACATAGGAAAAATAAACATTTTTTTATGGACAACCATTTTTATTTATATAATATGCTCTACATGGTTGCCATTGTTTTGAAAACACATTTCAATACGTGTTCCCCACTGTTGATGAACACGCATTAGCACAGTTGACGTTATGCTTGTAATGGCGTTGGTGATACGTTCCTTTAGATGATTTATGTCTCGTATCTTTTCCTGATACACCATGGCCTTCAAGTGCCCCCAAAGATAGAAATCAAGGGGGGTGAGATCTGGGGATCTGGGAGGCCACTCCACAGGACCACGCCGACCAATCCAAGCATCCGGAAACTGCTGATCCAAATACCGACGCACGTGAAGACCATAATGAGGTGGAGCTCCATCTTGCTGGAAGTAAACTGGGAAGTTACCTTCCTCGTTTAGCAGGGATGGGAAAATCTCTTCTTGCAACATGTTAAGATACCTTTCGGCATTAAGATTTCCACTGACAAAAATTGGTCCAATAATTCTGTCACCCCATATCCCGGCCCACACCATCACTTTACCGGCACCTGCATCTTCGTCGGACTCAGCCAGTTAGGGTTAGCATTACTCCAGTAACGTATGTTTTGCCGATTAACCTCTCCATTGACGTAAAAATTTGCTTCATCAGTAAACAAGATCTTAGTTGAAAAGTTTGCATCCTCGTTCACTTTGGTTAATGCCCATTCACAGAATTCCATCCGTCTATCCGGGTCGTCTTCACTCAAATGCTGTGCCATATGCAATTTGTATGGATGCCATTTGTTTGCTTTCAAAATGCGCCTGATACTCGATCTGCTGACACCACTTTCTGCAGACAACCGTCGTGTACTTTTTCTGGGACTCCGTGTAAGCGCTGTAAGTATCGTAGCTGTTGTGTCTTCATCGGTGGCTGTACGTCTTGGACCACTTCGCGGTTGATCTGCAACATTTCCAGTTTTCTGAAACTTGTTAATAAGTTTTGCCACAGTGTCGTGTGTGATGTTCGTTCCATGTTGTCTGTTAAAGTTCATTGCAACCATGCGACTGCTTCCCGACCCAGCCATCAGTATGATTTCAATTCGTTGCTCTTTCGCCAAACGCATATTCTTAGGGTATCTGAAACATAAAAACAAACGTTTAATTTTTCCTATGTATGGAAACTTACGGCCCACCCTGTATATATATATATATATATATATATATATATATATATATATATATATATATATATATATATATATATATATATGCCCGGTTAGGTCAATTGAATACCTGGGTAGGGTAATTGTACACCCTTGACGATTGGTTATGTTAAATCGTGATATTTTTGTTAGCTTATGGCGTTCAGCATCCACCCCGGCAACGCCGGGTCGCTCCGCTAGTGTGTGTATATATATATATATATATATATATATATATATATATATATATATATATATATATATTTTCTTTCTCTGATTTACCGCCGATTCGTACCTAAAAGGAGCGGTACATATCTCGGAGAGGCGGTGAGTGGGTGATGTTACTGTGTTGGGGGTGGTAGACTAGGGGAGTGAGTAAGGGTCAGTCGCTGGATAGTGGGTAGGAGGGGTACGGTTTTAAATGCGATGGAGCAGCTGGGAGTGAGTAAGGAAGAAGAGAATCGCTTCCGTTGAAAAGTGGGGGCCGTCGGCGAGTATGGATCGTAGCCGGTCGGGTATGGGATCTTCGGTCGAGAGAGGGAAACACCTGCGACGAAGAGCAGACAACTTTGTGCATTCCACCGGAGTGTATGACAGTGATAGGGGTATGCAGGTAGGGCAAGTGGGGCTGGCAATTTCGCCATAGGTGTCCGTGGGTGATGCGGGTGTGGCCTAGGCGGAGACGGCTAGGATTACTTCCTTATGGCGGACCGGTGGAATGAGGAGGCCCAGTATCCTATTCGTGCTTGATCGTGTGGAGTTTATTTTGTGTGGCCTGGTCCCATTCCGCGCTGCCATATGGAGCGGAAAGTCGGGAAGAAGTCGGAGAAAGGGAGGGTCGGGAGGAGGCCGGCAGTGAGCAGGCCGTCTTTGCTGTGCGATCCGCGGCCTCGTTACCCTGGATGCCGACATGAGCCGGGACCCAGCAGAAGGCGATTGTCTTGTGCTGGAAGGTCGTTAGAGAGTGGAAGGTTTGCTGGATGGTACAGACGAGCGGGTGGGGGGAGTTAAATCTTTCCAGGGAGAGGAGTGCACTTTGGGAATCCGAATAAATGACGAAGGAGCTGGCAGAGTGGGTGCGCACAATATCGAGGGCCTCCGTAATGGCGAAAAGTTCCGCCGAAAAACGGAGGCCTCGCGGGGCAGGCCGACGCCCCGGGAAAGCGGCTGGGACAGCATCACCGCTGAGGAGGCCACACCGGCTTCCGAGCGGGAACCATCCGTGTAAATGGCGACTGCGTCCGGGTGTTGGGTTGCGTGTTCGCGGAAGAGTGACCTGTATATCATGGCGCTCGTGGTAGTCTTCGGTAGGGTACACAGATCTTTGCAAAACTTGATAGGGGTGAGGATCCAAGGGGGGTAGATGCTGAATGAAATGGGGATAACTGAGGGGGTGGGCATGTTGAAAAGATCGAGGAAAGAGCGGACCGCTTCAGTGAAGTGCCAGCTCCGTCACTGAGGTGGTAGTTCTGAAACCACCGTGCCCAGAAGCGAAGAAGGTAGCCTCTGTGCACGGAGGTATGTCCTCATGAGGAGAAGACCCCGTCGGAGGGCGAGAGGGAGATGATCGCACTCCACATGGAAGCTGGAGGCTGGGGAGGAGCGGAAGGCACCGGTGGCGAGGCGGAGGCCTCTATTAAGTACCGGGTCCAGGATATATATATATATATATATACACACACAGGGATATTAAAAATAATTCATCCGATTTCAACTGAGAATACTTCCGTACCTATCAACCGTGCATCAACTGGGCATACACCACATGAAAGAGGAAATCTCCGAGTTTTACAAGATCACCGCGAGAGGGCTCCAAAGTCACGCCGTGGCCTAGCCTAGCAACAAACATTGTGTGAAAATGGCGTCCGCATAGCAGAAGGCGTTTTATGTGTTGCAGTTTTCGAGCTGTAAATCGGTAGTCACAGTGCAGCGTGCGACTTCTTCCTTTGGGGGTACGTTAAGGATACTGTGTACGTGCCACCGTTGCCCACATCTTTGGATGAGCTCCGAACTCGCATTGTTACTGCCGTAGAGTCAGTGACAACGGACATGCTGGAGCGAGTATGGGAGGAATTCGACTATCGTGTCGACGTTGCTCGTGTAACTAGGGGAAGTCACATAGAGCATTTATGAGGTGAGAGACAAAATTTGAACAGTTTTTCTTTTGGTTGATGTATCACAAATCACTCTGTATTTGTAACATTAAAAAATATTCTCATTTGAAATCAGGTGAATCATTTTGAATAGCCCTGTATATAAGCACACCGGACAAAAAATTAGTCACCCCTAATAGCACCGATAGTAGGAAGTTCAAGGTCACACAGAGGGCGCTGATGTAGCATTGGTAAGTGACAAGTAGCGGTGACGTAGCACACAGGATCAGATCTGTTTCGTGAGGTGGTGAAGAACAAAGTGTGTGTTGGATATAGTCTGCAAAATGGGTCGTGAGGCAGACGTTACTCAGTGGCAAAAAGGAGCCATCGTGTTTGGCAGAGCCCACGGACACAAAATGTCTGAAGTAGCCCAATTTGTTGGTGTCAACGCGTACTGTCCAGCGAGTTTACAAAGAGTGGTGTAGTTCGCAATCAACTGAAAATCGACGGCGTAACTGTGGCCGGAAAACAATTCTCGACAATAGGGGCCGCCGCCATGTTTCTCGTCTAGTAACTGCAAATCGTTTTCAAACCAGAGAACAATTGCTCCAAGAAACCAATGAGGTTCTCCAGCGACCAATTTCCGAACGGACATTGCGACGAGAACTGCATGCGATGGACATCTGGAGCAGGGTACCACGGAAGAGGCCGCTGTTAACAGCAAGTCACAAATTGGCACGTTATAAATGGGCTCAGAGGCACAAAAACTGGACTGCGGCAGATTGGAAACGTGTAATTTGGTCCGATGAGTCCCGTTTTTGTTTGTTCTCCAATGATGGGAGGCGACGAGTACATCGCAGGTCCAATGAAGCCTTTAATCCTGAATGCGTCGAAGGTGTTGTTCAGGCTGGAAACAGAAAGTGAAGCGCAGGAATAGACACCCACGGACTCTGGCGGAACTTCGGGACCGGCTGATGAACGAGTGGCAGCAAATCATGTTCAGTACATGCACAACCTCGTAGAGTCTCTGCCTCGCCGGATTCGTGCGGTTATCAAGGCCAGAGGCGCCGTCACACGTTATTAGGTACATTCTGAGAGGGGTGACTAATTTTTTGTCCGGTGGGCTTTTATATATATATATATATATATATATATATATTATATATATATATATATATATATATATATATATATATATAGTGTCCCATAAGTCCAGCATCATAGGAGAAATTCATATTTTTCTATTTCTACAAACCATAATTCATATTTTTCTCTTTCTACAGGCCATAATGTCTGTGAGCAAGGAAGAACGAATCCAGATAATTCTACTCATAGGAAATCGGAGTCAAAGAGAGGCCGCTGCTGAATTTAACAGACTGCATCCAGACCGCGAGCCAATAAGAGAGAGTTGTGTTAGCAGATTTGTTGAAAATTTAAGGAAACAGGATCCATAAAAGATAAACCACGCAGTGGACCTTCAAGGAGGTCCACTGACGATGATACAGCGACTGCTATCCTGGCTCATTTTAATAGAAGTCCCAATAAGTCTCTTCGGCGATTGTCCGCCGAGATAGGAGTGTCGAAAAGTAGCATCCATCGCATTCTTCAGGCTCACAAATGGCATCCATATAAACTTCAGATCCTACAGAAATTAAGCGAAGATGATCCCGACCGGCGGATGGAATTTTGTGAATGGGCTACGGAACAATAGCACGTTCTGTAAATAAAAGCTTTTGTTTTGCCTTTTTTTATTATTTTTCCTATGATGCCGGACTTATGGGACACCCTATATATATATATTAGGGTGGTCCTCAACAACGAATTTTTTATTTTTACTGCTCCCACCCGATAAAGTAGTTCCACTTCATAAAAAAATTATTTTGGCAAAGTTTTTACCAGATCCGATAATATTTAGGGGTGGCTGTCAAACTTTAAATTTTGAACGAAATCCTTAAAATGGGCAAAATCTGCAGCATCTAAATTTGCTGGCCACTTGTGGTACCTATCTGAGGAAATGGTGGGATTGGCACTGTTTGATGCTTCTGTATCAGTAGACACAAAAAGATTAATTGTAAAGGGAATTAATGAGACAGAAGGCAGCCTAAAATGTCCTAAACGTGTGAGCCTTCGTCAAGATCATCTCCCAACATTGGATTCCTTGAGCACGAGAAACTCTTTCAAGCTTATGCGGGCCCTCAATATCAATACTGCATTTATGCAAAAGACCCGTCAACATGGGACTCAGATGATGAGTTTCAAGAGGCTCTTCGGAAAGTTGAAAACATCAAGGTCGTGAACGACAATGCCGAACGCGGGATTGCACTTATCCAGGATTATAGTGGGAAAACACACTAAGAATGAAGAACAACTTCAATACCTATTGAAAGTCGTGGAGCAACACAGGAAGAAATATCCTGAACCTACTAAGAAGATCTTAAACAGTGAGCTACAGTGAGTGGTCTTGCCAGCCATGACGATTCAAAATAGTACGTCATCAGTGTTATGTATAACGCTTATAATTTAAAATATATATGCAAAATAAAAATCTTTTAACTACACATTATATCAGTGGTTCCCAAGTGGTGATCCATGGATCCCTGGGGGCCAACTTCAAGCTTCGACAGCCACCTCTAATTATTATCCGATCGAGCTCAAATTGAAGCAGAATTATTTTCTTATTAAGTGGAACAACTTTATTGGGTGGGAGCATGTAAATTACCAAAAAAAAATATCGCCTCTATAAGGGAGGACCACCCTAATATATATATATATATATATATATATATATATATCACTCAAACTCGCAGGGAAAAAGTTATAAAACAGTGTTTAGAAAGGCTAGGTAACTAATTTTGGCCGGTCACAACCAAGCCCTGTTCAAAGCCATAAACTAGTTAAAATGTCTAAAAAAAGTTAAAAAACTTCCGTCCTGCGGAAGAGCTGAAGTTAAAATAACTGTGTTAAGGCATAATCACGGACAGAGAGATGGTGGCTGTCGTACATCTGGCAGTTGACAAAGGCAAAAAATTGCCCAGATTTCAAACATTCAAGATGAGAAATCTATGTAAAAATCAATCCTGTACATCTAGCAGCCGGTCACGACCCGAAATTGCTCTAAAATAACGGGTGCGGCAAAAATGACGCCCTTTTTAGTTTATTCTCTTTTATTGAAGGAAATAAATCAATTACAGCATTTTAAGAGAAATAATAAGGTTTTTAAGAAAAATACAGCATTTTAAGAAAAATAATAAGTACTTTCTCAGTAAAAACTAAAAAATAACAAAATGATACAATATAAAACTAAAAAATTATACTGTATAAAACTATAAAGATACAATTATTAAAAGGGCGTTACTTTTGCCGCACCCGTATTTTAAAATGTTAATAATAAAGCTATCCATACTGTAGGACAGCTTAATATTTGAAATGGTGTTTTCTCCTAAAATATAAAATGACTCGTATATTTGTCTCTGTTCCTGGTCCCTGACCTTCATGATAGGTACAGAATCCTGAAAGTTAAAAAGATACTTATGATGTTCCCTATGCTGAACCAAGCTACGATAAGTATTACCCGATCTCAGGTCACGCTTGTGGGAATTAATCCTTCTCTGAAAATCAATTGTCTCTCCGATGTATTTTTGGGGGCAGTCTCCACATGGGATTTCATAAACTACGCCAGAATTATTGGAGGCTTTTGTAATAGGATGACGGATGAACGAAGACAATTTATTTGGCACAGCGGAGACTAACTTAATCTGCTGTGGCAAGAGTGAGGAAAGCCCTTTGTTAACCTCAAAGGGCACTTTAAGGAATGAAACGTCTTTATCCTGGTTCCTAGTTTTGGGAGAAAAGAAAGATCTCCTAGCGGCGAAATAAGCTTTATCAATGAACAATTTGGAATAACCCAAACCTATAAATATATTTTTAATATGTAAAACTTCATCGTCAAAATAAATGCGGTCACAAATCCTGAAAGCTCTCAAAAAGAGACCCGAAATAACGCCTTTTTTAGTAGAGAGAGAATGATTGGAAAAAGCATGAATGCTGTCTGTCTGAAGCTTCTAGGACAAAATCCCCCCGTGGACAAAATCCCCTCGCGGACAAAATCCCCCCGGACACAATCCCCCCGCGGACAAAATCCCCCTAAGGCTTTATTAAAAAAATAAGAATACGACTGACTTTATTAAAGTTTTAACAAAAATATCACGACTTAACCTAACCAATCGTCAAGGGCGTACAATTACCTAACCGGGCAAACAAATAAGAATACGACTGACTTTATTGAAGAAGAAAAATTAAAAACACAAAGTCAAACAAAATTCAAAATTTAAAAAGACAAATTAAAAGCAATTCCCTTAAGAAAATCAAAAATAGACCTGTTGTTATAGTCTTGTACAATTTTCAAAATGCGAGAAGAAGACTTATACTTCTTCCTTTGCGGTTCTGTCGGCAAGCCAGCGATAATTTGAGAAATAAATGCCTGTTGGTAGCTTATTTCTTGCCCTAAAACTTTTAAAAATTTCCATATGTTTGGATGCGAGCATCCTGTTAGAGATGCAAAGCGTCTATGCCAGCCTTCGACAGAGTTATTTGTACGTGGAAGTTCTGTAATTGTTCTTGAGTACATATTCCAAATAGAAATGCTAAAAGTGGGTTCTCTTCGTCCTCGTCGGCATGGCCTTCCAATATAATTATCTTCAAAATAATCGAGAATTGGCAAACCTTCCACTGGTATAAAATCGTATAATTGTTCAAAAGCATCAACAACTTTTTCTGGAGGCACAAAAGCTAGAGCAGGTATCATTCGAATTTTTAAGGCAAAATCATTGTCATCTTGATATTTTTTCTGTAATCCGTGTTTCTGTAATCCGTTTCTGTAAGCCTCTTTTCTTATTCTTATTCTTATTGTGTTTTTAATTTTTCTTCTTTAATAAAGTCAGTCGTATTCTTCTTTTTTTAATAAAGCCTTAGGGGGATTTTGTCCGCGGGGGGATTGTGTCCGGGGGGGTTGTGTCCGGGGGTATTTTGTCCATGGGGGATTTTGTCCGCGAGGGGATTTTGTCCACGGGGGGATTTTGTCCTGATACCCTGTCTGAATGCGTAAGCTTTCTAAATATTTTGAAAGAAGGTCTTTGGTTGGGATCTCTTAAAATAAGAACATCCAAGAACGAGAGAGATCGACTAATCTGAACTTCATACGCAAACTGTACTGAAGGTATGAAACTGTTAAGAAATCCCACCAGCTCATCCAAATCCACATGAGATTCCAAAATAACACACGTATGGAATTTTTTGAAGTTAATTTTTTGCCAGAATCTTTGGTGCCGGGTATCAATTTGTTCCATTACGTTGATGATACTGTTTTATAATTTTTTCCTTGCGATTTTGAGTGATATTATATTGTTGCGGTAAATGCAATCAAAGGTGTGGTGGTGTTGTTGGTTAGCCGATCAGCCCACCCTGATCGAGCAAGCCGGCGGCACGCAGGTAACCGATCGCCCTCTCCGGAGTGGACCAGAGGTTCAGCGCAATAGTGATATTGTGTTGTGTTTGTTGTGCTATAGCGGTACAGTCTGTCATAATGTGTTCAATTGTTTGTGGTGTGTCCTGGCACAGGTGGCAGGTGTCGTCTGTGGAGTTGTCTAGTCTGTGTTTATATGTCTGTAAGTTGGGGTGATGTCCACATCGGAATCGTGCTAAGTTAACTCGATCCGATCTGCCCAGGCAGACCTGTCAATGGGTAGCGGCTTCGCACCTAGGACCGCATTCGGACCGAGTCGTGTCAGTGCTTTGTGGGTTAGGTGTGTGTGTGTGTGTGTGTATGTGTTTTCTGTACTGTGTGATGTTTGTGGGGCGTGGTATGGAATGGAGTATTTGGTTATAATGTCTCTCTGGTGTTACCTTAATGGTGCGAGGTGTTGGTGCATGATTGTACATGTAGTGACAAAGGTGTTGTGGGTTAGTTGTCGCTGCTGCTATGAATTGTGTTCCCCTCATGTCTAAATGTTGCCTAACTTTCAGTATTTTTGTTTCTGTGTGCAGGTGTTCTATGAGTGTTGTTTGAGTACATCCTGTAATGATACGAAGTGCGTTGTTTTGTATTGTCTGTAAGGTGTTTATGAGTGTGTTTGAGATAATGGGTGCCCAGCATGGGCTAGCATAGTCCATAACTGAGCGAATATATTGTTTGTATATTAGTGATGGTGTTTCCTGCTGGTGTCCAAAGTTTGTGCCTGTTAATACCTAAAGCGTGTAAGTCTTGACGTACATTTGTTTTTAATGTCCTGAATATGGTTTGCAAAAAATAATGTGTTGTATGTGACCCCAAGTATTTCGGTCCTGTGAGTGTGTAGAATGTTGCTGTTGTTTAGTGTAATCTGTGGAATGTTGGTGTTGTTTAGTGTAATCTGTGGAGTTATCTGGTGTTCTTTTGTGTTGCTTGTTAGCAAGGTGATGGTTGATTTTATGGGCGCTACTTTGAGTCTATTATGTGTGAGCCAGTCTTCAGATCTACAGAAGCTAAGGCTAACAAAGACCCTAAGATCCACTCTAAGGTTAGCCCGAGAGAAAGGAAAGAGGAGTGGGTCAAAAGAGGAGAATAAGGGGTTAAGTAAGTAGCAAAACCGATCATTCTTGGGTTAAAATTCATTCAGAAAAAGAGAAAGAAAGGCTCACCATCATCATCCGCCGGCCACTGCCGACAAGTCGGAAAAATAGTCGAAGAGAATAGGAAAGGGGTGAAAGATGAAAAGAAGTAAAATAAGAACGCTTACAAACCATGCAAACACAGTCTTAACTCACTGTCATACCATGCAAACTACAGACATGCAAGTAAAGAGAGGATAAGAAAAGAAAAAAAAGTATGAAGAGTATAACAAAAAGTCGGTTAGTTTACGCTACGAGCTACATCTAAGTCGTGTTAGTCTAATTGTTTTTTTTTTAATAATTTTATTGCTGGCATATCACACGCTGGCATTAATCGTCAACAGACTCATCCCTGACCACCATCCCCAGAGCTCCTGTTGCTAATTGTTTATTTTAAACAACGTTAATATTGTTAAAATGCCTATCTAAACGGTTCTTTAGCATATTAACGCTGGTAGAGTTCACGACGGGCGCGAGAAGATTATTCCATTTATCAATTACTTTAAACGTAAAGTTTTTAGCGATGTTAGTAATGAAACGTCTGCCACGCAACTTAAATCCGTTATTACGAGTATTGCTATTATCGAAAGTGAAGAGTTTATCAAAATTTACGTTATCGATTTTATTAACGATTTTGAAAACTTCAATAAGCTCCCCCCTTAATCTTCTAGTCTCAAGTGAATGCAAGTCTAACTTTCATCTTATCTTCGTAAGACTTGTTGCGTAGTGACAGAATTAGTTCCGTGGCGCATCGCTGAACCCTTTCCAACCTATCAATATTCTCACGCAAATACAGGCACCAAGACTGAATGGCATATTCTAAGTGAGGCCTGACTAGGGACTTGTAAAGGGACAATATAATATTCTTTGCTTTAAATTCGAAATTACGCGCTATGAAGCCTAACATCCTATTAGCTTTTGCGAAAGACTCCAGGCACTGGTTCCTAATTTTAAATCCTTAGATATGCATATGCTTCAATCTAATTCCTCGTCAACACTCACTAACTGTCTATCATCCATCATGTACGGTACGTGTAATTATTATGAGAACGTATACGCAAAACTTTACATTTGTCTATGTTAAATTGCATCTGCCACTTATCCGACCACTCCATAATCCTATTTACATCGTCTTGGAGCCTATTTCTATCGTCCACGTTAACAACTTTACCACCTATTTTAGTATCGTCCGCAAATTTTGACACGTTACTGGTCAAGCTCACATCTATGTCGTTAATGTAGATTACGAATAGCAATGCGCCTAACACTGAACCCTGTGGGACACCGCTACCTACATCCAACCACCCCGATTCACTACCATTAACAACGACCCTCTGTCTCCTAGCACGAAGCCATTCCTCTAACCAGTTAGCTACCTGACCTCGTATACCGGGCGCTTTAACTTTCGCAATTAATCTTCTATGCGAACTGTATCGAACGCTTTTTTAAAGTCTAAATAAATAACGTCAGCCGCTCTATGCCTATCGTATTCGCGCACTATTTCGTTATAAAACTCTAACAAATTAGTTAAACAAGATCTATGGCGTCGAAACCCATGCTGACTACTATTAATCAAATCGCGTCTTTCTAAGTGATCGACGATACGGTCCCTAACTACGGATTCCAAAAGTTTACCGACAATTGACGTTAAGCTAATAGGCCTATAACTGCTAGCTACTGTGCGGTCGCCTTTTTTTAAAAATGGGCGGAACGTTAGCTAATTTTGAAGTCTTCAGGAATAATCCCCGCTTCCATTGATTTATTAAAAATTTTTGTTAAGGAGCCTACTATAACGTCTTTCAAATGTCTAGGATAAAGCGCATCAGGGCCTGGAGCCTTGCTAACTTTTATCTTATCGATATAATGCACAATCTCACCCTCGTAAACAGTTATATCATTCAAAATAGTCTCGCTACTAAATGGAACGATATTGTCAACGTCGGTAACATTATTTACGTCTTCTACGCGGTAAAAACAGTCGCAAAAAAGTTGTTAAAAATACCCGCCATCGCCTGAGCATCCGAAGCCAGAGCCGTTAACGTCCACTAGAGGACCTATGTTATCTTTTATTGGCTTCCGATTATTCACGTAGTCAAAAAACTTTTTCGGATTATGTTTACTATCCGCAGCTATAAGTATCTCTAAATTACGCTTAGCATTCCTAACAGATCTTTTAACCTGACGTCTAAGGTCGATATATCTATTAAAGTTAGCTACTGTGCCATTGCACTTATTAAGTCTATACGCTCTGTTACGCTCGTTTATGAACTCGCCTATTTCCCTAGTCCACCACTTGGGCCTACCATGATTTCTAGCGCGCTTGGGCTACAAGGAATAAACTCCCTTTCGATATTCATAAAACTTTCTTTAAACGCCTCCCAATGAAAATTTGCGTCATTACTCAGAAATAAATCATCCCAGTCCACTACTCTCATCCTGTCCGCAAAACTATCAAAATTAGCCCAACGAAAATCGGGGACTTCTATTACGTTACTATCCTTACTGTTTTCTATCAATAGCTTAAACCTAATAATTTCGTGATCGCTACATCCCAAATTCTCACCTACTTCTAAACCAGCATTTCTTAACCTGAGGGAAATTTTGTTTGGTGATCATATAGTGTGCATTATAAGTCTGCTAATGTTATTAAATTTTGTCTTCGAGGCTACTTTTTTCCTATCCTAATGGAGGGAGAAATCGGGTAGGGCGAACTGGTTGAAAGGGGAAATGACACGAAAAAGGTTAAGAACCGGGTTAATATTTGTTTTAATGCTCCCTTCGTTTTCGATAGGAGACATTCTATGACAATTTAACATATAAATTCTTATTCAGGACACCCTGAAACCTCGGAAACTGATAAAAATAAAAGAAATGTAATAATTATTTTTTACGGAAAAAAAAAATTCTAGACGTCGATAATCATAGCGGAGTCACAGCCGGTAAAGTCGGGAGCGAAAGAAGGAGAACAACCAGGTTACCGAAAAGTAGGGAACTTCAGATAGAATAGCGCCAAGCCTATCACAAGGCCCGACGCTCACAAAAAAAAAAAAAAAAAAAAATATATATATATATATATATATATATGATACACACAGACCGTGCATGGAACAAGGAACTCTTCTGGGATAATTAAATCCACTATAGTCCGAATAAGTAATGTTAAATGAGAAATACCATAGTTTTTCTTTTTCATGATGCAAGCCCGACGTGGGCAACGGGTCCCTCGCAAAGAGGTCCCATAAATATAGCTTCCCTCACCAGCTATCTGCAAAGCAGACAGGATCCAGCTTTGGGACATGTTGCCTACGTCGGGCTTGCATCATGAAAAAGAAAAACTATGGTATTTCTCATTTAACATTACTTATTCGGACTATAGTGGATTTAATTATCCCAGAAGAGTTCCTTGTTCCATGCACGGTCTGTGTGTATCATAAAAAACTCAGGGAACCATTCTGAGTTCATTCCCATATATATACAGAGTGTCCCAGAACCATGTATACATTTTTAAAAAACTTATAACAGGCGAACCCACTAACGGATTCAGATGATTTTTATTTCTTTTTATCGGTAAAATATACAACATCGAAATAATAGATAAGTTTAATTTGTTTTAAACACGTAAGTGTTCGAAATGTCGACCATTGACATCAATGCACCACTGCGCTCTTTGATTCACTGATTGGCAGACTTCAACAAAAATGTTTGTAGGGATATTTCTACGCGCTTCTTCAACTGTGCTCTTTAGTTGTTCAAGTGATGTAGGTCTTCTGCTGTATACTTCATTTTTCAAATGACCCCATAAAAAAAAGTTAAGTGGGTTCAAATCTGGTGAACGTGGTGGATACTCGATACTACCTCGTCGTCCGATCCACCGATAATGAAATGTTTCATTAAGGCAGTTCCTGACATCCTGATGGTAATGAGGAGGTGCTCCATCTTGTTGAAAGTAAATGTCCTCATCTCCGTATAACTGTCGAATTGCAGGAAAACCTTTTCCCCGAAGCATGTTGAGGTAGCTATGACCGGTAACTGTACCATCGAAAAAGAATGGACCAACCAAACCTTTGGAAGAAAAACCACACCAGACAGTTATACCCGGTAAATTTACATGTCGTTCCACATAAATGTGTGGATTTTCTTGTGACCAGTATGTGCAATTATGACGATTAATTATACCATTCAACTTAAATGTAGCCTCATCAGACCACACAATTTTGTCCGCAAATTGGCCATCTTTTGTGTTTTTTACTCGAAACCATTCGCAAAACTGGATTCTGCGATCCGGATCATCCTCATTCAAGGCATGTAATAATCTCGGGATGTAAGATTTCCATTTAGCATTCTTCAGAATTCTGTGGACACTTGTCTTACTTTTCCCTGTTTCACGAGCACATTGTGTCTCAGATTTTCTTGGTGATCGGTTGAATACCTGTAGCACTTCATCAGAAGTGTTAGCATCTGTTGATGTCTTTGGACGCCCAGTCGCCTGCTTGTACACATCATGCACAGTACCATATACTTCAAATTTCTCACAGATACGTGAAATGGTAAGTCGAGTTGGAGGATTAGTTCCAAAATTGTCTCTCCACTGTTGTTGAACCTTTGATATCTTCTCAACTTTAAAATACGACTTTAGCATCCATTTTCGTTGCTCAAATGATAAGCGCACACTTCCATTTTCCATGTTTACTGTAGGCAGAGATGGGCACGATCTTGATCTTCAAGATCAGATCGTGATCTTGAAGATCAAGATCAGATCGTGATCTTGAAGATCAAGATCGTGATCTGATCTTGAAGATCACTTTTATTATGGTGATCTTGATCTAAGATCACTTTATTTCTTGTGATCTTGAAGATCACTTTAGACTTCAAGATCACTTTTAATTTCAGATTCTTAAATATGCCGCTATGCGAATGTCATTTGTTTTTTGTCCAAGCGACATCTGGTGGCAACTTTGTTCAACACCGACTGTTTATGTTTTCTGTTAGTTGGGTGACTTGCGTCATGCGTGGGCTCATGGAAGGTGTAGTTGCTGTGGAATTTAGGCTCGTAAAAAGTGTAATTTACTGTGCAATTATGTTAAAAGTGTTCTATTAATATATTATTATTAGGCATAAAATATAGCCTATAGGTCCGTATTCATAATAAATTAATTCTAAACATATTTTATTTACAGATTGAATTTTTTAATAATGAGTGCAATTTTACAACTTCAACAGGCTCCCAAGGGAACCAAATATTCTAGGTTGTCACCAGAACAGTATTCAATATATTTAGATAACAATGTTGGTAATAGATCAATCTGTGCTATTGAACGGAAAATATTTTCAAATTGTCGAAAAAACTGGAAACAGTATCAAAGTTATTTGTAGGCAGTGTACAAAGAAAACTACAATTCTGTCTGCTGGCCTCGACTCAATAAGCAATCTTCTGAGGCACCTCAGGGTTAGTACTACTTAGTAACTAAGTAGTAAGTAGCAACATTAACATAATGGTTCAAGTCATATTTTAAGTGACTGGTGCCATACAAGACTAATGCTACATTTACATAGACGTCCATTTGAATATATTGTGCACTTCAGATATTAATAGATTATGGACTAGTAACTACATTAAAAACTGCCGATATCCAACTATAATAAAACGCCAGTGTATCTGTCTTTCTCTCTGTCTGATCCATGTCTGTAATTTCTCCTATTTAGTTACTGAAGGACGAAATTCGGCTTTCAATTTAACATAGGATAAAAATGCACTGATCATGGTGAAAATAATTTTAGTTAAAGATAACAAAATTTTAGAATCTTGTTAAGTATTAATTTCAACTAGAAGTTTGATACTCTGATAAATATTATACAGGGTGTTCAAGAAGTCTCTCCGCATGACAATAATTTATTTTCTTGTGCAGAAACTACATTCGGATCTTTTGGGTGAATATGAATCGGAGAAGAAATCTCGCAAGCGTCCAGCTAAAGAAGAAGATGCCAGCGGCAGCAATGCTGGCCATGCCAAAATTGCCAAGCAGTCAACACTAAGCATGTTCCACATTTCCAAGCAAAAACCAGGACCACCAATATGCAAGGATATCCTTGAAAAGAAGATTCTCTCGCTTGTGGCTAATGGGCTCCTACCATTGAGCCTAGTTGAACTACATGAATTTAAGGATCTTCTTTCATGTTAGTATAACTCAAATATTTTGCTATTTTTTCCATAGCTAATATCTGATTAAAATAATTAATCATATTATTTGTATGAACATTAGACTATCGCTAGCCTAGCTAAATATTTTGATATTTTTTCCATAGCTAATCTATTGTATTTGTTTTAATTTTTAAATATTTTTTTCAGACGTCAATCCGGCTGTTCAGGTGCCATCTAGACGCACCCTGGCTAGATCTCTTGCAACAACAACCAGTACAATGAAGGAAGACATACAAGCAAAACTGGCAGCAGTTGACCATGTGTGTGTTACATGCGACATATGGTCAACTAATCACCGCAGTTTCATGGGAGTCACTGCGCATTGGGTATGCTATTGATTTAGTGTATTATTTTTATATAATTGATAAATTGACCATTGGTGATAGACTGATAGTCTGATAGACTTATAGTATAATCTTTTCAATTATTCGACATGTGTTCCTCATTCATTAATTTGGTGAGTCTTCATTTTGCTGTGATTCACAGTAATTTCACACTAATTCACTGATTCTGTCATCTGTCATTGTGTCTGATTCACAGCAAAATGTGGAAGAGTCCATATTCACAGGCTGTGAATATGGACTCTTCCACATTTTGCTCTTATGGGATGGGTCACTGATGTGGTGGTATGGTAGGCGACTCATCGCTGAATTGCCTCCTTTATATCACATAGTTCTTCTCTTCAATGTTTGGTGGCGCAGTTTAGCTGGTGCGTGTCTAACCAATATTATTAAATTAAGCTTAAAAAAATTTTCATACAAACATTGATTTTATATTCTTACATTACAGATCAATGATGACTTGTCGCGAGGATCAGCTGCACTGGCATGCCGAAGATTTCGTGGAACACATAGCTTTGATAAAATTGCTGGAATATTGGACAGGATCAACTCGGAGCATGGTTTATCTTATAGAAAAGTTGTATCTACAGTCACCGACAATGCATCGAACATGGTGAAATGCTTTAAAGAGTTCGGTGTTCGTGTTCAGAATCGTACTGACGACATTGATGAAGATGATGCAGATGAAGATGATGAAAAAGATTCAGATGAAGAGTTATCATCAGCAACTTTCCTGAACATTCAGGAGAGCATGGAGAGGAGTCAGTGAAACTATCATCCCATATTCGATGTGCCTCCCACACATTGAACTTGGTAGCAACAACTGATGCAGATAAAGGACTGAATTCACCTGGACTAAAGAAGATAAAGCATTCTGCAATGGGAAAATGTTCGGCGCTGTGGAATGCTGCTGGTAAACCCAAGTCAGCAGAAAAAATACAGGAAATAACTGGCGTCCAATTTAGGTACCCATGCGTCACCCGATGGAACTCAATGTACGACTCATTAAGCCAAATATATAAACATAAGAACGACGTGAATGTAGCTCTTGAAGAACTGAATCTACCCATCCTCAAAGACAATGAATTGGAATTTATTTCAGAATATTTGTCTGTTCTAAAACCAATTGCAGCAGCCCTCAACAAATTACAGGCAGAGAAAGAATGCTACTACGGTTGTCTTCTTCCAACAGTCCTAGTGACTCAAGATGCCCTCGCAAGATTGGAGCCTATCCAACCAAACGACCTGCGCTTGAGACACTGCATGCCATTACTGGCAGCAGTCATCTCTGGCTTCAATGCCAGATTTGGTCATTTTTTGTCGTTGAGCCCCGAGGTAACTGATGCCGTTTTGGCCTCAGTATCTCATCCGTATTTCAAACTTAGATGGATATCATTGTTGCAAGGGCCTAATTTCGGCGATCATGAAGCAATCAAGTCTCAAGTAAAAGACAAGCTGCAAATGGCTGTAAGAAATTGTAATTCTGACAGCAGTGGTAATAGTTCGGTGAACTCAGACTCATCATCTGAAGACGATTTCTTCAGAACTATGGACGGCTCATTCTCTGCTCCTAACAACAAGGAAGACTTGGAATTCCTCAATTATTTGCAGGACACCAGTAAGGCACTCGACTCTTTAGATAGGTATCCTGCTATAAAGAAGATCTTCAAGAGGTATAACACCACGCTACCTTCCTCTGCACCAGTGGAACGGTTGTTTTCGTTTGCTGGCATGGTTCATAGCCCCAAACGAAGTCGTCTCTCGGATGGTAACTTTGAACAATTGGTTTTGCTGAAAGCAAATGTTTACAGCGGTTGAACATTAAATTAACACTCTTAACTTGCGGTTTTTACCCTTATATTGTCAGTAATTGCGTACTGCAGTAAAACTGTAAAATTAAATTCTATGTAAAAAATGTTTACTTAATATGCTGACCATTCATTGATATGGGTTATGGACCTGGTGAAATGAGAATTGAGAAAAATAGAACTAAAAACTATATGTAGGTCATTTAATAGTTTTTTCTTTGCTGATAAGTTATGATAATACTAAGTTTTAAGTTTACCACCTGAAAACTGAAAGGGGAATCGTCAATCCCCGTGGTTTAGATCAGGTGACATGGGTAGGATGCGATGCTTGTATTGCCTCAGCCTCAGGGGAGTATTAGGAGTGATACTTTTCAGGAGTGATTAACAAAATAATTTGTTTTTGTTTACTCTACAAGAGTACAACTTTTTGAATTCATATAAAAGTGATCTTAAAAAGTGATCTTGAAAAGTGATCTTCAAGATCACGATCTTGATCTTGATCTTCAAGATCACATTTTTCTGGTGATCTGATCTTGATCTTCAAGATCACCAAAGTTGGTGATCTTGCCCATCTCTGACTGTAGGCAGGCAAGGCTATTACTAATTCCGATTTTGTATCTCCTTAGGCTATAGCCTATAAAAAAAATAAAAATCATCTGAATCTGTTAGTGGGTTCGCCTGTTATAAGTTTTTTAAAAATGTATACATGGTTTTGGGACACTATATATATATATATATTATATATATATATATATATATATATATATATATATATATATATATATATATATATATATATTATATATGAAAATTATTTCACGAAAGTAACACGTGAAAAATATTTATGATGAATAAAACCACAAAGGAAAAGAAACAGATTGGTGCTCAAGCACTTTCGTCTAATGACATCCTAAGGAACACTGAAGTAAATGCTGTAGAGAGTTCGAGACCAAAAAAAAAAATATATATATATATATATATATATATGACGCACTTTTTTTTCCTTATAAATACCTTAAAAAATCGCCCTGCGTCTTAGAAGCCGAAAGTGTGGGAGGATGAAACGTCCATCAATAGCACAAGTGTGTGAAGTCATGGCATGATGTTAAGAGTAATAATAAGAGTAATAAGCATATTATCTTTCTTTATTGGCTTTTGGGTTTTCTTTTTATTGAATTTTACATAACCATTGTATTAACAATAAAGTGCACCAAAAACTTTTTTTCTTGAATTTACCTTTCCAAAATTAAGGTGTCTTTCACGGCGTAGCGTCTTGTAAGCCGTCAAATACGGTATATATAGAAACAAAAATTGTCGGAGAAGCATACACATTTGTAAGGAAAACTACCAATTTTAGCACTTTGCCCTTCTTGTCTAAATCCGTTCTGAACGAATTCAACAAAAGATCAAATGGATTGTTTACAACCAATTTTATAGATAATGCCTGAATGATATATAGGTCACAAAAAATAAAAAAAATATATAAAAATAAATTGAAAAATATAAATTGTAAGAGGAGCATACAAATTTATAAGGGAAAACTACCAAAGTTTTAGCACTCTGTCCTTCTTGTCTAAATCCATTCTGAATGAATTCAGAACAACAGGATCAAGTTGAAAAAGACCTTCGCTCATGTTAAAGTTATTTGTGAGGTGGATAATAGCAGACTCAAGAATATTTCTATTAACAATGTTGCTAGAGTGAAACAAAACTGAAGCATTATTCCAATCAATACAGTGGGATAACTCTGACAAGTGGACAAAAAGGGCACTGGACGACTGTCCCGTTCTAACGGAATATTGATGCTGTTTTACACGCGTGTGCAAATCCTTTCCCGTCTGACCAATGTAAAAGGAATCACATTGTTTACAACCAATTTTATAGATAATGCCTGAATTATTGGTAGGGCTATTTTTTACTATGATATTTTTCACAATATTGTTATATGAAAATACTACATTAATATCCAAAAGTTTAAGTACATTAGCAATGCCTAAAAAGCCCGGGAAAAATGGAAGTACTGAAATATTCTTTGACAAAGTGTGTGTGTTATTATTCACACGATAGAAGGTTCGTTTTGCCTTGTTAAGACAAGATTCCATAAACGCAGGTGGGTAGCACAGATCGCTTCCAATACCGTTGATTTTTTACAATTCGGCATCGATGTATTCCGGACTGGCGTTCCTAAGAGCGAGGAGAAACATTGAAGAAAATATGGCCTTCTTAATGGGGGTGTCATGTCCCGAGTAAAAGTGTACGTAGGACAAATTGTTTGATTTTTTCCGAGAGATAGTAAACTTAAAACCTGGGCTTTCCCGATGTACACTCATCCAAAAACGGGATTGAGTTGTCTTGTTCCACTTCTAAAGTAAACTTAATGGAGGGGACTTGATCATTTAACTGAAGGAGGAAGTCATCCAGGTCACGATTCATGGGCCACATACACAAAATATCGTCGACGTACCGCAACCATGGGATGCCAACCCCGAGGATTCTCAGAATGTAAGTAATTTCGAAAAACTCCATATAAATATTGGAGAGGAGGGGCGACAAGGGGTTGCCCATAGCCATCCCAAAAACCTGTTGATAATACTCGCTATTGAAAGTGAATTTACAGTTTTTGATGCAAAGCTTAATAAGTTTCAAAACGATGTGTGCAGGTATTGGCAGGTCGTACTTACGTAATTCTCGGGAGAGAAAGTCCAGCATATCGTCAATCGGTACTTTTGTAAACAATGAACAAACGTCAAAACTGATCAATCTATCGTTGGTTTCAGTGCGTACATTATTCAATTTTTCAGTAAGATCCATGGAATGTTTTACATGTGAACCAAAGATAGCTCCGAGAATGGGGGACAAGACTTTGACAAGCCATTTGGAGAGTTTATAGGTAATAGAGCCCACCGAGCTAATAATAGGGCGCATAGGGTTGCCAGGTTTGTGGGTTTTAATAAGACCGTAAAGGTAGGGAAGAGGTGAAGTGGACGTGAAAATCGGAATTAAGTCCTTATGATCTTTGAGAATGCGTTTCAAGCCAAGACGTGTTTTCTTCTACATTAATGAAGGGGTATGCAATTCGTATCCGACGAAAGTTTCTTACTAATTGTATAGAGGAGCAGGTCCTTCCCAAGTCCCTCCTTTCGATTCGCCTCAGACTAATTGACGACCATCCGTTCAACAACACCAGCAGATTAATTTTAAAGAAACATATTGAAGTCACCAGACAAAATGAGTGGTCCGCCTTCAAAAATTTAAGCATTGCCAAACGTAATTTTGTGACCGTTATTCCCTAACCGTGGATCCAACCTTTGTTTGATGGAATTTACAACGAGTTGCGTCGGAGAACTACTTCACTTCGTAACATTTTGGATCGCAAAATTAAGTCTTATTCGAAATAGTCAGTGGAGTAAAAAAGCAAGCTCAAAATGTGTTTTGAACCTTTCTTCGAAAAACATGAGTGACGATACAAAAAAAAAAAAAAAAAAGCCCTTGGATTTGGTATGTCCTTTTTCATAACCTCCTGCTTTACAAATTTGTTATAGTCTTGCTTGTTTTGAAAAACAGTGTAATCTTCCTCAGTCTTTGGTTAACATAGTTAAAGGCCTTGTCTGTAGTGCTGCGAGTAAGTACTTACGAAAATAACTTTCCTAAATGTTTTCGCAATAGCCTCTCACAATTAAAAAAAGATGGTAAGCTCCATATTACTAAAGCAGACAAGGCTAACACCATAGTTATTATGGACAAAGTGGACTACATTAGAAAGATGAACGAGCTTCTCCAGAACCCCGCCACAATAGTGGCTTGAAACGCATTCTCAAAGATCATAAGGATTTAATTTCAATTTTCACGTCCACTTCACCTTCTCTTCCCTACCTTTACGGTCTTATTAAAACCCACAAACCTGGCAACCCTATGCGCCCTATTATTAGCTCGGTGGGCTCTATTACCTATAAACTCTCCAAATGGCTTGTCAAAGTCTTGTCCCCCATTCTCGGAACTATCTCTGATTTACATGTAAAACATTCTATCGATCATACTGAAAAATTGAATAATGTACGCACTGAAACCAACGATAGATTGATCAGTTTTGACGTTTGTTCATTGTTTACAAAAGTGCCGATTGACGATATGCTGGACTTTCTCTCCCGAGAACTACGTAAGTACGACCTGCCAATACCTGCACACATCGTTTTGGAACTTATTAAGCTTTGCATCAAAAACTGTAAATTCACTTTCAATAGCGAGTATTATCAACAGGTTTTTGGGATGGCCATGGGCAACCCCTTGTCGCTCCTCCTATCCAATATTTATATGGAGTTTTTCGAAATTACTTACATTCTGAGAATCCTCGGGGTTGGCATCCCATGGTTGCGGTACGTCGACGATATTTTGTGTATGTGGCCCATGAATCGTGACCTGGATGACTTCCTCCTTCAGTTAAATGATCAAGTCCCCTCCATTAAGTTTACTTTAGAAGTGGAACAAGACAACTCAATCCCGTTTTTGGATGAGTGTACATCGGGAAAGCCCAGGTTTTAAGTTTACTATCTCTCGGAAAAAATCAAACAATTTGTCCTACGTACACTTTTACTCGGGACATGACACCCCCATTAAGAAGGCCATATTTTCTTCAATGTTTCTCCGCGCTCTTAGGATCGCCAGCCGGAATACATCGATGCCAAATTGTAAAAAATCAACGGCACTGGAAGCGATCTGTGCTACCCACCTGCGTTCATGGAATCTTGTCTTAACAAGGCAAAACGAACCTTCTATCGTGTGAATAATAACACACACTTTGTCAAAGAATATTTCAGTACTTCCATTTTTCCCAGGCTTTTTAGGCATTGCTAATGTACTTAAACTTTTGGATATTAATGTAGTATTTTCATATAACAATATTGTGAAAAATATCATAGTAAAAAATAGCCCTACCAATAATTCAGGCATTATCTATAAAATTGGTTGTAAACAATGTGATTCCTTTTACATTGGTCAGACGGGAAAGGATTTGCACACGCATGTAAAACAGCATCAATATTCCGTTAGAACGGGACAGTCGTCCAGTGCCCTTTTTGTCCATTTGTCAGAGTTATCCCACTGTATTGATTGGAATAATGCTTCAGTTTTGTTTCACTTTATCAACATTGTTAATAGAAATATTCTTGAGTCTGCTATTATCCAACTTACAAATAACTTTAACATGAACCAAGGTCTTTTTCAACTTGATCCTCTTGTTTTGAATACGTTCAGAACAGAATGATTGGAATAATGCTTCAGTTTTGTTTCACTTTAGCAACATTGTTAATAGAAATATTCTTGAATCTGCTATTATCCAACTTACAAATAACTTTAACATGAACCAAGGTCTTTTTCAACTTGATCCTCTTGTTTTGAATACATTCAGAACAGAATGGATTTAGACAAGGGCAGAGTGCTAAAACTTTGGTAGTTTTTCTTATAAATTTGTATGCTCCTCTTACAATTTTTATTTTTCAATTTATTTTCATATTTTTTTAAATTTTTGTGACCTATATATCATTCAGGCATTATCTACAAAATTGGTTGTAAACAATCCATTTGATCTTTTGTTGACTTCGTTCAGAACGGATTTAGACAAGGGCAAAGTGCTAAAATTGGTAGTTTTCCTTACAAATTTGTATGCTTCTCCCACAATTTTTATTATTTATTATATATATATATATTTTTTTTTTGTGTGACCTACATAGAGTCTCGAACTCTATTTACTTCAGTGTTCCTGAGGATGTCATTAGACGAAAGCGCTTGAGCACCATTCTGTTTTTCCTTTCCTTCGTGGTTTTATTCATCACATATATATGTGTGTGTGTGTGTGTGTGTGTGTGTGTGTGTGTGTGTGTGTGTGTTACAGGGAATCTGTGTAACTAGGAATTTCAAGATCCTAGTTAAACAGATTCCCTATAAGATACATTAATATCCCGATTTACGCGGTAGATGTGTTCCTGAACCTACCGCGTAAATTGAGGGAACTATAACATATAATTCAATGTGCTAAGTACGGGCCCCCCCAAACCCCAAGACATCCCAAAAATGAATAAAATAAAATAAAATAAAATATAATAATAATAATAATAATAATAATAATAATAATAATAATAATAATAATAATAATAATAATAATAATAATAATAATCTGCCAAAAAAATATTACTTACATAAATAAATAAATACATAAACTCGTCTGTAAAAAAAAAGTAGAAATTAGTAATAACATGTAATAAATTGAATATATTTTGGACCGCGTTAATCTGAAACCATGAAAATAAGGGGCGCGTAAATCGAGGGGGGGGTTACTGTATAGTAATAATCTTTATTCAGAAAGGAGCCACCAGCTTGACCTTCGTGTGAAGAGAGAGCAACGCACAGAACTGTCCCGAGGTTTTAAGCGTAATAAATATATATATATATAATATATATATATATTATATATATATATATATATTATAATATATATATATATATTATATATATCCTAGCGGAGCGACCCGGTTCCCGGGGTGGATGTTGAACGGTATAAGCTAACGAAAATATCACGACTTAACCTAATCAATCGTCAAGGGCGTACAATTAACCAAACTGGGCATTCAATTAACCTACCAGGGTATTCAGTTGACCTAACCGGGCATATACTGTGTGTGTGTGTGGTGTGTGTGTGTGTGTGTGTGTGTGTGTGTGTGCATGGTGTCCCATAAGTCCGGCATCATAGGAGAAATTCATATTTTTCTATTTCTACAAACCATAATTCATATTTTTCTCTTTCTACAGGCCATAATGTCTGTGAGCAAGGAAGAACGAATTCAGATAATTCTACTCATAGGAAATCAGTCAGAGAGAGGCCGCTGCTGAATTTAACAGACTGCATCCAGATCGCGAGCCAATAACACACAGTTTGTGTTAGCAGACTTGTTGCAAAGTTTAAGGAAACAGGATCCATAGAAGATAAACCACGCAGTGGACCTACAAGGAGGTCCACTGACGATGATACAGCGACTGCTATCCTGGCTCATTTTAATAGAAGTCCCAATAAGTCTCTTCGGCGACTGTCCGCCGAGACAGGAGTGTCGAAAAGTAGCATTCATCGCATTCTTCAGGCTCACAAATGGCATCCATATAAACTTCAAATCCTACAGAAATTAAGCGATGATGATCCCGACCGGCGGATGGAATTTTGTGAATGGGCTACGGAACATATGCTCGGGATGCCAATTTCCCGTCCAACATTCTGTTCAGTGACGAGGCTGTTTTTTATGGAAATGGTGAGGTAAATAGACAGAACACCCGCTACTGGTCTCAAAACAACCCTCACTGGTATACCTCTTCAAAGGAACAAGGTGCATCTCGGGTGATGGTATGGTGTGGCATTTGGAAGGATCGCATCATAGGCCCCCCCTTTTTCGATGAACATGTCACTGGATGCACCTACCTACGTATGCTCAAGGAAGAAACATTTCTCAGTGTCTTGAACGAAGAAGGAAATTTCCCAATATGGTTCCAGCAAGACGGCGCTCCTGCACATTACAGCACCCAAGTAAGGGAATTCCTGTACCAACAATTCCCTGGTCATTGGATAGGAAGTCGAAGGTCTGTGGAATGGCCAGCTAGAAGCCCGGATCTCACGCCACTAAATTTTTATCTCTGGGGCCACTTGAAAGCGCTGGTATACGCAGAGAAAATTAGGAGCGTTGAACATTTGCGGCAGCGCATTATTGGGGCATGTAACACCATTACTCCTGACATCATTCACCGTGTGCTTGCTGACTGGGTATCATGTCTGAATTTGTGTATCATCCACCCCGGCAAAGCCGGGTCGCTCCGCTAGTTTTAATTTTATGTGAAGCTCAAGATTTTCCTGACTGTGTTCTTTTCCATAGTTTTACTGACCAAATAATGTCATGAAAATCTTAAGATTCAGAAATCTTGACACAATGTGAAGCTCAACATTTTCACGGCTGCGTTCTTTTCTGTAGCTTAATCGCGGTGCTGGGGCCTTCGGGCCCAGTAATTTTAATTATTTAATTTATTAACACCCAGATGCACAACTTGGGGACCTAATCAATATGTGTGTGTGTGAAGTTTCATGTTTGTAACTGCTCCCATTTTGGAGTTATGGCTGGAACACACACACACACACACACACACACACACACACACACACACACACACATATAGGTTCTGATGTAAAACTTTAAAACCGGAGAATTACTATGCATATTAACTCGCTTTATAAACTTTTAAGCCATGTTTATGTTTCAATTTGTGCATTAATTCATTAATTAATTAACTATATATATATATATATTATATATATATATTATATATATATATATATATATTATACCGTCCTCTGCGCCTAGATTATGTAGCGACCCGTGGTTCGGATCCCACGTAAAGCTGTAGGTCCCCTCCGTCATATGACCTTAGATGTTGCGAAGGAAGTTAAACAACCCCAATTAATATATATATATATATATATATGATCGAAAAAGGGCGTTCCTAAAATTATTTATGCAACAACTTATGAAAAAAAAAAAATCATCCTGTATTTTACGATGTTCAAATTTGAATCAATAAAAATTACTTTGTACATCAATTATGCTGAATTCGATGATAATTATTTGAGAACAAATAATGGAGGTTTGGCTTCGCCAGGAATTAATATAAACTGTATTATTATTATTATTATTATTATTATTATTATTATTATTAATGGTATCTTGTTAGCATTATTAAGTTTATACGATAGAATCAATGCCTCAGAGTAGTTGAAATTAATTCGCAAGATTTAATAGTTATATTTGGAGTTTGCGCATACGATGATATTCTGTGGCTGTTTAACCTAACCTCCTCCTTAACGGAGGGGACCTACAGACTTACCTGGTAGCCACATCAACTACGGGTCGTTACATCGCTACGCGGGGGACGGTCACCCATCCAACTACTATCCAGACCAAACGTCGCTTAATTTCGCTGATCAAACGGGAAGCGGTGTCGCGAACACGAGGTGGACCAAAGAGTTTGTGGAACTTTTAATTTTAGTTCAGTAACAACGCCGATCTTGAGACAAGGTACCGTATCATCAAGAGCCATAAAAAGGGAACCCTGAAAAATAGTGTACTTAAGGTCGAATGACCACTCACTTATATTTACATTTCAAATATAAACTTTGTAAAAATATTCGCCTACGAACAAAATTTATATATATATATAATAAAAAAAAATTAAATAACTAATCAGTCACAAGCTGAGTTTTGTTTACTAAATTTTGTTACTTCGAAAAAAAAAAAATATATATATATATATACACACACACACACCCATATACAAGAGTATTAATAAAAAAAAGTTTGTCTGATGTACTTGAACAGTATGCTCATGACCTAAGCTTGAATTTAAACTCATTCCTGACCGCGTACCATCAAACACAGATTTAAATTAAATGTTCACAAATCACGTGATCTTAGAAAAGGGGAAAACAATCAAGTGTAAATTGTAAGCTAGTGGAGATCGAACCCGTGTCGCGTGGTTTCAGGGTCAGCGCTCCAACCCGATCACGCCATCCAGAACTCCCATAAGGGGTTCGTTCAAGCAAGGACAATATTTATGCTGTGTGAAAATACTTCATTCAACTACTTCGCCTTTATAGAGCGTTTAAAGCGTAATAACCACACTTAAAACGCATTCAGGTAATCTTTGGTAATGAATACCAAGCAACTTAATTTCGACGGACCTTCGCAGAGAAATGAATCAATTGAATCTTCATAACTAACGAAATTAAAATACTTAAGATACCTATTTGTTATCCTTCGCTAGTAAAAAATAAAAAAATAAAAAATAGTCCAAATCTCCAACGGAATAAATGTAAAAACTATCTATATACCATAACTCAATTTGTTTTAGTTTCCATCAGATTCCAACTGAGTGAGACAGTACTCGTACAAGGAAGTATCTAGCACTCAAAATCTGCATACTAGTAGTATGATTGCTACTGAACTTATTACTTTCTATACGAATAAAAATATACTCCAAGTAAACTGTCTGAGAAGCAGAACGTAGTCCTGCATCATCCCTTTAATTGCCGATGAAATGGTAACAAGAACTGGGTACATAACATAAAAGTAAGAGAATAAAACCAGCTAAAAAGGGCAAGACTATCCAGTTATCAGGTATCCATTGGGCTGACGCTGGTATTTGGCATATTCCAAGTACAACGTCGGGGAAACGGATCCTTGGTGTCTGGGTAAAAATTAAGATCTTTAAAGAACTCCTCCAGAGCCCTTTCAGAGTTCCTTTAAGAGACTTTAGTATTAAAAACCATCAAAAGGTCTTTCTTTTCTGTTTTAAAACTCCTCCCACAGAGTTATAATTGTGGAGTGACTTCGATCTCGTCCTTCCCCCCTCCCAGTGCCCTCCGTTACCGCAGCAATGCCCTCCACTCCCTCGTTCTCGGACTTCCGTTCGAGAAGTGGAAGGAGGGCGCTCTCATGGGGGGCGGTGTTCCTTCCCACAAGTTTAAAGGAGGGGGGCGCTTTCTCCTAGACAACGAAGATGTCGTCCTGCTCATTGGAGGAGAGATTCGACTGACGAAGGGACTCGAGCCCCATCAGGAGTTGAATGTTACCGGTAACAGTCAAACGCCCGGAGAGGTACGCCTGCAAAGGGGGCAAAGATCCCTCCAACACGGCCATCAAGTCTTCTTTGGCAATAACGACGGATACGTCTGGAGTTATTTTGGGCAGGTCTCCTTCCACCACTTGTTTCACACCTTAGAAAAGAAGGAGGCGGCATTATTGTGGTTTTTAAGGCTTCTCTTCCTTTCAGACCAAAATACTTAATTTTAATTAAAACTACATCTAAATTTGAATACATTTCTCCTAATTACTTATACATTTGGCCCTGAATTTTATACAAACAATCTAAGAACCCATTTCCCCATTCTCCATCGGGTCAACACAATGTCTTGAAGTCGGGAGTGAAAATACTTGAATTACTGACTCAAACACAGATAGATAGGGATCACCACCGGGAATAAGGTACCGCAGCAACCTTCGGGATTTAGTGTTAGTTTTCATGACATGGATCGGGGTACACCTTTAATGGCACCTCAGGTGAGACCAACGCCTCTACAACCTCACAAACCTTTCACTCCTCTCTTTCCATCTAATGTAGTAAAAAACCTATGTGACACTCCACTAATTCCGCTTCGTATTATCTAAGCAGTGAATGCAGCCTCTGAAGGCCCCTTAAAATCTTGTACAATGAAGAGCACATTAGAGTTACCCCTAGTCAGTGCCAGTGGCCGTAGTTCAATGGGTAACATAGTTTCCCTTATACGCGGTGAAGACACTGAGGTCGGGGTTCGAATCCCGATGGTGCTAGTAAAAATAATACAGGAGTTGGTGCAATGGGTCGTATTTGCTGGTTTGAGCGGTGGGCCAGTTTCTGGTCCTCCAGATTAATTATTATTACACTTAATCAGTACCCTTGTCAAGGGCATTTAAACACCCAGGATGACTGGAAAGAAAATGCATCTAAGTTTTAATAGAGAGTCCTCTCATCATCACCTTCACTCACCGTTGCAGATGAATATAATGTAGACACCAGCGTCTTTTCCTTCGATCTGGAGCCGGTACACACCGTGGCTTAAATCGGAGCCGCCTGGACCCTCCACCAATCCTTGCAAATAGCGACCCAGTTTCGACTTGGCTGAGCTGGTACCCATCACTTTGGAATAAGAAATTAATTCTTTTCAAACGGTTTGTGCAAGAGAGTGTAGTTAATTATATATATATATATATATATATATATATATGTATTTTTTAAGTTCGGGAAGAACCGATTCGCCTCTATTTAAAAGGGCATATCTCGCCGGAAAAACAAAGAAAAAGTGAGAGGAAAGACAGAGGAAAAAGAAAGGGTAGAGGGGACAGTCGAAGTGGAAAAAGACCAAAGGATGACGAGGACTGCAGGGTCGAGCCCCATCATCCTTGGGTGCTAGGGATATATATATATTATATATATATATATATATATATATATATATTATATTTCAACTGCAAAGAACACGCAGTATAATTAACGTAAAGAACGACGCTTATTTATTTATTTTTTTTTCTTTCTGTAACATAAGCACACCGGACAAAAAATTAGTCACCCCTCTCAGAATGTACCTAATAACGTGTGACGGCGCCTCTGGCCTTGATAACCGCACGAATCCGGCGAGTTTAGTATGCGGAGGTACGCCTGCTGGTTCAAATTCATCGTCACTGGAACGAGAGGGCCCATTTCGTGGTACGAAAAACATCCCCAGAACATCACGGAACCACTCCAGCCTGAACAACACCTTCGACGCATTCAGGATTAAAGGCTTCATTGGACCTGCGATGTACTTGTCACCTCCTATCATTGGAGAACAAACAAAAATGGGACTCATCGGACCAAATTACACGTTTCCAATCTGCCACAGTCCAGTTTTTGTGCCTCTGAGCCCATTTATAACGTGCCAATTTGTGACTTGCTGTTAACAGTGGCCTCTTCCGTGGTACCCTGCTCCAGATGTCCATCGCATGCAGTTCTCGTCGCAATGTCCGTTCGGAAATTGGTCGCTGGAGAACCTCATTGGTTTCTTGGAGCAATTGTTCTCTGGTTTGAAAACGATTTGCAGTTACTAGACGAGAAACATGGCGGTGGCCCCTATTGTCGAGAATTGTTTTCCGGCCACAGTTACGCCGTTGATTGTCAGTTGATTGCGAACTACACCACTCTTTGTAAACTCGCTGGACAGTACGCGTTGACACACCAACAAATTGGGCTACTTCAGACATTTTGTGTCCGTGGGCTCTGCCAAACACGATGGCTCCTTTTTGCCACAGAGTAACGTCTGCCTCACGATCCATTTTGCAGACTATATCCAACACACACTTTGTTCTTCACCACCTCACGAAACAGATCTGATCCTGTGTGGTACGTCACCGCTACTTGTCACTTACCAATGCTACATCAGCGCCCTCTGTGTGACCTTGAACTTCCTACTATCGGTGCTATTAGGGGTGACTAATTTTTTGTCCGGTGTGCTTATATATAGGCCGTAACCTTTTATGTACTTCAGTGTTCCTGAGGATGTCATTAGACGAAAGCGCTTGAGCACCTTTTTGTGTTTCCTTTCCTTCGTGGTTTTATTCATCATAAATATTTTTCACGTGTATATATATATATATATAAATTTGATAAACGTAAGTACAGCAATCCCCCGATGCGCACGACTCCGATACGTACGACTTAATTCATTTTTTATTTCTCAAAAAAAAAAAAAATTAAGAAAATTAAAAAATTGTAAAAAATGTGACGCGTACACTCCTAAACAGATGAAAATCATCCCCAACTAGGGTGGCCATTTAAAAAGGAAGACACTGCGTATGTGGCCGTACGTTAACGTGTGTGTGTGTAATATATATATATATATATTTTTTTTGTATTGGGGCGTTTACCGCCATTTCCCGCTATACGCTAGCGGATATCATGGCGAAGCAGAATATGAGAAAGAGAAACGGAGACGGGGGAAAGGCACTAGAAGTGGGAGGACCGCGGACGACGGGTGAGAAGTCACCTAAAGCTCAGAGAGGAGGCGAGATTGGGAGAGGAAAAGGAAAAGACGGTCAAGCGAGAAGAGAGGGCTCTCAGCGAGCATAAGACGTAAACGATCGGGGAGGGGGAAATCAGAGAGGAACGGGAAGGCGCGACGACGTACTGACGACAGGGTGGGGCATTCCACAAGGATGTGAAAGACGGTGAGGGGCGACTGGCAGGAGGCGCAACAAGGAGCCTCCTGCCGGGACATAAGATAGCCGTGCGTGAGGCGCGTATGGCCGATGCGAAGCCGCGCAAGGACGACCTCTTTGTGTCGGGAGCGGTGGAAAGAGGACGCCCAATATGACAGGCGGGGGCGGATGGACCAGAGTTTATTTCCGGTGGCATCGTCCCAGGACTGCTGCCATATGCGGTCGTAGAGGGACCGAAAGACCTGCACATAGTCAGAGAAGGGGAGCGGGCGGGGGAGGGGAGGCATCGAGGCGGCGGACCGGGCTGTGCGGTCAGCCGCCTCATTACCGGAAACACCGACATGGGCAGGAACCCAGCAGAAGGTGACCCGGATCCGGTGAACGGTGTGCAGGACATGGTACTCCTGTTGAATAATGCGTACGAGGGGGTCCGGGGAATCATAGCGCTCGAGCGCTTGAAGGGCGCTCAGCGAGTCCGAAAAGCATTCAACCAAGTTATATATATATATATATATATACACACAGGGTGTCCGAGAATTATCTGTACAAGTTTTGGCTGTTATTAAAAGTCAACCATGAAGTGTAGAAATTCCAGTGTTGTCCCATTTTACAGAGAATCTCATTAAGTTTTTTCTGATACCAAGTTCTGACAAGTTTTTTTAGAAATTCCAGTGTGTCCGAACATTATCTGTACAATTTCATCTTTTAATAAAATTCTTGATAACACACGTAAAATTCTTAAAGAAGATTATTTAGAATCTGTATTTTCAAAAGTTTCTTTTATTAAAGTAACGTTGTTACAAACATTCGATATGTGCACCATCAGTGATTCGCAAAACATCCAATCGATAATCCAAATGTTGCCATGTACGCTGCAGCATATCCACATCAATTCGCTCAATAGCAGCTGTGATTCTTGCTTTTAAATCATCAATGTCTGTCACCCGCGTACAAAAAAGAAAAAAACTTGTCAAAACTTGTTATCAGAAAAAACTTAATGAGTTTCTCTGTAAAATGGGACAACACTGGAATTTCTACACTTCATGGTTGACTTTTAATAACAGCCAAAAATTGTACAGATAGTTCTCGGACACTATATATATATATACTGGTCAAAAAAAGAAACGCAATTAGCTTGCATATGGTGTAAAATTTAAGTTGTTAGTGGTATTATCACAGTTTCAAGATTATGGTTAAATGTTTGTTCAAATCTTTTAAAGCCACTTAGTGCATGTTTTTAAACCTGACTAATCCCAGCTAAGACGCCATTTTGTTACAAACAATAAAGAGAGATTAAATTGAATGTATTCTTTATGAAGGCATGCATTTTTTCTTTGACTTCACAGAATGCACACTGCCCGTTGAGAAAACCAACCTTTTTCCCGCGATTGAGGCATGCCACGACTCTCAGAGGTCAACAGAGGTCGTGCCTTGGGCATGTTGGATGCAGGCATGTCTGCTGTCCAAGTTGCACAACGAATGCATGTGCATCCCAGCACAATCTCTAGGCTTGTTAGACGGTACAATGCCACAGGAAGTGTTCAGGACCTGCCAAGACGTGGGCGACCTCGTGTGACGACCCAACGCCAGGATCGCCACATTGTACTGCAGCACCTGCGTCATCGGCAGCGGAATGCTCGTCAGACAGCCAGAGAGACACCTGGTATCCACAACAACAGAATTAGTGACCAGACCGTCAGAAACCGACTCCGTAATGCAGGACTCCGATCCCGCAGGCCTTACAGAGGTCCTTTTCTCACTGATGCAAGAAGGCAACGACGCCTGCAATGGGCCTATCAGCACCGTGACTGACTGCCCAGCGCTACAGGGATGAGATTCTTCACCCACATGTTCTTCCATTGATGAGGCAACATCCAGAATTGGTGCTCCTGCAACAGGACAATGCCAGACCTCATGCAGCCAGGATAGTGCAGGCGTACCTGCAGGGACAACAGGTGCAGACCTTACCATGGCCAGCCTTCGGCCCAGACATGTCACCGATAGAGCACGCATGGGATGAACTTGAACGGCGAGTTCGCAGACGTCAGCATCAGCCGCAGAACATCAGGGAACTGACCAATGCAATTATTGAAGAGTGGAGGGCCATCCCTGTTGCTTTCCTGCAGAGACTGTTGAGGTCGATGAGGGCCAGACTCCAAGCCTGCATTGTGGCTAGTGGTGGCCATACGCGTTATTGACTGTTTGTTATGTTAAAGAATCATTTACTATATACTGAGTCCTCATGTTTATTAATAAATCTCAAAAATTGCGTTTCTTTTTTTGACCAGTATATATATATATATATATATATATATATATATATATATATATATATATATATATATATACACACACACACACACACGTACGGCCACATACGCAGTGTCCTCCTTTTTGGAAATTTGGAAATGCCACCCTAAGGACAGAGTGCTCAAAAGGCGGACTGTCCGCCTAAAGCCGGACGTCTGACCACCCTATCCCCAACCTATATAAAATTTAAGGCTATACAGTCTCGTACTAAAGTACGTACTGGCACAGTATGATATGTATGTACATACGTAGCATACTAACCTAAAGAACGACAGTGTCGTCACTTTTGGGATCCTCATCATCTTCCTCTTGATTACTGAAAATAATGTCTATATCATAGCCACCATCCTCTAGCCTTATTTCAACTTTTCTTCGTTCTTCTTTACCTTTTAAATAAGCACTTTATGTTTTAAAGATGAGACAGTGGTTAATTTTAACTAACTCCCTTCGTTGAGACTTTTAAATTACGATCCATATTTAGTACGTACGTTCTTCTTTAATAATACGTTCTTCTCCAGGTATGTCTGTTTGTTTACGTTATATGCTTTGCGCTTTATCCATTGTGCTTCTCGTATCAAAAAATACCAGATACGAGAAGCGCGGTGGATATAGCGCGAAGCGTATAAGCTACAGGTTTACGTATCTATTATGTAATGATTTTAATTTGTACTTTCTACGATACAATTTTGCGAAATAGTCGCGAAATCGTACATATCCCCATTCACACCATGTATTATAGTATTCGATATGTACGAATTTCTCACACACGCATCCTTCGTACATATCGAGGGATTGCTGTACTCCCACGTTTTAACTTCTGTGCACACCTATTGATAAGGAAAACTAAGGTGATGTTTCAGAAATTTTAATTGTAAAACAATCAAAATATCGAGCCATTGCATTGGGCACACACCTATACTTATCATCAGAGACTACCACAATACAATTTCCGCTGATAAAAAACAAACATATTCTATTTCTACGCTGGTAAAGATACGAAAAATTATTGTAGCAATGAAAGCTCTTGGTAACAGTTTTTTTTTACTATTAATTTTGACGAAATGGATTTGTGAAGAGCTTAAACGAAACTAAAATATGAAAATCTTAAAAAATATGAACTACACTGCGGGCAATGAACTTCAACGAACGAGTTAAAAGATATTTATTTTCTTGTTTAGGCCCGTATTTTCTTTACGTAGAATACCAACATAGAGTACAATAATAATATGAAGATCGGGCATTGACCTATTACTAGGCTGACCATATTTCCTTGAGACAAAAACGGGACATTGGGATGGCAAAAAAGGGACGGGGTTATGTAATATTCTGTATTCATGAAAAAGTAAGTACATAAACCGGGACAAAATTGACATTTTTATTAAAACGACGGGACGGCCAGGAAATATAAAACAAACGGTACTGTCCCTTTCAAAACGGTACGTATGGTCAGCCTACCTATTACGGTATCATGTAAGATATAAGCGAAATACCCGCTGTTTTAAGAATGTGAGTTTAGTTTTCATTAAAATCAACGAAGCTATTTTAGAAAAAGTTATCAATAGAATTACTTGCAACAAGCAATCTAAACCTTGTTAGAAGTTTAATCAATGGGTTCCTTTTCCAATTTTAACTTTTACCTATCATTATATTGGAATTTTGAATTTGAATTTTAAATTATTATTACTTAAGTGGGCCACTTTTATCCCTGCAAGTTTTCTTCTTTCATTCCCGAACATCTTCGGAGCTTGGTAGGAAGATTATCTTCCTGATATCGATTTCTCCGTATCAGGATGATTGTTCCTACAAGAAGAATGCAAACTACTTCCGCTACTCAGACTACTTTGTGCGCTTCACTATCTTGACTTTGTGGTGTTCAATTTCGGAAAGCTGCTGTAACGCGTGGTTCAGCTACCATTAAAAAGATATTGTTGCATTCAAGGAAAGCCTTCAACGCATACATATTAGCACTGTTGCACTCCTAAACCAATTAACTCCTAACAAGCCCAGGAGAAACGTCACCTAACTTGTAACAATCCACCGAGAATTATTATTATTAAATCTCATTGTACACTACTTAACATACTGTACAACCCAGTTATTTCGTATTAAATATGTTGAGCTTGAGTACTATCAGTATGAGTACATTTAGTTAAAGAGAATCTGGTTATTACACTAATTCCCAGGTTGATAACAGATATAACTAACAATGAACTAATAGTAATTGTCCAAAACTAAGAGAGTTGACGAAGTACATACCTAAAATTCCTAACACCCAAACTATTCCAGCGATTTGCTATTAATCTCCTTTCAGGTTTGTAAATAGTTTATGGGTAATTAGCTGAGTGGAAACTGATAATTTGCAAAATTTGATCCTAAAATGGCTTCATGTTTTTCAAATGTAATGTAATGTAGTGCTACAATGTAAAGTCAGCGGATAAAAATCCTATTCTCTCCCGAAAATAGAAATTTCCATGAATCTCTCTAAGAAAAGGTTCTCATTATTAAAATAGTTTTTCAAAGTGCACTTCCTTCTTATAATATTTTAGTTCCAAGTGTGTTTCTGTGTTTCGGCGGATTTGTTTAACCTCCTTCGTAACAAAGGTCATATGATAGAGGGGACCTACAGCTTTATGTGGGATCCGAACAATGGGTCGCTATATTATCTCATCGCGGAGGATGGTCACCCATCCGATTACTACCCAGTACCAATGTCGCTTAACTTCGTTGATCTACGGAAAGCATTGTTGCGACACAGCCACGAGTAGTCCTTACTTCTAATTCATACACCGATATGTAGTATGTAACTATTTCTCAGGTAAAAACACTTCAAGAACGAAACAGTTTCAACTTCGACGGCGTAGCAGCAATCACTCCTAAATTATAAACACAGAACCCATCACAATACAGCCGTGTGTATCACGACATTAGCAGTGTCGCAGTGGTTTATCTTTACAAAAGCTAATTTTTATCACGAGAAAAGGGGATAGGCCTACATACAGGGCGTCCCAAAAAAATGTATACACACTTTAACAGCTGATAGCTCAATTGATGTTTCTTTCTTTCCAAGTTAAACCCATTATAATTAATAATGGCAGTCAGACTAAGCTTTGAACAAAGGAAATTCATTCTAAAATACTACTGGAAGTGTGAAAACGCAGTTGAAGTGCAAAGACAGTTTAGGAGGGAGTTTCAAACAGATCCACCAACGCGACTTACCATCACTCGAATTAGAGATAAGTTTGAAGCCGATGGAACTGTTCAGAATGTCCACAAGAAGCGTTTCGGAAGACCACGGACATCGACAAGCCCCACAAAGCAAGAAAGAGTACTGGAAACGTATCACCAAAGTCCAAGAAAATCTGTGCGGCAAGCGAGTCGTGAGGTAGGAATTTCAGAATCGTCTGTCCAACGCATTTTGAAGCGCTGTCAATGGAAAAGTTACATTCCAAGATTAGTCCATGCTATTAATGAAGATGATGATCCGGACCGAAGAGTGGTATTGCGAGTGGTACTTGGCACGATGTGGATGTGGATTGGACGAAGGGGTTTCGTAGAATACCCTCCGCGTTCACCAGACCTCACACCACTAGACTTTTTTTTATGGGGATACTTAAAAGACAAAGTCTACGCTATAAAACCTGCAACAGTCGCTGAATTGAGAGCAGCCATTGAACGAGAATGCACACAAATACCAAACGAAATGTTTCGTGATGTTTGCGATTCCATTGCTTCGCGTTATCAGCAGTGCCTGGACCAGAACGGACGTCAGTTTGAAAACAGGCGTTGACAAAACAATTAAATAATGTCTGTAGATTCTATTACATTTTGAAAATGAAATGTATTTTAATAAACACTGCCTTTATAATTATTTAAAGTGTGTATACATTTTTTTGGGACGCCCTGTATATTTAAGTTGGGCTAGGTTGGGTTACATTACACTAGGTTAGGTAAGGTTTAGTTAAATTTATTAGGTTTTTAGATTAGGTAAATGTCGCGACACAGAATTGAATGTGAAAATGTTGCAGATTTGTAAGATAGCCAAAAGTACGTATGTGTGTTGTTGTTCTTGTTGTTAGCTGGGCAGATACCAACAAAGGTAGTTACACGTGCGAAAGAAATTTGTTTGGCGGAAATTTTTTTTTAAAAAAGGCACCAAAATTAATAATTCGTGGAGTAGACATTCGGTAATTGGACGCGAGGGGAATTCTGATTTTGGTGATTACCAATTTAGACCATTCATCGACTAGTCCGACGATTGCCCATTCCCAATTTTCCATCTTAAATCAATTGAAGCGCCAAAAATTCAGCCAATCCGTGCTCATCCCAATCAGAGAGCACGTTATACTACGTCTCGAGCTTATACTCACAAATCGTAATCGGCTTGGCGCCTCGTAATTCATCGTTTAATTCGACGATTCGGGTATTCAGACGGGGTTCTAGTCCTTCTCTGGTCGGATTACCGAATGTTTACTGTCAGATCTTTTAGCATTCTTTCCGGTGAAGGGAAAAATTTAAAAATAGTCCTACTTAGTAATTTTTTTGGCTAACTTCTTCCAGCAACTATGCATACACACATTATTAACATTAGTGGAAAATGTTTATCACATTGCTGAAGGTCAATAATAATAATGTTGGAGTTGTTTAGTTTCCTTCATAACATCTCAGGTTATATGACGAAAGGACTAAAGATAAAGTATTAAAAATTAGGAAAGAGCTAAATACCCTGGAAAACGCCTAAACTATCACATAGAAGAATTATAGCCGTAATCTCTCTACCGTCATCAATATTCACACAAAACGTATTAATGTCTCAAATGAGACCTACGAGTAAAAAGAGAAAACAAATTACAATGCTACCATTAATAAAGGAAAACTATACTACAAAATTGAGGATCTACACACACAAAAGAGGATGAATGAACGAAAATTTTCTAGCTACAAAAGGCAAACAAAATGTGGCCAAAAATTAACCGAAATGTCTTGAACAGGTATAAAGATGAATACCTTCATTATCCTTGAGTTGTTGTTGTTGTTGTTGTTTTGAAAGTGGGTTGTTGCTTTGGATGATGATGTTGGTTGGGGTTGTTACTTTTGTCTCATCTAAAAGTTGGATTAAATCTGTGTTCATTTTATCACTGCCTGTTGTAACGAAAACTCAAAGATAGCATTAAAAAAAAAATTCTTTAAAATTTTAATTTTAAAGAGAAAGGGAAAAATTAAATAAAATGTGTAAAAGATTTCTTTCATAACCTGCTTCGAACTAAAAAATATTTTCATTTTGAGTCACACGAAACTAAAATAATGAAAATAAAAAATGCAAAAAGGGGAGTAAATAATGTGTGTGAATGCGTGCTCTTCTTAAAACAATGACCCACAGCATAATTTTTAACTCCAAACAGTGCACAATGCAATGTAAGCCTCCTTTGTACATTCTGAAAATTCAACTGTCATTAATTCACTATGTAGCTCTCACTCATTCTTTTTATTCTTTTGGAAACTAAATAAATAAATAAATAAATAAATATACATACATACATACATACACACACACACACACATATATATAATAATATAATATAATATATATATATATATATATATATATATATATATATATATATATAAATATATATATACACACGAGTTGCATGCAAAGGTTTAAGCACCCCTGTTAAATTCTTGAAAATGTTTGATTTGTGATGCATCCTGAAGAATATAAATGCTCAGATATAACATTTATAACTATACTGTCATGTATGTAGAAAAAATAAAGAATAAAAGGAAATTAAGAGCACATAAGGGATAATGATGTTTATTTTTCAAAAATTCAACACAAAAGTATTGTAACCCTGCAAATTAGAAACTCGTGCGTAGAACCTCCTTTTCCCGAGATTACTTCAAGTAGACGCTTCGTATATCCTTCCACCATCTTTTGGGTTCATTCCTTCTGTAGCCGTGACCATTCTTCTTGACAAAAGGCCTCCAACTCGACAAAATTCTTTGCATTTCTTGCATGGGCCATCATTTCAGATCTAATGCGGATGCTCGATGACAACAATGACCGGGGACTGTGAAGGCCATTCCAAAACTTTGAGTTTGCTCTGTCCCAACCATTTTACTGTACTTTGAGATATATGCTTCGGATCATTATCCTGTCGGAATATTGGTCCATGATCCATCTTCGACTTCCTGGCAGAGCTACGACAAAATCTCTGATTTCCTTTCTGGCCAATCTGTAGCTGCAGTTGTAGATGGTCCCTGTTCTTCTTTTAAAGCTATTGATAGTGGTGTTCCTTAGGACTCTCTCTTGTCACCCACTCTTTTTCCTTTATTTATCAATGATCTTCTAAGTCGCACTTCCTGTCCTATCCACGCCTATACCAATGATTTCACCCTTCACTTCTCCGCTCGCTTCACAAAGCGTCCCGCTCAACAGTCACTCCATGACTCGCGTGAGATTGCTATGGCGCACCTGACCTCTGATCTTCTATTATCTCTGAATGAGGCAAAGAAAAACTTGTAGCTTTCAATGGTTCAAAAATTCAGTTCCTCCATCTGTCTACTCGTCACAATCTTCCACACGACTATCCCCTTATCTTCAACAATACACAACTCTATCCTTCCTCTTCTCTTAACATAAAAATAATACATCATTTCCCTAAGAGAATAGGTGCTTGTACCGGCTCCGCAGTATCTTCACCCCCAACTCAGTTGTTCTCTCTGTACAGCAGTCTTCTCCACCCTTATACGGAGTACGTTTCTCATGTATGAGGTGGCTCAACCCACACAGCTCTACTTGATAGGGTGGAATCAAAAGCTTTTAGGCTCATCATTTCACCGCATCTTACTGTCTTCAATCTCTCTTCGCCACAATGTTGCCTCACTCTCTCTCTCTACTATCGCTATTATAAAGGACACTGTTCTTCTGAACTCTCTAACTGCATGCCTCCTCCTTTAAGGAGAGCTTGCAGTACCAGACTTTCGACACATTTTCATTTTTTTTTATAACCAACTCCCTAATACAAGAGTTAATTGGTATTCTTAAGCTTTCATCTACTCAACCAGTCAACTCTGGAACAATCTTTCTCAATTCATCTCTCTCCCTGTCTATGACCTCCAATATTTCAAACGCAGTGTGTCCAGACATCTCAAAAACTTTGGACCTTGATTTCAGCTCTCTTCTTCTCTTATTTCTAGGGGGTGCATTTTTGCCGCTTGGCCCCTCCTTCCGGCATAAAAAATAATAAGTTTTTCATCCAAAAATTTACTTCTCTGCTGAATCCATTCTATGTATTCAAACGAAATTGCCCGCATCTGCAGATGACACACATGATCGAGCCACTGCCGTGCTTCACTGTTGGGATGGTGTTCTTTCATTAAATACCACGTTTTTCTTCCACCAAACATGTTGTTTGCTGTGAACGAAAAATTCGATTTTTATCTCATCAGACCAGAGAATCTTCTTGAAAGCCTCTTCAGAATCATCAAGGTGTTCCTTGGGATATAGAAACATGCAGGAGGCAGAAATAGATTCTTCCTTGTAACCCTCCAGTGCAGACAATTTGTATGAAGTGTTCTCTGAACCGATGAAAGAAGTGTTGAGGTATTTGCTGCTTCAGGCGATGAATGGAGATCCTTGACAATACGTTGGAGGTTCTCGGCGACATCTCAGATAATCTTTGCAGCTCTGGGAAATATTTTTGGTAACATTCCTGATCTTAATAGGGAGGAAACAATACCAGAAATCAAGCCACTACCATTTCTTTATGACGTTTCGGATCGTAGTGTCAAGTAAATCGAGACGTTTGGTTACTTTCTTGTAACCTTTTTGAAGATTTGTGCACATCGACAGTTTTGGAGCTATTGAAGAATAGGGACCCCAGCCTTCTTTAGTTAGGCTTATAAGGCTAACTAACGAAAATATCATGACCTAACCTAACCAATCGTTAGGTTAACTGTACACCCTTGACGATTGGTTAGGTCATGGTATTTTCGTTAGTTAGCCTTATAAAGCTACTAAAGAAGGCTGGGGTCCCTATTCTTCAATAGCTCCACAGTTTTCTTTTTCAGGTTTTCCGAAAGCTCTCTTGAAGTAATCTGTGTGTTCATGCCTGAAACACTAAAGGCATACCTAAATTTGATTATATGTAGTACATAGTTCTAATTATTTTATATATATTACACGCAGACCGTGGATGGAACAAGGAACTCTTCTGAGAAAATTAAATCCACTATACAGTAGTCCGAATAAATAATGATAAATGACAAACACTAAAGTTTTTTCTTTTTCATGATGGAAATCCAACGTGGGCAATGGGTTTCAATCATGAAAAAAGTTAAAGTTTGTTCCTTGGGAAGTGGAGTTTAAAAATAAAGAGGAAAACCCAAACATTTATCATTCTTGTTTAATATACAGACATTTCGGAAACAATTTCCCATCTTCAGTGCTTCTATAAAATATTAAAAAGGTAAAAAGTAGTACAAAATTATAAAATATTAAATTCGCTTCAATCAAAATATTAAAAGACTCGTGGAAAGAAATTAACATTAAAACAGAGTTAATGATAAAAACTTTAAGAAATCCTCGAGTATATCACAAAAATAAATATTGGCACAGAGACATGATGCTATGGAAAAACTATACATGCCTGTCATACACTTTACATTACAGTTCACAACAAAGCCTAATTCAAACCCAGGCTTATACATGCCTACAATATGGTATCGTATATGGTACCTTTATTTCATAATAATTAAATAAAAATTATTAATTTATTGTATTAAATAACTACAAAATTGCCTCGGGATTGACGAAAAAGCCTAATGGGAATGGAAAAAATTGCAATACATAGAACGCAATATGTAGGCATTGGGTCTACATAACAAAAAAAATGTATTATTTTGTATCAAAATTTTCCATCGCTGACTCATGAAAATTACTTCAAGAGAAGAAATAATGAAAACACAAAAATTAGACATCTGGGGACTTTGTAAAGTAAGAGAATTCAAGACAAAGACTTAGCATCTCAGAGCTGTCTAGTTATGAGCATTGCTGTAGGCAAGGAAGACGTGTTTAATCTTCCTACAAATTCTAAGTGAAGAACTACTAAAATAAGAAACTAATAACAAAACAATAGGCCTATTTCTTCAGGTATTTAAGCATAGTGAATTGCCTATATTAATTAGGATAAACTCGTTGTGTAACTCTATTGCCTAGATCAAGAGAGAGGCATGACAAGCAACCATGCACCATACAACCAGAAGCGAGGTCCAGTGAAATAATAAGGTATGGTAGTTTCCTTTTTTACCATTACACAGCACTAAATATCAAAGGCAAATAAATTTAACATTAACCAAAAAAACTACTAATGAGGTCTTTTGAAGACCTCCACAAAAAAACAATTTTTTAACGAAAAGACGTAGGGTTTTTGCCATCAACTCAGCATCAAGATCTGCTGGAAATTTCAATCGGATGGCCAAGTTGATAGCAATCAACCCATAACTCTATATAGTTTTTTTCATAATGCAAAAACTTTAAAATTTTAAATATTTAAAATACTAAAAAGAAAACCTAAGAATTACAAACTTAGCAATCACAGGATAACCTCAATTTTGTAATTCCCTAAGTCAAAAGCAGAACTGTAATCGTTTAGGGTGGGTTTAGCTTTTCAAATGTATAATGATTCTAAAATGTGGAAGTTGGGGTCGGTTAGGTTGTTGTTGTTGTTGTTGTTGTTTTTAAAAAGGAGGGTCAATGGGGTGATCTGCAGTGAGCGAGTGATCTCCTGTAGATGATTTCGAGGGCTTATTCAGAGGGTGTGAGGTATGGCTAGAAACTCCTCAGTTCTCATCTATCCAGAGTTTGTATTGGCAGTAAGTGCTGCCAATGTAATTTGCCTGACAGTAAACGCACTTAAAAAGATAGACGACAGCAGTGGCGGTTCCTCATATGGGCAATATGGGCAGCCGCACAGGGCAGCATTTGTGGAGGGGCGGCATGAGCGCCTGCAAAAAAAATAAAAATAAAAATAAGAATAAATAAATAAAGAAATAAATAAAAATAAAAAATAAAATAAAATAAATAATAAAAGATCAATGACTTTGCATCAAGGAAGGTAAGAAGAGTCAGGCTTTAGATGGCAGTTGTGCTGTGGTGCAATTTATTTTGTTTCTTGTTCAAAGTGTAGCATAATAATTACCCTCTCTTAAGTGTCTTATTCTATTTATGTGATAGAGCATTTGTACAATTTAGAAATTTGATTCTCTAGTTTATTTATGGCAGTTGTGCAATTTAATTTGTATTTTTCCTGTTCATAGTATCATAATTACATTCTCTTAAGTGAGTTATTCTATTTACGTGATGAAGGATTTGTAAAATTCAGAAATTTGAGTCTTTGTTTTGGTTCTGAAGTTCCAACAATTAGTCCAATAAAAAGTTATTTTGTGAAAGAGTTATGTCTGTCCTTTATTTTGGGGGGATTCGAATGTGTGTGTGTTGGCGAACAGGGGGGGGGGGGGGCTGAAGGTGAGGTTCGCCCAGGGCGTCATGTAAGCTAGGACCGCCACTGGACGACAGACAAGATGAGTGTATCAGGTTTTTCTTTATGAGGAAAACATGATTTAATGCTATGGGTGTTTGTGAATATAAAACGGAAATCAATCTGAGTACAAAGAAGTAAAGAGAATGAGATGAATATACACGTTAGTCAAAGCCAAAATCAGTCAATACACGTAATGACTAATGCCTTGGTCAATACGTGTATTGATTAATTTCAGTTTTTGACTATCATATATATATATATGGGTTTTGACAAAATGGAAACACCTGATAGAAAAGTATACTTTTTTAATATACAGGGTGTCCCATAAGTCCAGCATCATTGGAGAAATTCATATTTTTCTATTTCTACAAACCATAATTCATATGCTCGGGATGCCAATTTCCCATCCAACATTCTGTTCAGTGATGAGGCTGTTTTTTATGGAAATGGTGAGGTAAATTAACAGAACACCCACTACTGGTCTCAAAACAAACCTCACTGGTATGCCTCTTCAAAGGAACAAGGTGCATCTCAGGTGATGGTATGGTGGGGCATTTGGAAGGATCGCATCATAGGCCCCCTCTTTTTTGATGAATGTCACTGGAGGCACCTACCTACGTATGCTCAAGGAAGAAGCATTTCCCAGTGTCTTGAATGAAGAAGGAAATTTCCCAACATGGTTCCAGCAAGACGGCACTCCTGCACATTACAGCACCCAAGTAAGAGAATACCTGTACCAACAATTCCCTGGTCATTGGATAGGACATCGAGGGCCTGTGGAATGGCCAGCTAGAAGCCCGGATCTCACGCCACTAGATTTTTATCTCTGGGGCCACTTGAAAGCACTGGTATATGCAGAGAAAATTAGGAGTGTTGAACATTTGCGGCAGCACATTATTGGGGCATGTAACACCATTACTCCTGACATCATTCACTGTGTGCTTGCTGACTGGGTATCACGTCCGAATTTGTGTATTGAAAACAATGGTGGACATATTGAGCACTAGCGTGTAGCATCATGAGTGATCTGGAGGCACATTTCAGGTTTTGTACAATCAACCTTGCTGATTTCAGAAAAGAAATCAAAAATTTTCTGCAACAAGCAGAACACCACCTTTTTCGCATGTAAAAAATACAAAATTCTTGTTAATTACAGTTGGCAACACTGACTGACATGGTACTTCTGGCAGCTTTCTAATTATTCTCACTGAGTCATCCCCTGGAATTTCTTAGTTCTACACGAGCTCGCTTGAGAGAAACAAGTGTTTTTTCTGTGGATGGGGTGTTTAAAAACCCCAAGGTACTAACGAAAGGTGCATTTTGTGATACATACATTATACACATTTCTTTGTTTTGCTGCGTTTTACATTGTTTATAAGTTTGTTATATGTCTTAGGGTATATATATACCTATGGATATTTATATACATAATACATATGTGTGTGCAGTATATATATATATATATATATATATATATATATATATATATATATATTATATATAATAATATATATATATATATATATATTGGTAAACTTATTGTTTACCAATAAACCAAGCCTTATATATATACACTCATAATCATATATATTTTTTATTCATACGTTTGTGTTTTTGTTTCAGTGTTCCTGTGTGATACTTGTTGAGTTTTGCTGGTACAATGAGCATGCAAAGAACACGGGGATCTGCCAGCCACATTGTCTTTGGTTCTCCACTATCAGAGCTTCCAACCCATATACAAGTTTCAAGGCATTTCCTCTTCTTGAAGGAGAACAAGTACACCAGCAACAGGGAGATTCTTCCAGAGGTATGCCAAACACTCATTGACCTTTGGAATCATGATAACATTCCATCACAGCCAATCAAGAATGTGAAGACCAAGCTGCTCCGATTGATGGAAAAAGGCTCACAAGCATTGAAGCAAGGCAAGCAGGCCACAAAAACCAAGAAGTTCGAGGAAAGCCTGAATCAATTGTTTGACATAGCTGTCTGCCAATGCGATGATCTGTCTGCATGCCACTGTGAAAAAGAAATGAAAGTTCCACGACGAGAGCATGCCTTTCTGATTGACCAGAGAACCATGCGATCAGTCGGGTGGATACAAATGTGACTCAGATGATGGAGAGAAGGAAGTCAAGAGAGGATCGGATGCAAGAAAGACAAGAAGAGAATAGAAGAAAAATGGAATGGCAAGATGTAGCACCCTCTGCAGATGTGGTCGAATCAGCTCAAGCAGAAGCAGACTCCAGTGGTGAAAGTGTTGGTGATGAGTGGATGCAGTGGCGTATCAAGGGAGGGGCGAGAGGGGCGACCGCCCCGAGCGGCACTTCCCAAGGGGTGGCAAATTACTGTCAGGCGGGCGCAGTATGCAAAATTTTGGGTTTTTATGTTTTAAAATGCAACCCTCCCAAAAATTATATCTCATCATTGTCGCACGTTATTTGTGTACAAAATATCCATGGTTTTGATGAAAAATCATTAACTGCTATATATGCCACCTCAATGCCACTATTTCCACAAATAGTTGCGTTAAATTTTCACATCGGAAAGGTTGCCAGCCCTATTTTTCAGACTTTCCCTATATTATTTAGGTTAGGCTTTGCATTCTTTGAGCTTTGATGATGTTAATAATTAATGGTTGTTTTATTTTGCAGATACCCTACTGAATTAGCAAACATGAGCAAATGACAGAAACTGAGTGGTGCTGCATACAAGAATCTTTGTGAAAAAAAAGAGGAGGAAGGCAAGCGTGCTGCTAAGCGATTTCATCAAAAAGTATTGGTACGCCTCTGAGTGGATGGGTGATAGTGCCCAGGAGGACAGGAACATCACACTGATTCCCACTGTTGCTTTGGAAGCTGACCAGTATGGTATCGAACAGGGCTGCTGCAGCTATCAGCAATGCAACATTGGTTGACTATGGCATCTTTAGTTCTGATGATCAGATAAACGTAATTGATCACCACAAAGTATGGAGAGCATGGCAGAAGGTACGGAGGGATCTGAAGGAAGCAGTAACTTACCACAATGTCAAAGTCACTGCTTTATTTTTTGATGGGTGGAAAGACATGACACTTGTCAAAGAGAAAAAGGGGAACAAATGGTACAACACAAAGAAAGTTGAGGACCACTATGTGCTGGTAGGAGAGCCTGGAACCTTCTATCTAAGCCACCTGACACTGGAACGAGGAACTGGCACTGTCATTGTGGATGGACTTCAAAATGTGATTGAAGAAATGGGTATTGCAGACAAGATAATTGCAGTGGGAGCCGACAGCACAGCCACAAACACAGGGCACAGAAGTGGAGCAATACACCTGCTAGAGTGCCGCCTGGGTCGCCCTTTGCACTGGTTCATCTGTAGTTTGCATTTAAATGAACTCCCACTGTGCCACTTGTGCAAGGAACTCATCAGCCCAACAGAATCTGCAACTCAATGGAAAGGACCAATTGGCAAAGCTTTGGCCACATGTGAAAGTTTGCCACTTTCCTCTAGAGCAATGGTCGGGGAACAGGGTAAATTTAAAAATTTTGGGGGTAATGCGTGCGGTATGAGACAGATTTCCCTCAGAGCCTCAGTCGTGTGTATGGTATCATGAAACGAAGAGGTGCTTTTAGTGCTTGACACTTTGTGCTGATATTTTTTTTGTATATTTTTATTTTATTTTGTTACATAAATGTGGCATTATTCTAAATTTTAGAATATTACGAATTTATGTCCTGATTTTGATGATGCTGTATCAAAAATGAAACAGCATCATTTTTCCACAACCTGAAGTGGAGATGTTTTGAATGAAATTCTTCAATCATTTTTACTAATTTTGTTTGTGTGCTATTCTTATGCCAGCATGTGTGGCTTTTTTTTTATTTCTCCATAATAATGGATCCAATAAACATTTTTTGAATTTGAATTTTTTGTATACCATATGCAACAATTTTAAGAGCAATTGGCTTGTTTTTGTTTACTTTGAAGTCTGGGGGTAATTTCATTTTACTCAAATAGATTTTTGGGTAATACCCAAAAAAGTTCCCCGACCCATGCTCTAGAGGAATTCAATGTATTGCTGATGGCCACACTCTCCCCGATGTTGACCTTACTGAATTGAGTCGTGACCAAGCCTACCTCTACAGAATGATGAAAATGATAAGGACTGGTGTCATTAATGAAGATCTTCTACGAGAGAAGCCTGGACCAATCTCCCATGCAAGATGGGTTGCAACTACCAGCAGAATTTGTTGGCTATATGTAGTGGTGGCACAGCCAAGTGATGAACTGTATTCATTCACACAGTTTGTCGTGTGCCACTATGGACCCATGTGGTTTAGCATCAAGTGCCATCCAAGGTGCACAGATGGCCCAAAACATTTCCTGGAGCAAATCAAGCTGCTACAATTACTTCCACCAGCTAGCAAGACTGTCACATGGCCTGTGATCCAAAGAAATGCATATTGGGCTCACCCTGAAAATGTTCTACTGGCAATGCTTGCAGATGCAGATCAAGCAAACCAGAAATTGGCCATTGATGTAATCAAGACCATTCGACAAGCTCCCAAACCTGCTCAACAGCAAGTCAGAGAATTTCAGCCACCAAAGATCAAACAAAGTGCTCAGAATTTGAAAGATTTACTTCCACCAGTGGAGGAGTGCACAATGGAACCACCACTCACGAAGCAGTTCTCTGTCGACGAACTTGATAAGATCACTGAAGAGCTCCTTGTTGTCCGGATACCATGTCACTCCCAATGCTGTGTTAGGATGGTAACTGAAGCGTCTGGGGCAGTGTATGGAAAGGATTCAAGAGATGGTTACATTAGAGCAGTACTTAAATCCTGTGACTTTATGCCATCATTCAAAACTAAACAAGATTTTAATATATTTAATATACTATTTCAGAAATGAAGCCTTATATATATATGTAACAGTTTTTTTGCGCACACCTACAGGTCGCTACAATTGGTGTAGAACAATGCGGTTTTCACCATTCGATGCGTCTTTTTATTGTGCAGTGCCCATGCTAAAAAAAAATTCCCTAACATAAATCCTGCCCCCCCTTTTAGGGGTACAGTTCTTCCCATTTCTTAATTTTTAATCATAATTTTGGCACAAAATGGGGGAGGGCTGGGGTAATGGGGGAGGGGGTGGGGTTAATGGGGAAGCTCAGAAAAATTGATGCGATATATATATATTTAACCAAAAAAAATTAAAGTAAATCCTTTGCAAGGTGCCAGCCCCCTTCCCCCCTTGGGGGTAATGGGGGAGGGGAGGGGGTATTGGGGGAGAGGGGTGGGGTAATGGGGGAGGGGGTGGGGTTAATGGGGAAACTCAAAAAAAAATGATAACCAACATCGATTCCGGTCAGGAAGATCATGCTTATCACAACTAATGGAACACTATAACAATATTATTGATGCACTCGAAACAATGAAAACTATGATTTGGCGGGCTGCAGGGTCCCCAATTACTGTCGGTTCAGTTATTTGGTCAATAAAACTATAGAAATGAATGCAGTCATGAAAATCTTAGGCTTCAAATCCGAGCTCATTGTATTAAGATTTGTGAAGCTTTAGATTTTCATGGCTGCTTCTTTTCTGTAGTTTTATTGAATGAATAATTGGTTTTCCAGTAACTGGAAGGCTGCAGGCACCCCAATTACTGAGGCCCAAGGTGAAAGGAATAGGAATGATATCCAGATAAAGGGCTACTGATGTTCAAAATAAAATACGCCGTAGGCCCACAATTCAGCCGAAGCACCGCATATCTAGCAAAATCGGCGCGTAGCACCGACCTTTTGCTAGTCATTTACTAAATAAAACTATCTAGTCTACCTACCTACAGTGTATATGTTTATTCCAAAATAAATTTTTCTATTTTTCCTGAAAAGCAGTACATTGTAAGGGGTCAAATGATAGCTCAAACCCTAGGAAAGCGTGTCCAAAAGTTATGGGTAAAGCAATTTTCACGATTTTCACATGCGAAAAAGGAGGTGTTGCACTTGTCACAAAAAAATTTTGTTTTCATTTTTGAATTTAGGGAGGTCAATTGTACAAAACCTGAAATGTGCCTCTTGATCCGTTACACTTTGCCCAATGATACTACATGCTATTGAGCACGTCCTGTAAATAAGAGCTTTTGTTTTGCCTTTTATTATTATTTTTCCTATGATGCCGGACTTATGGGACACCCTGTATTTATAGCGCATTATAGGAAACTGTTATTCGAGAATCTAATGTTGATTCTTATAGTGATTACTACGAAATTAATAACATTAATCACGTTCTCCTATATTCCAGGCCATTTTTTGAATAAATAATATAATGAAGGATCTCTCAGATTTTCAAAGAGGTCAAATAGTTGGCGCTTGGTTGGCAGGTACGTCAGTGACTGAAACCTCAAGGTTGTTCAACATTTCAAGACGAACTGTATCCAAGGTGATGGCGGTGTGATGGCGGTGTGGCATACGATGAACAGGGGAAGACAACATCTGCAAAGAACAATAGTGGTCGCAAACCTAAGCTCACTGAGACAGACAGACAGATGTTGAAAAGGATTGTTGCGAAAAAACACAAGACAACTGCTACCAGAATAACCACATAATTCAATTTACATCTAAACGATCCAGTATCAACAAGAACAGTTCATGTTCATCGTGAGCTTCACAAAGCCGGAATCCATGGTAGAGCTGCCATTGCCAAACCACTGGCTACGGCAATGGAAGAGTGTAATATGGTCAGATGAATCGTCCTTTACCCTTTTTACAACATCAGGTCGAGTTTATGTTTGGAGAAAGCCAAAAGAAACTTTCAACCCTGACTGCCTCTTACCAACTGTCAAGCATGGAGGAGGGTGAGTAATGATTTGGGCAGTGATATTGTGGCATTCATTGGGTCCTATCATTGCAATGCATGGCAGAATTAGTGCAAATGCAAATGAGGACATTTTAATTGACCAGGTGCTTCCCATGGTACAAACATTGTTTCCCACAGATGTTGCCATATTTCAAGACGATAATGCCTCCATACACACAGTTAAGCGGGTACATTCTTGGTTTGAAGAGCATGAGGATGAAGTCAAATGCCTTCCATGGCCTCCCCAGTAATCAGCTTTAAATATTATTGAACCTTTATGGTCAGTTTTTGAAAGTAAAGTGCGGAGCAGATTTCCACCACCACCATCTCTTAGGGAGCTTGAAGCCTTCCTTCTTGAGGAATGGTTAAACATTCCACTAGAAGCCACTCAAAACTTGCATGAATCAATTCCACGATGAATTGAAGCTGTTCTGCAAGCAAAGGGTGTTCCAACCCCTTATTAGCAATTAAATCATGCATTTCCAACAGCATTCCCATTATTTTGTCAAACCTGTGTGTGTGTGTGTGTGTGTGTGTGTGTGTGGTGTGTGTGTGTGTGTAAATAATGGATATATAATTTCCTTAGTGAGCAGCGGCAAGTTGTTACAGTACAAGGAGTATCTTCATCAGAATCAGAGGTCCTCAGCTCAGTACCACAAGGAACAGTATTACCTTCACTACTCTTCATAATCATGCTAACTGACATAGATGAGGACGTTACCAGAGACAGCACAGTAACATCCTTTGCTGATGACACAAAGATCAGTAGAAAAATAAGAAACCCAGAAGATATAGGATCTCTACAAACCAACATAAACAGAATCTACAAGTGGATGGAAGACAACAATATGAAGTTTAACACAGAAATTTCAGCTGTTACGGTACAGAAAAAGAGAAGACCTAAAATCCATGGAATATTATACCCCAAATGGTCAGGAAATTCAGAGAAATTCCAGAGCAAAAGATTTAGGGGTTGTAATGACAGATGATGTGAAATTTGAAACACAAAATAAGATAGCAGTAAACAGAGCAAAGAGAATAACAAGGCAGATATTGAGAACCTTTAAATGAAGGGATAGGAATGTAATGATTCCTCTACTGAAAACCCTGATCATACCCAAATTGGAATACTGCTCAGTCCTAACATTCCCATATAAAAAAGAAGACATTACACAGCTAGAATGGATTCAGAGAAGCTTCACAGCCAAGATCAAGTGGTGCAAAGAACTAAATTACTGGGAAAGATTACGCGAACTAGACCTATATTCACTGGAAAGGAGAACACACACACATACACCATTATTTACACTTGGAAAATAATGGAGAAACTAGTCCCTAATCTTACTCTGAACCCTACAACTCCCTAAACAACGGTGTAAAGGAGAAAAGGTAAACTGTGTCATATTCCTAAAGTGAAGGCGAGACATGGAACATCTTTAACCCTGAAAGAAAATAGTTTTATGGTGAGAGGACCAAAACTGTTTAATCAGTTGCCCAAAGACCTAAGAAACACTTAGGGAGTTGCAGTGGACATCTTCAAAAGAAGACTAGATGCCTGGCTCAGAACAATCCCTGATGAGCCAGGCGTACCTGGCTATGTAAGGTGGAGAGCACAAGAAACCAACTCACTACTTCACCAGGCCAACTTGAGAGGAGGGGCGACAAGCTTGACCTTTGTGAAATGAGGAATCATCACGCAGAACCTTTGTAAGGTTGTAAGGTAAGGTATATATAAAACATTTGTTCAAAAAGTATCTGGACTGATGCAATAATAGACAGAATATGGTACTTACAGGATTTGGGGATTAATCTCCCTCAAAGTACGCTCCTTCTGAAGCCACACATTTTGCCCAACGATCCTGCCACTGTTGTAAAAACATTTTTGAAAAGCACTTTTCAGAATGGCCAAAAGCTGCTCCATTGAATTTCTTTTAATGGGCTCAACATCATGATCATTGAATCAGTGTCCTTTCAGGGTTTGTTTGAGCTTTGGAAACAAAAATAAGTTGCATAGACCCAAATCCAGGGAATATGGAGGCTACTGTACTTAGGGGGTAGCATTTTTGGCCAAAAATTGCTGGAGAAGTTGCGACAAGCGAGATGGCGCGTTATCGTGATGAAGCATCCAGACTCCCACTTCTACGGCTGTTTCCTCCGAACTGCTTCACGTAGACATCTCAAAACTTTACTGTAGAATTCCTTGTTGATTATTTGTCCTATGGAGTATATTCATGGTGCACAACACCTTTACAATGAAAAAAAGAACAAGTAACATGACCTCATCATAAGAAATCACCACGAAACAAAACACGTTTAACTCTATTGGTTCACCACAGTGGACTGACGCTACACAATGAAGTGCAACCTATCAGTCAACTTGTCTTGACATGCAGACATGTTTAGCACAGTCACAAGTCCAAGCGTGACCTTGGTCTAAAAATAAACACCCTGTCCGGATACTTTTTGAACAGACCTCGTGTGTGTGTGTGTGTGGTGTGTGTGTACCTTGTTGCTGTTCTGTGCGTTGGTCTCTCTCCACACGAAGGTTAAGCTGGTGGTTTTGCCTCTAGGTCTGGCTTGGTGGAGTGAGTGAGTTGCTTTCTTGCGCTCTCCACCATACGTAGCCAGGTACACCTGGCTTATCTGGTGCTGTCCTGAGCCAGGCTTCTAGTCTTCTCTTGAAGACTTCAACTTTGACCCCCTGTAACATTTCTGAGGCCTTTGGAAGCTGGTTAAAAAGTCTTGGCCCCCTGACAACCAAGCTATTTTCCTTCAGTGTTGAGGAGGTCCCTTCTCAGGCCTTTAATTTGGGAACACTACACATTCTGCCTTTCCTATTTTCCAATGTTGTTTGAATGGTAATTGGGTTTAGTTTTAGGTTTGGTACCAGTTTTTCGATAATTTTCCATATGTAGATTATGGTGTACCTCTCTCTTCTTCTTTCCAGTGAGTACAGATTTAGTTTACGTAGTCTTTCCCAGTAGTTGAATTCTTTGCAGCCATCAATCTTGGCTGTGAAATGTCTCTGCGTTTCTTCTAGTTTATTAGTTTCTTCTTTTTTATATGGGGACATCAAAACTGTGCAGTATTCAAGTTTTGGTATAATCAGTGTTTAGAGGAGGGGAATCATTACTGTCCTGTCGCTTCTTTTGAACGTTCTTAGTACCTGTCCCGCGACTCTTTTTGCTTTATTTATCGCTATCTGATTTTGTGTTTTGAATTTTGCATCACCCATCATTATTACCCCCAGATCAATCACTTTCGTGCTTCTCTGAATTTCCTGTCTATCTGGAGCATAATAAGCAGTCTGTTTAAGTTCCTCTTTTCTATCATATCTCAAGATCTGAAATTTCTTGGTGTTAAATGTCACGTTATTGTCTTCTGACCATTTGTATATTTTGTTCATATCCCTCTGCAAGGCCTCCACTTCATTTACATCGCTGATCTTTCTGCTGATCTTTGTATTGTCTGCAAAGGATGTTACTATACTGTTGCTGTACTCCGCTGTCTATGTCTGTTAGCATGATAATGAACAGGAGTGGGGCCAGTACTGTCCCTTGTGGTACTGAGCTGCTGCGTACTTCCGATTCTGATGATGATATACCTTGAATTTTGACGACCTGCAGACATTCTCTGAGGAAGTTGTAGATCTATTTTCCCACTTTGCCTGTTATTTCCATATATTTAATTTTGTGCTATTATACCATGGTCACATTTGTCGAAAGCTTTAGCAAAATCTGTGTATATAACATCGTAGTTGTCATTGCCTTCCAATGCATCTAGGATATTGTTGTAGTGTTCTATTAGTTGTTATAGGCATGATCTACCTAATCAGAATCTGTGCTGATTTTCATTGAATCTTTCCAGTGTCTCCAAGAAATCATAAATTTTCACTTTAACTATTCTTTCAAATACTTTGGTGAGGTGGGGTGTCAATGACACTGGTCTATAGTCCTTTGCTTGAGATCTGTCTCCTCCTTTATATATAGGGACAATGTTTGCTCTTTTCAAGATGTTCGGTATTTCCCCAGTGTCTAGGGATCTTCTCCATATTAGTCTAGGATCTGGCCCAAAGTTCATATAAATTTCTGGGTGCAGAGATTTTGATGACTGATCTAGACTAATTTTGGGGCGGAGAATCCAAATTTTTCTATGCCATCACACCAAATTGGTGCAAAAGTGGTCAAAATGGCAAAAAATTGGCAAAAATTGCAAAATTTTATCAGTTTTTCATATTTTTGTCATATTCTTGAGTTGAAAAATTTTTTAAGGGCAATTTTTTGTTTGAGAATCTGTTTTTGTAACATACTGCTACCTGAACCAAGAAAACTGACAAAAATGTCAAAAAATAACGGCAAAAAATAGTAAAAAATTAAGTAAATATCAAAAAATAACAAAAATGAAATTTTTGGCTATTTTGGTGCATAAACTAGCTCTAATCAATCATATCAAACTAAATAGTCAAGAAATTAGATATTAATAGCTCTGCAAGAATTTATTGAAACAAAGTATGCGCAAATGTCTAAATTTCGGGTAGAAATCGATAAAAATGGTTGTAAAATACTTGAAAAAAAGAGCCAAAATATAAAAAAATAGTACTAATTTTATGTTATTCTTGGTTTGCTTGTTGTAAAAGGCTTGAACTTCTTATAGAATCGATCTATTTGATTTCTTTAGAGTAACTAAGTCATATTTATTGTGTTTCAGGTTTAGTATTGGTAGTAGCTACAAATTGAGGATCCCTGTATTCATTATGTGATTCAACAGATGATAGATCATGGTAAGTATATAATAACCGAATTGAATATTTAAAATATAAATATAAAGACCAATGTGTTACAAATTAATTTTTATATGTATAGAATAGAACCAGTTTATTATAATTGCAATAAGTCTTAGTATATTTTATTTTTTCAGGATGTATGTCAACTTGTGCCAGAAAAGAAGCATAGCTCAAACCTTGGTAAATGTATCTTGTGCCAGAAGAACAAAAGCCCAAGTGGAGAGAAATATTTGAGCAGCAGAGAACATGGAATGGTTTTTGAAGAAATCTAAGAAATCGGAATTGGGATCGGAACTTGAAAAGAAACTGGGTGAAGACCTCCCATTGTTGTTAGAAGGGAATGATGCAATGATCATAAATTTTATGGCACAAGTAAGGAAATTCCCGGTGAAAAAAGCAATGTTGAAAACATTTGGTAAATTTGCACAATCACTTTTAAATATATGTTTTTGAGTATGGCATCCAAGTCAACCACAATTCATATCTTATTTGAAAATTACAAGGCTTGAAGCATCAAGACTGGAGAACGGATGAGACGATCAATTGCGCATTCAAAAATACAAATTTCCATAACATCACCTGAGCAGAGGCTTCCAATTGACTTCAACAAGTATTGGAGTTCCACAGATAACAAGGCAAACTTCCAAAAATTTTTTGTCAGCTTTGTCATGGAAAACTACCATGGAGATAAAGTAATTGTACTGGGAGGTGGTACTCTTGAAAAACCAGAAGTTTGTGTCAAATTCCAAAATGGGAAGGTCTGCAAAATTCCTGAGCTTTGTTCTTCACAAGAAGCAGCAGATGACAAAGTGATGTTACATGTAAACTATGTGGTGGATAAAGCAATGTCTGGTGGTGGAGCTACAGTTTCAGTAGCTACCAGTGATCCTGATATCTTTGTGTGCCTCATCTACCATTTAACAAAATGGATTGAGCATGGCCTGAAGGAATTATGGTTTGTTAAAGGCTCTGGAACAAGTCGCAAAATCATTCCTCTGCATGGCTTGCATCAAAAGCTTGAAAATGATTTGATCCAAGTTTTACCTGCCTTGCATGCTTTAACTTGCTGTGACAGTGTCAGTAAAGTAGGCACAAAATCTAGTGCAACTGAAGCAGTCAAACTACTTTGATGAAATTAAGGACTTTGGCAAGGAACCACTTACAGAGGAAATAATCGAAGGTGCCGAAAACTTTCTGGTTCATTGCATCAAACCCAAGTCAAAATCCATATCATTT
>JAJOZX010004969.1:5000-217500 GCA_023014485.1 Bathynomus jamesi | reverse complement strand
CATCCCACATTACCCAAGCTTCTTAGAATGATCAGAAGTGAGCAAGCAACAAATGAAGTTTTAATCGAACAGGCTTCTATGGGAATCAATATTTCAAGACCGAACAAAAAATATGATGCCATCAACGAAAGGATAAAGTCTATTTTCACTTCGTACAATAAAGAAGACAGTCTGGGTTTCCTACGTGCGTTAGCTTACAATTTTTAATTACATTTTTAATGATTTTCCCTTATTTTATGACAAATTGTAAATAAAGTTGTAATAAAGTAAGTTCTAAGTTGTAAATAAAGTTTTTGAATTATTTTGCATCTCATTTTACAGTTTGGTTTAGTGTCTATTCGGCTTCATGTCTGTTCAGCATTATAGAATTTCGGCTTCGTGTCCGTTCGGCATCACAGATTTTCGGCTTTGTGTCTGTTCGGCGTCACGGATTTTTGGCTTCGTGTCCATTTGGCATCATGGATTTTCGGCTTCTTGTCCTTCGGCATAAGTGCATTCGGCATCCTGTCCGCACACGAATTTTAAGGATTATAATGGCATTCCTATGGCGATTACAGATGACATAAAACGTAGTGTACGCGAGGTAACAAAGACTTTCAATGCTTGATGAAGACAGGGGTAGGGCTACAGTTGATGAAAGCCAAACCAATACTAATGGTGAAGACATTAGTAATTTGAACGGTGAGGTGCGTAACCTAGTTTCTAGTTTAGGTAGCTTATTGGGAAGGTTGTCCAGAGAGAGTTGAGGAAGCGGTTAAGGTTGGTCCATGATTAGTAGATGGGGAGGGATTTAGAGAAGTTAAGGGTGGAGCTAGGCCACATACGTCAGGTGATAGGAATCCCCCCCCCCCATTGAGGTTTCGAACCCTTTCACTCATTTGGATAGGGACGTGAATGAGGGGGGAACTATTTTAATTGGGGACTCTTTAGTGCACCATATGGACAAAGAGTTCGTTGAACAGCATCCAACCAAGAGGAGGAGGGTCTGTCTCCCAGGGGCCAGGGTTGACAGAGTTAGAGACGAAGTGGATAGGATTGATGTTGCCTCTCATCACTCGATGTTGGTGATGATGGTAGGGGGCAATGACTCGTATAGGCCCAATACGAGAGTGCCTGACCTTTTGGAGAGATATAGGGGGTTAATTAGGTTCCTGAAGGCGAGGTCAGATAGGTCTTTAGTTCTAGGTATTACCCCTAGGCACAGTTTCGGTCTTAGGATTATGTCAAAAATGATATTTTTTAATACTAAATTAGAAGAGTTTTGTGCCAAGGAAAATGTACCCTTCATAAAGCTGTGGTCAGAATTCAGTGATCCTAGCCTTTTTATAAAAGATGGGGGTGCATTTTAATGAAATAGGTAATGCTAGGCTAGGTAGGTTAATTGACAAAAATGTTCGAAAGCTGTATAGGTCAAAGCCGCCTTTAACCCTTTCACTCATGAATTATGACATAAGGTAAAAAAGAAATTTGCCTTTGTGTGTGGTTATATAAGAATCAATATGGTTTATTTTTCAGCTACACAATTGCTCCCAGTGAGTGAAAGGGTTAAACGTTGTGGGGTGGGGAAACAGGCCCAATATGAAAAATAGTTTAAAACACCAACCGCTGGTAAAAAATAACTTAAACATCTTTTATTGTAACGCACGTAGTAAAGGGTGATCCAGATAAATGGGACCCATAAAAAAAAGCCAAATATTCTTAATATTTAATTCCTTTCATAAAAACTATATATCATTCGAAAGAGTAGAGTTACAAGTTTATTATGAAATATTATTTTTAAAAATGATCCTTCAAATGTGCTCCATTAGTTGCCAAGCATTCCAGTGTTCTCGCTTGTAAGTCTGCATCACTTTTGCAAGAGTGTGCGGTGGTATGGCCTGTATCTCATTTGTGATGGCGGCCTTCAATTCTTGCAAGGTCGTTGGGTTATTTCTGTAGACCCTACTCTTTAAATATCCCCAGAGATAATAATCTAAGGGAGAAAAATCCGAAGACCTTGCGGGCCATTCAGTCTCCAAATCTTGAGATTAACTCGCCTGGAAACGTTTGACGCAAAACTGCCATGCAGTTCCTCGTGGTATGGCAGGTAGCTCCGTCTTGTTGGAACCAGTGGTTTTCTGACAAAGATCTCTTAATTTAGGAATAAGGAAATCGGTCAACATTTTTTTGTAGCGATCACCATTTACAGTGACCGTGTTTCCGGTGGAATCCTCAAAAAAGTACAGCCCTATGATCTGAGATGCAGTAAGACCACACCAAACAGTTACACGCTGACTATGCAATGGGACTTTGGTAATATTCAATGGATTTTCTGTTGCCCAGAAACGACAATTTTGTTTGTTTACAGTTCCATTCAAGTGAAAATGGGCTTCGTCTGACATAATCAAAGTTGCTAGAAAATTGGTGTCATTTACCTTTGTTGGATCCATTGACAGAATTGTCATCTTCGTGCGAAATCTCCATCGTTTAGTTGTTGCACTGTTTGAATTTTATATGGAAAGAGCATTAAATTTTGCTTGAATATACAGTGTGTTGTTCCATATCCAACTCCTAACAGCTGAGAAGCACGTCTGATGCTTATGTTAGGATTATCCTGTACAATTTATGAGTTCTGTTAATGATCTCGTCTATCCTTGCTGTGCGCACTCTTCTAGTTGTTTTCTTTTTCCAATGCTGCCAGTTAGGGAAAAATTTCTGACACACCGACGGATTACTTTCTTAGAAGGTGATTTTGACATCTGAAAATTTGTCTGAAAGATCTTTGAGCTGAAACTACACTTCTTCCATGCTCATAATATTGCTCGTTATGAAACGCAGCTGTTCCCAGTCCATGCAGTCATCTTGAAGGGTTTTAACTACCACTTTTATTTTGTTTTTGTATCTTATCTCGTCTTGTATTGTCAAAACCTATACAATCCTGTACAAACTTGTAACTATCCTCTTTTGAATGATGCGTATGATTTTAAAAGGACTTATACTTTAAGAGTTACAGGGGTTTCTTTTGGGTCCCATTTCTCTGGATCACCCTTTATTAGAAATAAATTAAACGAATTTAAGGCAATAATTTATTCCAGTTACTACGATATAGTTGCTATCACTGAAACGTGGTTAAATACCATGACTCGGGACTTGTTGGGGGATATGGAAAAACTATACATGTTTACAATATAGTATCGTATGTGATACCTTTATTTCATAATGAAATATAAATTATTTATTAATTGAATTAAATATCTACAAAATTGCCTCGGGATTGGCAACATAGCCTATTGGGAATGAAAATAATTGCCATACATACATAGAACCCAATATGGAGGCATTGGGCCCACCCAACCACAAGAAAAATATTATTATTTCATGTTCAAAATTTTCCACTGCTGACTCATGAAAATACGTCAAGAGAAGAGTCAACAAACTTTGAAGAATCAGCAGATTCCTAACAAATATATCATATTATAGCAGCTCACTCGGAGCTTGCTTATGTTACAGCGATGCTTTAAACAAGGACGATGTTCTTTATCTTCCTATAAGTTCTGAGTGAAATCCTCTTTATATAAAACCTAATAACTATAAAAAGGATAAGCCTATTCCTTCAGGTATTTAAGTGTAGTGACTACTTATATTAATTACATCAGAGCAACTCATTGTGTAACTCCATCATACCATGGCCCTACATCGAAAAACATCGTCGCGTCCTACGAACAGAAGTGAGGCGCAATGAAATAATAAGGTAAGGCAATTCCTTTCTTTACCATTAAGCAGCGCAAATACCGAAGGCAAATAAACAAAGAGTTCCTTTGAAGACCTACATAACATAACTCTCTAATGAAAAAATGTAGAGTTTTGTCATTAACTCTCCATACAATAACTACAGGATAATTTCCAATCGGCGAAGGTTGAAGCCAATTTCAACCATAGGCCCCCTGTAGTTTCTTTCATATGGTGGCCCGTGTAAATGGGGAACCGATCCCTTTACCTTTACACTAACCATAAACAAAGGCTTGTTCATTTAACAGGCTTAACTCATTTTAAGTCCTATAAAAAAATAGGCCAATTTCAACCTGTCTATTTAGTAGGCCCACTTCACCTTAAGCCTATTTAATAGGTCCTACTCTTCAAACTCAAAGCCTTGTTCATTTAACAGGCTTAACTCATTTTAGGTCAAAAATAGGCCAATTTCAACCTAAGCCTATTTGGTAGGCCCACTTTACATTAACTCATACACTAAAGGTCTACTTAAAACATTACAATTTGCAATTTAAATATATAAGAAACCTACCTCAGAAAGTAAGCCCTACTCTTTACACTCAAGGCCAATCCTAACTAAAAACATTGTAAATTTTTAATTCAACCTGTGGTGTAGGTTATAAAATTTATTTCAGCAATTTAACTTACTCATAAGACTCATTAACATCACAAAATTAAACTCAGAACTGTAACATCACAAAATTAAACTCAGAAAGAACTGTAACATCACAAAATTAAATTCAGAACTTCAACATCACAAAGACCTAAAGCAATTGCACAAATTCAAACCTACACCCACCTCACACACATTCTAAGTCCTATTTGACATATAAGGCGCAACACATTCTAAGTCCTATGTGACATATAGGCGCAACACATTCTAAGTCCTATGTGACATATAGGCGTAATACATTCTAAGTCCGATTTGACATATAGGTGCAACCTATTCTAAGTCCTATTTCACATATAGGCATAAAACAGACAAGGCTTGATATAAGGGTCTCAAATGCAACATTTGAGGATCTTTACTCAGCCAAATTGGTTAACCTAACACAAAACTCAAAAATAAAACCCTACAACAAAATATACATTTACACACATACATACAGTATATAAATACAGGGTGTCCGAGAATTATCTGTACAATTTTTGGCTGTTATTAAAAGTTAACCATGAAGTGTAGAAATTCCAGTGTTGTCCCATTTTACAGAGAATCTCATTAAGTTTTTTCTGATACCAAGTTTTGACAAGTTTTTTAGAATTCCAGTGTGTCCGAACATTATCTGTACAATTTCATCTTTTAATAAAATTCTTGATAACACACCGTAAAATTCTTAAGATTATTTAGAATCTGTATTTTCAAAAGTTTCTTTTATTAAAGTAACGTTGTTCAAACATTCGATATGTGCACCATTAGTGATTCGCAAAACATCCAATCGATACTCCAAATGTTGCCATGTACGCTGCAGCATATCCACATCAATTCGCTCAATAGCAGCTGTGATTCTTGCTTTTAAATCATCAATGTCTGTCATCCGTGTACATTTCTAAAAAACTTGTCAAAACATGGTATCAGAAAAAACTTAGTGAGATTCCCTGTAAAATGGGACAACACTGGAATTTCTACACTTCATGGTTGACTTTTAATAACAGCCAAAAATTGTACAGATAATTCTCGGACACCCAGTATATATATACAACTCCAACCATCCAATTCTTCTTTTGAAGAAGAATCACTTAACAGATTTCATCAACAGACACATACATTCCTTGCAAACAGATTGGATTCCTTCAAAACCCCAAACCTTCCAGACCTACCTGAAGGACACAACATTTACTCAATCAAAACTACAAACTACGGGTATTGACTTCACTGTAGTGGTGAATCCAAGTTTTGAAGACCAACTGGATTCAGAGGAATGCAATATATATATATATATATATATATATATATATATATATGATGAATAAAACCACGAAGGAAAGGAAACACAAAAAGGTGCTCAAGCGCTTTTGTCTAATGACATCCTCAGGAACACTGAAGTACATAAAAGGTTATGGCCTATATATAGGTTACAGAAAAAAAAAAATAAATAAATAAAAAATAACATACATACACACAAACATAATATATATATATATATATTATATTATAAATCTATATATTATATTATATATATATTAGATATATATATATACATACATACATATCTACACATACATATATATATATGCAATAAACAGAGAAGTAAAAATAAAAATTAAAAATTAAAGGATTAACAAAGAGGCATACAGATTTGTAAGGAATAATATCGATTTTTAGCACAAGATCAAATGAATTATAAAAATACAAATTTATACTGGAATCTGCCCGGGTTTTAAGACACTGCCTTTTATAGTCAAGTTTCGATATATATAAAAATAAAATGAAGATTAAAAGTTAATAAAGTAGCATACAAGTTTACCAAAGATTTAGCATCCTACCCTTTTTATCTAAATCTGTTTTGAAGGAATTCAAAACAACAGGATCGAGTTGAAAAATACCTTTGCTTATGTTGAAGTTATTTGAAAGTTGGATAATGGCAGACTCAAGAATATTTCTATTAACAATGTTGCTAGAGTGAAAAAACTGAAGCATTATTCCAATCAATCAGTGGATAATTCTGACAAATGGACAAAAAGAGCACTGGACAACTGTCCTGTTCTAACGGAATATTGATGCTGTTTTATACGTGTTGTGCAAATCCTTTCCCGTCTGACCTATGTAAATGAATCACATTGTTTACACCCAATTTTATAGATAATGCCTAAATTATTGGTAGGCTATTTTTACTACGGTATGATATTTTCACAATATTGTTATATGAAAATACTACATTAATATCCAAAAGTTTAAGTACATTAGCATGCCTAAAAAGCCCGGGAAAATGGAAGTACTAAATATTTTTGACAGAGTACGAGTGTTATTATTGACACGATAGAACGTTCGTTTTGCCTTGTTGAGACAAGATTCCATAAACGCAGATGGATAACACAGATCACTTCCAATACCGTTGATTTTTTCCAATTCGGCATCGATGTATTCCGGACTGGCGATCCTAAGGCGCGGAGAAACATTGATGAAAAAATGGCCTTCTTAGTGGGGGTCTCATGTCCGAGTAAAAGTGTACGTAGGACAAATTGTTTGTTGTTTTCCGATAGATACTAAACTTAAAACCTGGGCTTTCCCTATGTACCGCACATCCAAAAAGGGATTGAATTGTCTTGTTCCACTTCTAAAGTAAACTTAATGGAGGGACTTGATCATTTAACTGAAGGAGGAAGTTATCCAGGTCACGATTCATGGGCCAGATACACAAAATATCGTCGACGTACCGCAACCAAGGGATGCCAACCCCAGGATTCTCGGAATGTAAGTAATTTCGAAAAACTCCATATAAATATTGGAGAGGAGGGGCGATAAGGGGTTGCCCATGGCCATCCCAAACACTTGTTGATAATACTCGTTATTGAAAGTGAATTTACAGTCTTTGATGCAAAGCTTAATAAGTTCCAAAACAATGTATGAAGGTAGTGGCAGTCATACTTTATGTAAATTCTTGGGAGAGAAAGTCAAGCATATCATCAATCAGCACTTTTGTAAACAATGAACAAACGTCAAAACTTATCAATCTATCGTTAGTGTTCAGTACGTGCATTATTCAATTTTTCAGTAAGATCCATGGAATTTTTTACATGTGAATCAGAGATAGTTCTGAGAATGGGGACAAGACTTTGACAAGCCATTTGGAGAGTTTATAGTAATAGAGCCCACGAGCTAATAATAGGGCGCATAGGGTTGCCAGGTTTGTGGGTTTTAATAGACCGTAAAGGTAGGGCAGAGAAGGTGAAGTGGACATGAAAAGCGGAATTAAGTCCTTATGATCTTTGAGAATGCGTTTCAAGCCACTATTAAATGATTTTGATGATGTCATCCTGCAGGTTCTTCCTAAGTTTGCTGTATGTGGCGGGGTCCTGGAGAAGCTCGTTCATCTTTCCAATGTAGTCCACTTTGTCCATAATAACTATGGTGTTAGCCTTGTCTGCTTCAGTAATATGGAGCTCCCCATCTTTTTTTTAATTGTGAGAGGCCATCGCGAAAACGTTTAGGAAAGTGTATCTTCGTAATTACCATTCGCGCGCACTATAAACGAGGCCTTTAACTATGTTAACAATACTGAGGGAGATTACACTGTTTTTCAAAACACGTGAGACTGTAACAAATTTGTAAAGCCGAAGGCTTTTTAACAATAAAAAAGGACATACCATATCCAAGGGCACTTTTTGCATCGTCACTAATGTTTTTCGAAGAAAGGTTCAAAACACTGTAGTGGGGTTCTCTTGAATAACATCTTTTCTCTTTTTCAGGGTGCAACCCCCATATGGGCGGAGTTAGTCTTGATTAATGCCTGACTAGCTCAGTAGTCTGGTTTAGTTCCATTCTGGTCAGAAAACTTTGCCTTAAATATTCAATTCATAGTTGGCTTCCGCTTGTGGAAGTTCTAGCCTGCCAACCAAATAGAGGAATACGAACAGTTCAAGAAAAAAAAAAAACAGAGTGCCTTGTGATAATGGACATTGCCTGTGCATAACGGTGTGCAGGTTAAGGTATTTCTAGCTTCAGGTTTAGTTTCTCCATGGCTTCACTATAATAGATAGGTATGATTGGATTGACCTCAATTCTAGCTTAAGGATGTTAGGTCCAGGGAGGTCACTCGTGTTTTCTAATTGTACCATTCTGGTATAGCTTAAAGTTTTTTTTCTGTTAATAGAAGTTCCGTTTTTGTTGTCCAATATTTTTTTGTCATTGTAATTGTAAATAATTCAAGTTGGATTTCCATTTCTTGACCTTAAGCCATGTTTAGACGCAAGCTCATAACCCATTCTAGTTCTTGTAAATAATTCGAGTTGATTGCTAATAAACCCTTAGAATTCTACCAACTAGTTTTTTTTCAGCCTTTGTCCTTATAGACTGGGGTTGTCATTTTCAAGGACTTACAATTCAGAGGGTAATATCTGCTTTTCTCGTCCAGTCACATTTGGTTTACTCCACAGCCAGTTTGCAAAAATCGTGCTTGTTGGTTGCGTAGGCCCATATTCAGTTGAAGTCCTCAAGTATTGCTGGGTGCACATTGCACACACCTTTCCTGAAGCCAGGGCTTTCCAGGTTTTCAAGTGGACCCGACTCAGACACAGGGTTAATCTTTGGAATAGCTAGCGGGTCGAGTCCATTTCTTGGTTCAGCCGTGTGGGAGTCTCGTTTGCCCCTCAGTGACAGTCAGTGGAGGTGAGAAAAACTTCACCGCCCGGGACCTTCTCGTTTCCCGTCATCAAGAAGTAGCCAAGTTATGGTAGTCTAGTTAAGTTCATCCGCTTACCCCGCAACATATTTGGTGCCCAGACCCGGGAATATTACGCCGACTAGTTTACTGAGGCACCCAGCGAGATACCCGAGATACCCGAGATGGCCGAGTATCAAGAATTGCAAGACCAGATCAGTCAGCTTATGGTTCTCATGACCCAGCAGCAGAAGACCATGGAAGAGTCAAAGCAAGCATGGGAACATAAGTGGAAACAACTCGAGGACGTAGACATAGGATTAAGGACTAAGTATGACCAATTATCAAGGGAAAACACTGAATTGAAACTTCAGAATTCATATTGGCAGCAACAGGTGGACCAACTGATGAGGAGACAGCAGCAGAAGGATAGGCTGAATCTAGAGAGAGATTCTTATGACTCAATGCCTGAACTTGAGAATCTGGATGATGTAGAAAATGTCTCGAACAGGGAAGAAGGTACCAGCAGAGGAACACAACTTTCAAGAAAGAAAAGACAAAGCTGGCATCTCCTAAACCCATCAAGACACAACGCAATAGATCAACCAGCTCCAGTTCCAGTTCTTCAGATAAGACCTCCAGTCTTCCAGATGCTGAGAGGAGGGTTAAACGTACTATGCGTTCCTCCACTTTCAAGAGTAACAACGGTTCAAGGATGGCACCAGGAGTTTATCCTACCAGTGCTCCAGATCTTGATGAATTTGATGTGTCAAGTGGAAGATCTTTTCCTGAATATCTAGAAGCCTTTGAACGTCATTGCTCAGCCAAGTTTACCTGTGAACGGAGAGACTGGACTGGAACACTTGGAAAACACCTAAGGGGAAAGTTCAGGGATTTGTATAATGCTTATGGGGGTTGCAGCATGGCATATGATGAGATGAAGGCTAGATTGTTGGCATCCTACAAGAGAATGAAGAAAACCTTCACAACTGGCAAGGTGTCAGAATTCAAGAATGCGACAATGAAGCCTGGAGAGACACCAGATGTATATGCTGCAAGACTCGAGACTCTGGCTCACCAGGCCTTCCCAAATAAAGCACTCGAGACCAGCAAGGAGTTGAGGAGGAAGCTCTTGGAGACAGTTCCAGCTGGGCTGTCACAACAGCTGACCCGGATCATCAATGAGAACAAGACCTTGCATAACAAGAAGGTGACTTGGTCCAACATTCAGGATTTGGTGGCCATGCATTCAAGTGATGGACCATCCCTTCCAAGGCAAGAAACCATTGAGGTTTTCCCGTTGCAGATCCCTCCATCTCCCAAGCCTTCCAGAGAGTCATCCAGACACGAGACACCTAACCAACAATATCGAAACAACCAAGGTTATGAAAAAGGACAATGGAATGGAACTCGCTTCTTCCATTCTGGGAATACAAATGGGAATCAGAAGTCCCCAGGTCAACGTCAAGGAAGGGATCAACGAAAATCTCAAGATCGGAATCAGCAGGGAGAACAACAACGTTCTCAGGAGCGTGAAAGAAACTCCAGTCAGTCAAGATCCCAAGAAGATACAGAGGTCAAGGTATGTCAGTGGTGTGCAAGGAAGGGACACCTTCAACAGGACTGCAGAAGATGGAAAGGAGCATGTTTTATGTGCGGTAGTCTGGATCATATGGTTCAAGATTGCCCTCGTAATCAGCAGCCACGGCAATCAAGCTCCGGGACATCACCTTCCTACCACTGTCCTTTGTGTCAAGGACCGCATCCAGGAATGTTCTGCCCTTTTAGAAGACAAGGTCAAGAAAATTTGTCTCAAGGAAACAAAATAATGAAACCACCCACCACAATCAACAACAGTCGGGAAACTAATCAGCTCCAATGAGATCAGGGGCTCATTGGAAGCTGAAGTCCAATCTTCAAGATATGATCTTCAAGAACCCGATTATCATCATGAGATCCCAGTCAAAGATGACAGAAGACCTCTCCAGATGAATACCAACCAGACCATGGATTTAGCGTCTGAGGTGGGTGATGATGCCACCCCTGGACATCCAGAATTACCCAGTTCGGAACAGCAGTATCCAAAAACCACTGGAAATGAACTGAATCCTCTAGCATCTTCATGGACACCTAAACCAGCACCTCGAGCCCAAATACCTAGGTGTAACACTGCAGATGAGGCGGTTCATGGTCCAGATATTCCAGGAGGTCATTTTCGAGGTGTCCGGTTTGCCGAACTTGAACCTGCAGAAGTGTTAACCATTGATGTTACCCTTCAAGACACTAACATCTCAGGGTTAATTGACACGGGAGCACAAGTTAGCTTAATTTCCAGTGAACTGGCACAACAACTTGGGATTCCAATAGATACTACAGATATTTCCAGAATTCGAGGTGTAGGTCCCGATGCTTCAAGGGAAACTATGGGTTCAGTCCTACTCGCAGTTTCTTTGCATGGTATTGTAATGTCCCCTTTCAAGTTTCACATCCTTCCCACGTTGGATTTTAAATATCCCATATTTCTAGGTTTAGATTTTCTGCGGGCTAACAAATTACAGATTAGTCTAGCACGTAGACGGGTTTCAGGGAAGAACACTGATGGTTCTACGTGGGAAATTTATCTAGGTACGAATGGAGAGGAGTGCAAAAGGATTTGTTACCAGGTTAGGTGTTGGGCTGTAGAAGGTGTGCAGGTGAATGATTGTGGACCTGTAGAAGTAAAAATTCAGTGGGAACCTCAAGGAGTAAATGATGATGGTACCTGTCCATGTTCAAGAAATTCGGGTGAATGGTTCTATGATGGGACGGTTTCAAGCGTGCATCTTGGAGAGAAAGTGGTAGGTGTTCCAGGGATTGTAAATCTTGATTGCCCTTCCGTTCTAGTCTACACTACAGGGAAACCTATTGGTAGAATCAAGGTAGGAGACATGATGGGACACATTTACACTCTAGTTGAACTCGATCCTACACCAAATCCAGAAGACACTAATGATACAGTGACACATCAAGTACATTGTGTAGGTATGGAATCAGAAAATGATGATGAGTTGGTCTCATCTTTTCTGGAATGGACACCAGAACGTCTAACTTCAGAAATTGACTTACCTGAGCTGGATTCCCACCAGAAATCTCAAGTTTATAACTTGCTTAATTCCAGAAAAGCCGTTCTTAGTCGGGGAGATTCCGATGTGGGGACTGCTCAGATGACTCCACACCGTATTGAGTTATACGATGACACACCAATATTTCAGCGACCAAGGAGATTTCCAGAACCGATTGATCAAGTCATCGATGATCAGTGTCAAGAACTTCATCAGCTAGGAATTATCGAGCCTACAACATCTCCTTGGAGTGCTCCAGTGGTACCAATTAGGAAACCAGATGGATCCATACGTTTGTGTGTGGATTACCGTAAACTGAACAAGGTAACCAAGCCTGATAGATTCCCGATGGCAAACTTGACAGACTCTGTCTACAGTCTACATGGTGTCAAGTTCTTTACCACCCTGGATTTAGTCCGGGGTTATTATCAAATGCCATCGAGGAGAAGAGTCGAGATTATACAGCTTTCTCGACCCCTCATGGACACTGGAGATTCAAGAAACTCAGTTTTGGATTGAAGAACGCGCCTTCAGCCTTCCAGAGAGAAATGCAAGGTGTGCTGAAGGGATTTTCAAGGAAGAAGGTTCTGGTGTATATTGACGACATTTTAATTGGAAAAGTCATTCGAGGCCCATCTCCAGCTAGTTGAAAAAGTCCTCAAGGTTTTAGAAGAACATGATATCAAGATCAAACCACCAAAGTGTAGATGGTTCCAGTCGACAGTTCCATTTCTAGGTCATATAGTCAGTTCCAGTGGATTGTCAAAATCGCCAGAGTATATGGAAAAGGTGAAGAACTTCCCAAGGCCCAAGAACATCAAGGAACTTCGAGAATTTCTGGGCTTGGTGAATTTCCAAAGGAAGTTCTTGCCACAGTGTTCAGCAGTTGCTAAACCCTTATCAGAACTTACAGGAAGATCAAGGAATTCAGTTATCCAGTGGACACCAGAGCTGGAAGAATCCTTCCAGACGCTCAAGGCAGAGATGCAAAATGAGGTAGAACTGGCTTTTCCTGATTATCGGGAAACAGCAGAGAAATTGAACTTGTGGGTGGATGCATCAGCCATTGGTGCAGGTGCTTGTCTTACTCAAGTTCAGGATGGTCAAGTTCGAATCATTGCTCACGCATCAATGACATTTTCTAGTCCTCAGAAGAAATATTCGGTTACAGAGCGTGAACTAGCAGCGATGCGCTGGGGAGTCAAGACCTTCAGAGCCTTCCTGTACGGAATACCATTCATTCTGAACACGGACCATCAAGCATTGTTCTATCTCCATAATATGAGATTAGTCAATGACAGGCTTGCTCGAACAGTTGAAGATCTTGCTGAGTTTGATTTTGAGCTTCGTTATGTTCCAGGCAAAGACAATCAAGCTGCAGATGCGTTATCCAGACACTTCCAGGTTGAGCATGAAGAGGGCACCCCAGCAATTTCGGCAGAACTCCCCAAGGGCTTACTTGTAAGATTTAAGCCGGAGGGGGGAGGTGATTCCTTGATCGAGTGTTTGTGGTATGTTCTTGTTCATGACTTAGATCGTGAAGTTCCAGAGAGTCCAGTATTTCTGCGAAAGCAGTTGGTGGAAGAGCTGCTAAGTCATCCTACAACGTACGGAATCAAGTTGAATAGCAAGCAGAAGCAACATCTTCGACTTATGACAATTCCAGGGCAGCCAGCATCACCAGAGATCTTGAAAGTTTTCTGTGAGATGTATCAAGTGGATGTTGTATTGCACTTTGGTGCTGAAAACCCTCTAATTTACCACCCCGAAGTCAAGAATCAGCGTGTAACAGAACCCTCAGAACTTCTTGATAGGGTGCATGTCCAGTGTCTAGGTGGTGTTCATTTCAATTTATTGAGTGAATCCAATAAATATGTTCAGTCTTGTCCCGTCTTCTTGACTTGTTTAAATTCTTTGTATGAGAGAGACTTGGATTCAGAACCAATAGGGGCAGGTTGCTCGAGTTTGGAGATCGAGAAGGGCCCAGTAGAATGTGAAGTCAATTTTCCCACCCTTGAGGTGGATATTGCTTGTCCACATTCAGGTGCCTTTAGAGCAGTTGTCCCACTTGCTTGTCAAGACGAAACCTACTGTGCTTTATTGGATTCTGGAGCTGAGATCTCCCTCATATCTCGAGTAGCCTGGCGTGAAATTTTAGGAAATTCGAGGGATTATTCACAAGATATTCTGGTTAACATTCAAGGTGTGGCTGAAAAGCAGGTGGTAGTTTATAACTATGTACAACTTACTGTGTCACTTGGCTCTAACGTAACTATTAATGATCACCCATTTGCTCTTGTTGAAGATCAAGCTATTCCTTGTTGTTTTCTCCTGGGTGCAAATTTCTTGTCTGCCGCCGGGATTGACCTGGATTTGTCCACTGACAGGGTCATGAAGGAGGGTGAGATTCTCGCTACTTTCCTGGCAGAGTTGGAGGAACCCTCCAGTCATCAAGAACCGCTGGTAGTTGGAAATTTGCGTCCATGTTCATTTCTAGATGAAGTTAACCTTGAGGTTCTTCAAAAAAGTGATCGGGTGTTGAGACAACTTAAGTCCTATCTAGATAAGGGTGGTTTTGGGTATTGTCCTAAAGCTCTAGTGAGATATCGTCGTTATCTTAAAGATATCTACTTTGAGAATGGTCTTCTAGTTAAGTACGAGGAACCAGAAAGGTTTCCCCAAGTTCTAGTACCTTTTAATTTCCTGATTGAGCTGGCTATTACTATCCATCTAGAAATGGCACACATAGGCCGAAACAAGGTCTTAGATGTTTTATCTGGGGAAGTGTTTCATCCTCAGTTATATCAAGTTGTGCAAGAGGTGGTCACATCTTGTTCCCAGTGCCAGCTCAATAAGGCTTCCAGCCAGATCAGGGCTCCACCTACCCTGAAGATCGTGACCCAGGCACCATTTGAGCTGGTGGCTGTGGATCTAGTATTGTTCCCCAGGACACCTCGGGGAAATCTAGGATGTTTAATGGTGGTGGACCACTACTCCAAGTGGGTAGTGGCTGTTCCATTTTCCAACAAAACTTCCAGTACCATTGCCCGTCTGTTCGAGTTTCGAGTGTTGCCCACTCTTTTGCGCCGGCCTTGTCGGTTGTTAACTGATAATGGTCCAGAATTTAAGGGTCAGGAGTTCGAGCAGATGTTATCTCGATACGGGATCACTCACGTTTGCACGACCCCAAACCATCCAGAGAGCAATGGTGCAGTTGAGAGGGTCAACCGTACCATTGGTGAGCTTCTACGGAATCTTGTTCAAGATTCTAGCTCGTGGGATTTGAATCTCCCAATGGCCATTATGACCTACAATGGTACGATTCATTCCGAGTTGACTATGTCTCCAGCCCAGTTCTTGTTATCATCCGCTCATCCAGATCCTATTCCAGTTTCTATTCCCACTCCAGTTCAAGAACAGTGGTATCCAGGGCATCCTGGTTTTTGTCCCTTTACCAAGGGGCAACTTGTCATTCGAAAGGTTGTTCCAAGAGGTAATCTAGTTTCTAACAAGTTTCTGCCCAAGTACTGTGGGCCGTTTCAAGTTGATCGAGCGGCAGAGAATGGTGTGACCTATGTCATTTCACCAGCTTATCCAGATCAGCAGCCACACTTATCCATGAGTCGAGTTCATCATTCTCAGTTGAGGAGCTGGAAGGAGGCTCCCGATTTCTTGAAGAATCATCCTAGTTATTCCAGGTTAGTTCAGGTTCCCTGGGCTAGCATGGAGGAGGAGAAGGAGAAGGATGAGAGTTTTCTAGGGTTTGAAACCCCAAGTGTTCCAGTTTGTCCCCCAGGCTTTTCTGGTTTGTGGGACAGTTCGTCAGAAGATGAGACCGATCTCTTTGATTCTAGTAGTGATTCGAGCGGGTTTCTAGGAGTTCCAGATCAGAATAGGGTTAAATCTAGACCATGGCTTGCTGATCTGAGTGAAAGTTCAAGTTCTTCAGATTCTTCTGAATGCACTTCAAGTTCTTTTGACCTTGACTTTTCTGGATTCCCGGATGAACTTGACTTTTCTGGATTCCCGGATGAGGTGCCATCCAAAGTGAATCCTCCAGGTATCCTGTCTAGCTCACCCAAACCTCTGACTAGGCCTCATTCTCAACAACAAAAATGTCACTTTGGAAAGGGTCAAGACTACCTTGGTAGTGATTCTGAGAAGGAAGCTTGTTCCCCAGTGGAGGAAATCAAGGATCTGTCCCCTATTCCTCATAGTGCTCCTTCAAGTGCTGTCTGTTAAGGTGTGATAGATCCTGAGGAATTTCCTGGGAGTCTAGATCCAGAAGGTGATGGTTCAATAGGTCCAAGACAGAGTTTTCCATGTCCCAAATGAACCTTAACCCACTAGTGATCCTCCAGAACTTTCTTCCTTGGTGGAAGCTCTGGAGAACACTTTAGAAAATGGGCAGGATGATGAGGAGCAGATTTACCAGCTGTTAGGCCAGCAATTAGTTCTCAAGAGTGGCAATTTAGCCCGGTAACTGGTTCAAGGACTCCCAATAGATTAAGCTTATCCTCAGTCAAAAATATCTGTTCAGAAACTAGGGCTTTATTACGAGCTAACAGTAAACTAGCTCATGAATGACTCCAGTCTGTTGGGAGGGGGTTGGGAGTAATTCAAGAGTTGGCTGGTGATTCTCCTCCATAAACTCATTCCAGAAGTCCTGGAAGGGAGCTACCATTAGTACCCTCTAGGCCTCTGGAATATGTTCATGATTAATTTAATTAACAAAAGTGATTTTTTTCGACCTTGTCTAATTATGTATATATGTATATAGGATTATGTATTGTATTTAAGTGATGGTACTATGATTATATTTTCGATGTTAAAATAAGTATTTCTAGGTTTAATGTCATAGTGTATCTAGTTTTTGTAATGGCTTTACGGAGCCTTGGTTAAGATATATATGAAAATAGGTATATCTTGCTGTACCGTAATGTATAGGTAGGGCCTAGCTAGTAAAGCCATGGAGGAAGCTAGTGTAAATTTTTTTTTTGAACAAAGTGACTGCACATAGTGATACTGAATACCATACCTTGAGCTTGGTTAAGTGCGGTAATTTTTGGTTTGCATGCCTCTGCCTGACTCATGCACATGCCCTCACTTGTCACCCACTTTGTACTTGCTTTGAGTGTCATGCATACAGCTTCCGGTGCATGTCCCTGTCCTTACCTGCCTCCAGTCACCCCCAATCACCCCAAATTACGCTTTCCGACTTCATGGGAGGTGTTTTCAGGGAGGGAGCCATTATTGGCTCTTCCACTCTTCAAGAATCAGCTTGAGGGGGGGTCTTCCAGGCCTTGCTCCAGTATGCACCACCATTCTTGTCTATAGGAGGGGGGTTCTGGAGGACTGCTCATCAAGAGGGGCATGGCCAGCCCACGCAGTTACCTCTAGCCTGGAGCAAGCGGACCCCACCTTTGGTAGGGATGTCTACCAATCAGGAGGTATGGATGGGTGGACCAGGGCCAAGGTACATTGATAGTGCTGGGCTAGTGAGGATGTTAATCAAGGACATTAATTGTGCAGGTGGCTTCAGTTTCAAGCAAGGAGGATTGTGATTAGCCTCTTAAGAAAAAAAAATTGTATCCAGTTATATTGTAACTAGGTAGGGTTTTGAAGGTGATAGAACCTTATTATCATTGATTCATGTATGTATATATAATTGTCTAGTGTTTAGTAGCCATGGAGAAAGGAAAACTTGGAGCTTGGTGTCAGGATGGGGAGGTGGCAATTCCCTGAAAGAATGGATGTGGGAGAGGGCTTCGCTGCACTCACTGTTTGAGTGGTGGTACTCACCGCTCGAAGGGGGGAGTGTAGTGGGGTTCTCTTGAATAACATCTTTTCTCTTTTTCAGGGTGCAACCCCCATATGGGCGGAGTTAGTCTTGATTAATGCCTGACTAGCTCAGTAGTCTGGTTTAGTTCCATTCTGGTCAGAAAACTTTGCCTTAAATATTCAATTCATAGTTGGCTTCCGCTTGTGGAAGTTCTAGCCTGCCAACCAAATAGAGGAATACGAACAGTTCAAAAAAAAAAAAAAAGTGCCTTGTGATAATGGACATTGCCTGTGCATAACGGTGTGCAGGTTAAGGTATTTCTAGCTTCAGGTTTAGTTTCTCCATGGCTTCACTATAATAGATAGGTATGATTGGATTGACCTCAATTCTAGCTTAAGGATGTTAGGTCCAGGGAGGTCACTCGTGTTTTCTAATTGTACCATTCTGGTATAGCTTAAAGTTTTTTTCTGTTAATAGAAGTTCCGTTTTTGTTGTCCAATATTTTTTTGTCATTGTAATTGTAAATAATTCAAGTTGGATTTCCATTTCTTGACCTTAAGCCATGTTTAGACGCAAGCTCATAACCCATTCTAGTTCTTGTAAATAATTCGAGTTGATTGCTAATAAACCCTTAGAATTCTACCAACTAGTTTTTTTTCAGCCTTTGTCCTTATAGACTGGGGTTGTCATTTTCAAGGACTTACAATTCAGAGGGTAATATCTGCTTTTCTCGTCCAGTCACATTTGGTTTACTCCACAGCCAGTTTGCAAAAATCGTGCTTGTTGGTTGCGTAGGCCCATATTCAGTTGAAGTCCTCAAGTATTGCTGGGTGCACATTGCACACACCTTTCCTGAAGCCAGGGCTTTCCAGGTTTTCAAGTGGACCCGACTCAGACACAGGGTTAATCTATGGAATAGCTAGCGGGTCGAGTCCATTTCTTGGTTCAGCCGTGTGGGAGTCTCGTTTGCCCCTCAGTGACAGTCAGTGGAGGTGAGAAAAACTTCACCGCCCGGGACCTTCTCGTTTCCCGTCATCAAGAAGTAGCCAAGTTATGGTAGTCTAGTTAAGCTCATCCGCTTACCCCGCAACAACACACTTTGAGCTTGCTTCTTTACTCCACTGACTATTTCGAATGAGACTTTTAATTTTCCGATCCAAAATGTTACGAAGTGAAGTAGTTCTCCGACGCAACTCCTCGTAAATTTCATCAAACAAAGGTTGGATCCACGATTGGGGAATAACGGTTACAAAATTATGTTTGGCGATGTTTAAATTTTTGAAGGCGGACCACTCATTTTGTCTGGTGACTTCAATATGTTTCTTTAAAATTAATCTGCTGAAGTTGTTGAACGGATGGTCGTCAATTTGTCTGAGGCGAATTGGAAGCAGGGATTTGGGAAGAACTTGCTCCTCTAGACAATTAGTAAGAAACTTTCGTCGGATACGAATTGCATGCCCCCATTAATGTAGAAGAAAACACGGACACAAACGGAGACAAGAGAGGGAACAGCAAGCCGAAGGAACGCATGGTGTTCATTATATGAAAATTATCTCCGTGTTTTCTTCTACATTAATGAAGGGGCATGCAGTATTTGTTTAATATAGTTAAAGGCCTCGTTTATAGTGCGGCGAATGGTAATTACGAAGATAACTTTCCTAAACGTTTTCGCAATGGCCTCTCACAATTAAAAAAAGATGGGGAGCTCCATATTACTAAAGCAGACAAGGCTAACACCATAGTTATTATGGACAAAGTGGACTACATCGGAAAGATGAACGAGCTTCTCCAGGACCCCGCCACATACAGCAAACTTAGGAAGAACCCGCAGGATGACGTCATCAAATCATTTAATAGTGGCTTGAAATGCATTCTCAAAGATCATAAAGACTTAATTCCGCTTTTCGTATCCACTTCACCTTCTCTGCCCTACCTTTACGGTCTTATTAAAACCCACAAACCTGGCAACCCTATGCGCCCTATTATTAGCTCGGTGGGCTCTATTACTTATAAACTCTCCAAATGGCTTGTCAAAGTCTTGTCCCCCATTCTCGGAACTATCTCTGATTCACATGTAAAAAATTCCATGGATCTTACTGAAAAATTGAATAATGCACGTACTGAAACTAACGATAGATTGATCAGTTTTGACGTTTGTTCATTGTTTACAAAGTGCCGATTGATGATATGCTTGACTTTCTCTCCCAAGAATTACATAAGTATGACCTGCCACTACCTTCACACATTGTTTTGAAACTTATTAAGTTTTGCATCAAAGACTGTAAATTCACTTTCAATAACGAGTATTATCAACAAGTGTTTGGGATGGCCATGGGCAACCCCTTATCGCCCCTCCTCTCCAATATTTATATGGAGTTTTTCGAAATTACTTACATTCCGAGAATCCTGGGGGTTGGCATCCCTTGGTTGCGGTACGTCGACAATATTTTGTGTATCTGGCCCATGAATCGTGACCTGGATAACTTCCTCCTTCAGTTAAATGATCAAGTCCCCTCCATTAAGTTTACTTTAGAAGTGGAACAAGACAATTCAATCCCATTTTTGGATGTGCGTGTACATAGGGAAAGCCCAGGTTTTAAGTTTAGTATCTATCAGAAAACAACAAACAATTTGTCCTACGTACACTTTTACTCGGGACATGACACCCCCACTAAGGCGGCCATTTTTTCATCAATGTTTCTCCGCGCCCTTAGGATCGCCAGTCCGGAATACATCGATGCCGAATTGGAAAAAATCAACGGTATTGGAAGTGATCTGTGTTATCCATCTGTGTTTATGGAATCTTGTCTCAACAAGGCAAAACGAACTTTCTATCGTGTCAATAATAACACTCGTACTCTGTCAAAAAATATTTTAGTACTTCCATTTTTCCCGGGCTTTTTAGGCATTGCTAATGTACTTAAACTTTTGGATATTAATGTAGTATTTTCATATAACAATATTGTGAAAAATATCATACCGTAGTAAAAAATAGCCCTACCAATAATTCAGGCATTATCTATAAAATTGGGTGTAAACAATGTGATTCCTTTTACATAGGTCAGACGGGAAAGGATTTGCACACACATATAAAACAGCATCAATATTCCGTTAGAACAGGACAGTTCTCCAGTGCTCTTTTTGTCCATTTGTCAGAGTTACCCCACTGTATTGATTGGAATAATGCTTCAGTTTTATTTCACTCTAGCAACATTGTTAATAGAAATATTCTTGAGTCTGCCATTATCCAACTTCAAATAACTTCAACATAAGCAAGGTCTTTTTCAACTCGACCCTGTTGTTTTGAATTCCTTCAAAACAGATTTAGATAAAAAGGGTAGGACGCTAAATCTTTGGTAAACTTGTATGCTACTTTATTAACTTTTAATCTTCATTTTATTTTTATATATCGAAACTTGATTATAAAAGGCAAAGTGTTAAAACCCGGGCAGATTTCCAGTATAAATTTGTATTTTTATAATTCATTTGATCTTGTGCTAAAAATCGATATTTTTCCTTACAAATCTGTATGCCTCTTTGTTAATCCTTTAATTTTTAATTTTTATTTTTACTTCTCTGTTTATTGCATATATATATATATATATATATATATATATATATATATATATATATATATATATATGTTTGTGTATGTATGTTATTTATTTATTTTTATTTTTTTCTGTAACCTATATATAGGCCGTAACCTTTTATGTACTTCAGTGTTCCTGAGGATGTCATTAGACGAAAGCGCTTGAGCACCTTTTTGTGTTTCCTTTCCTTCGTGGTTTTATTCATCATAAATATTTTTCACGTGTTACTTTCGTGAAATAATTTTCATATATATATATGAAAATGAAATGAAAATGAAAAGGTTTATTGGCAGACTATAGTCCATATGACAAATATTATTAATACAATGACAGTTCATACACTAAGGATAAAAATATATACAATTGATTAGAAATAATACTGCACTGTCGAAGTTAAGTGGAGCTACAGACAGACATTTTCGTACCAAGAAGTCCATAGCTTAGAGGATAAATGGCAGGACTCATGGATAGCTTGGATGATCGGGTTGGTTGATTTTTTAATTCTTTGCATTAGACTGTGTTGAGCATGTCTTGTTACCTCCGGGAAGCTCGGAACATTGCGGGTAGCAAACATTTGCGAAGCTGAGCATCTCGGAGGTAATTTATGTAAGAGTCTAAAAGACCTGTTGTACAGCAAATTTAGGGTTCTGCCAGAGCCTTTTTTATAATTCACCCAGAGTTGCTGACCGTATATATTACTGCAGAAAGTACGAAAGAGTGTCTTTAGCTTCACTTGTACAGAAACGAAAGTTCCTTATGGTCATATTCGCTTTAACACACAGGCTTCGAGATTGTTTTCTTATATCCGAGTCATCACTCAAGGAGCTGGTAATAGTTTGACCCAAATACTTAAACTCTTGTACTTCCTCAATTACTTCACCATTCATTTTAAACCTTATATCAGCTGGCTGATTACAGCTTTTAGGATGAAATTGCATAACCTTAGTTTTTGTAACATTAAAAAGAATATCATGTTTCTGCGAATACACTTCGCAGACATTTAGTAGCCAATCCAGACCTTTAACAGAGGGACTTATTAACACCATATCATCGGCATAAACTAAGTTATTTATCCTTGTGTTATCTATACAACATCCTACTGTTGCCGCATTAAGTGAAGCAATTAATCCATCAATATACACATTAAACAGCATAGGGGAGAGCAAGGAGCCTTGTCTCACCCCGCAAGAGGAGCCAAAACACTCGGATAGTACATTGCCCCACCTAACAGTGAAAGATTGGTGGGAATACCAAAATTTCAATAAATTTAATATGTACATGGGAACCTTCCTGTCTTCTAGTTTTTCAAATAAAATATTGTGGTTCACCCTATCATATGCCTTACTTATATCAAGGAAACAGCTATAAATGGTTGAATTACTGTCAATGTATTTAGATATTGTTTCTTTAAGTACATAGATACACAGGTCAGTTGAGTGGGACCTTTTAAAGCCAAACTGATTAGGAGATGTCCATAGGAAATCATTTAATCGGAGTAACAAGAGTTTTTCTAGTAGTTTCCATGTCACAAACACAACTACCAGTCTAAACATAACCAAGGATCAGAGAGTAAAAGCTTTTATTGCTGCACTCTGGCTCTGTGCACACAATTTTGTGCCAAAAAATTATATGGTTAGACAGTGGCACATACAAACTACTCTAAAGGGGTTTTATGGCCTACCTTTGGCCATAGCCCAAACTACTCTACTGTAAAGGGTTGTATGGCCTCCCTTGGCCATAGCCCAAATTATTCAACAAGGGGCTGATGGCCTCCCTTGGCCATAACCAAAACTATTCAACAAGGGACTGATGGCCTCCCTTGGCCATAGGGCAAACTACCACAAAAAGGGTTTTGTGGCCTCCCTTGGCCAGAGACAAAACTACAACAAGGGTCTTATGGCCTCCCTTGGCCATGGGCCAAACAACAAGGATCTTATGGCCTCCCTTGGCCATGGGCCAAACAACAAGGGTCTTATGGCCTCCCTTGGCCATGGGCCAAACAACAAGGGTCTTATGGCCTCCCTTGGCCATGAGCCAAACAACAATGGTCTTATGGCCTCCCTTGGACATGGGCCAAACAAAAGGGTCTTATGGCCTCCCTTGGCCATGGGCCAAACAACAATGGTCTTATGGCCTCCCTTGGCCATGGGCCAAACAACACAAAAACAGTACAGGATTCAAATCCCCCAAGCCCTCCAGATCTACCTGTGGAGGAGTAACATTTACTCTACTAAAACTACAGGTATTGACTAGTCTGAAGTGGTAGGAGGTTTGAATACAGTACAAACTCTCTCAACCAAACAACACAATATGGATACAGTACATTTCAATTAACTCACCAACGTAGAAGTCACTTTAAAACATAAATCGTTAACAAAACAAAACATGCAAAACTCAACTCCAAAACAACATTACTAAACCAGCATTTAAAAACTGGTGACGTATAAAACTTAAGACAAATAATGAGCAAAGTTAAAATGCTTAATAATTTTACTTTAATTCCATAAATTTTCTATACCTAAGGGGAGTCAAACTGATTGACATAACTTTAACTAAACTTGAGAAGCTAGCCTCTTGAACTTTTATATTTAAAACTTCATTCTTTATAATCCATTTTGCATGGTTTAAAACACACAGTTTGTCAAAAAATTTAATCTATAACATACAAGTTTTTCTCCGGAACCCGCGCCCCCCCAAGTATATGGAAAAACTATACATGTTTACAATATGGTATCGTATGTGATACCTTTATTTCATAATTAAATATAAATTAATTAATTGAATTAAATATCTACAAAATTGCCTTGGGATTGGCGACAGAGCATATTGGGAATGAAAATAATTGCCACACATACATAGAACCCAATATAGAGGCATTGGGCCCATCCAACCACAAGAAAAATTTATTATTTTGTGTTCAAAATTTTCCACTGCTGACTCCTGAAAATTACATAGAGTGAATAGTCAACGAACTTTGAAGAATCAGCAGATTCCTAATGATTATATTATATTAGATCTCGCTCAGAGCTTGCTTATGTTACAGCAATGTTTTAAGCAAAGATGATGTTCTTTATCTTCCTATAAGTTCTGAGTGAAATCCTCTTAATATAAAACCTAATAACTATAAAAAGGATAGGCCTATTCTTTCAGGTATTTAAGTGTAGTGACTGCTTATATTAATTACATCAAAGTAACTCATTGTGTAACTTCATCATGCAGTGGCCCTACATCGAAAAACATCGTCACGTCCTATGAACAGAAGCGAGGCCCAAAGAAATAATAGGGTAAGGCAATTTCTTTCTTTACCATTAGGCAGTGCAAATACCAAAGGCAAATAAACATAGAAATCCTTTAAAGACCTACATATACATAACTCTCTAACGAAAAAGCGTAGGGCTTTTGTCACTAACTCTCCACTGTAATCTGCTGGAAATTTCCAATGGATGAGGGTATCAGGCAATCAACCCATAGCCCTATAGTTTCTTCACAGGGGAACTTGATATACCAGGTTTTAAACTCTTTACTAATGATAGGTTACATACGATTGGTGGCGGTGTTTTGCTGTACATTCGTAATTCCCTTATAGTCCAGGCAATCTAGAGCAAAAATAGCTTCAACCTGGGCAAAATTGCTTCAGAAGCTTTCTAAACTGTTTCCAGCTCAGGAACCATTGCAGAATAACATATCCAAAATCCGACAAAATTGGACCCCGGGAACACCCCCAAAAATGAAATTCAAAATGGCGGACTGGCAGTTTCCTATGAAATACAATAAATTTTAATTTCGCTTTGTAGAGAGTTATGACATTTTTCTTGATCAGTAAAATGTTTTAAAACACATTTTCGTTTCTAAATTAACCTATATGACACTAAAAATTGTATTAGGCGGCTAGTATTAAACTATGACGTCACGTAATGTAAATAAAATATACTGTATGAGTGTATGTGAGAATGGACATTGCTACATCTTTATAAACATATATTATATACAACTCTTTAATTCCTACTACCCACTATCAAATCTGCGTATTTGTGCTTGTCATTTTCTTTAAAACTGTTATTATGTACTCCTTTTAAATACTGCAACACAGTTTATTAATTTGTGTTTTCTGTTTCAGACTGACTCGGTGTGCGTCCGCCTTCAAGAATGCAGACCCCTGAAGAATTGTGCGTGATTTGTAAGGAGAAATTGGACAGCGGACAGGAAGTGGTTCACATCTCGCAAAAAGGAGCAGATGGTATAAATGCATCCAGCCGCAGCCGTGAAAGCGATGTTGTTGCAACAGCTGGAATAAGTGTTCACGTTGTATGTAGGAAAAGGTTTATGGATAAAAAGACCATTGAAATAAAGAAGCGACAGACCGCAGCCGAGGCAATACCAAGGAAAAGTGCTCGTTTTCATGAATACGCATTTTCCAGTGCTACTCACTGTTTGTTTTGTGATACCTTTGTGGACTTTTTTTCCAAACACAAACCAAAATCAGAGCATGTCAAAATAAGAACTACAGAGTTCTCCAAAACCATAAAAAGGTGCTGTGAAAGCCGCTGCGATGAATGGTCGTTTAATGTAAAAGGCCGTCTGGAGTATTATCTTCGTGATCTTCCTGCTGCAGATTGTGTCTACCATCACACCTGCAGCGTAAATTTTCGAAATGGAAAAAACATTCCTCGCGCATACTCCTCCGACGATCATGATTCGAAGAAAGGGAGACCAACTAATGAAGAGCAACACCAAGCATTCCTTCAGACCTGTGCTTACCTGGAAGAGAATGATGATGAACAACTGTTGATTGGAGACCTAATTTCCAAAATGGAGGAATATCTTCAAGGAAGTCAGAGCTCTGTCTACGAATGCAGGCACATGAAGAGAAAGCTTTTAGAACGTTATGGAGACAAGATCATAATATCAAGTGAAAGTGGGAAGGCAGATGTAGTAACACTACGAGAGACAGCTAATGAAATTCTTATAGATTATCACAAAAAGTCGAAAGAATGTGATATAGATATAGAGCTACAGAAGATTTACCTAGTAGAAGCTGCTGCAAAAATAATCAGAAGTGATATCAAGTCTGTCGACTCGCCTAGAAAAGGTGTGTATCCATCTCCAAATGACATCACTGCAGAAAGTGCTCTTGATTACATTCCCAACAGTCTGAAATTGCTATTATCAAAAGCATTTGCGGGACAGGATGCTTCAAGAAAAATAGGTGCAATTGGGCAGAGCATTATGCAAGCAACCCGTCCTAGAGGATTACTATGTCCACTACAGATCGGTTTGTCGTTCAGCTACACCACAACTTTAGGTCAAGGTACCTTATTGACGTTCTCCATCAACTGGGTTACTGTTCGTCGTATGCAGAAGTAACAAGATTCAAAAGAAACGCGGCGCTGGCAAGTGGGTCTGGCTCTTTTACTGTTGATGAAAACACTGCAGTCCTTCTAGCAGCAGATAACGTCGATCATGATGTCTGCACTTTGGATGGGAAGAATACCTTTCATGGAATGTGTATGATTGCCGCAATAACTCCGAAGATCAAGATCCACCCTTCTATTCACAGGCGTAATGTTGGTGACAATGACATTAAGAAGATTGCAACCGTTGACATTAGGGAATATAGACACGTGAGAAGCATGTTGAGGGACATCTCATTCCGCGAACTTCCAGTACCCACTGCCACCATAAGTCGACTTAGTCTTCTCTGGCAGATATCTTCAGCAGAAAGATCAGGTCCAAGTTGGTCCGGAACAATGCAGGCAATTCACGGTGGATCAAGTGTCTCACATCCAGGTGTGGCGTCGATCACGTTCCTTCCCATCATAGATATGTCGCCAACTGACATGACCTGCATATTTTTGACATTACTATATTTGAGCAAGATAGCACGCGATCAAAAAGTCCCATGCATTATTACCTTTGATCAGCCTTTGTTCTGGAAAGCTTCCCAAATCATCAATGAACAGAGAGACCTGCAGGACATTGTTTTAATGCTGGGATCATTTCACACTCTGATGAATCTTTTGGGCAGTCGGTACTCTTATGAATGGTTCAGGATTGTCTGAAGTACTTCAAGAAATATACGGACCAAATGCCGTGCACACATGATGTCTGGAAAAGCTGTTTCAAGAGCGATACGTGGTCATAAGATAGTAGATGCAGCTCTTAGTACCTTACTAGTTGCAGACGTTTTCCCTCATAATGAAGATGGAACTCCTCATGACCTCCATAAGGAAGCTTGTGACCTGCTCGACGATGTTATGACCGCCAAACAATCAGTTGAGGATGTGGAATCTTCGAATGCATTGTCTCAGATTGCTACCACTTTGGATGCGAAGAAAACTGACCTACAATCTACTTCGCAAACAAGTCAACTCTGGTTGGAATATCAGCGAATGATCAACATTGCACGTTCCTTGATAACAGCAGACAGAACCGGCTCGTGGGATTTGCACTTGCAAGCTATGCTGGAGACCATCCCCATAATTGCAGCAGCCGGACATCACAATTACCTGAAATCGATATACCTGTACCTGCAGAAAATGTTAAGTTTGCCTTCTGAAAATCCAGCCGTTAACAAAATGTTCCAGGAAGGTAAGTTTGTGGTAAGAAGAAGCGACAGATTATGGGCCGGACTCGGCACAGACCTGGTGATAGAACAAGTACTAATGCGTTCCCTGAAAAGCAGAGGCGGACTGACACGCGGAAGTGGATTTACAGACATCCAAAGGACAACGTGGCTCTTTTCTATGCCTCTGTGTTCTACTTATAACTTAGCAATGCAGGAATACACCAGAGTTTGTTGGAAAGTAGTGAACAGCACAAGGAAATGAGGGGAAGTAGACAAATCAGGGACAGTAATGACATGAAGAAAGTACTTGAACGTCTGGAATCCTTATCCCCATTCCATTCTACCTCGGGTCTCTGCAACATTGTAACAGGGCTAACTGCTGATCCTGGAGTTAACGTTCATCAATTGCATTCAATCGGTACGAACATTGTCGTAAAAATGATTGGGAAACAAGCCTTTACATATTCTGCCAAAAGATCTGACAAAGTGAAAACTAGGATCTGCTTCTGCCGTTGTGATCACTGATGCTTCAGATATAGAAGTAGATCCTGCACTACTGTTTCAGAGAATGATGACTGTTGCCACTGGCGGAGACATGAATCTTGAAGATGTCATGTGTTATGAACTGTGTGCATATCCTCCTGCATTGTTCGAATCACGAAGTATCTTGAGGAAACCCGATAAGTCTCAGCTAGCTCATGCAATAATCAAATACACTGACACTTTACGCATGGAAGAAGTTCAAGAAATTCAGTGCACAGACCAGTACGTATTGGATGGTGGATCTCTACTACACCGTGTTTCCTGGCGTCAAGATGAAACATATGACAGCATCACCAACTCATATGCCGATTTCACTCTGAAAACATATGGAAAAGCAATCATTGTTTTTGATGGCTACAGCAGCTCTCCTACGATCAAGGACATGACCCACAGAAGACGCAGCACCAAGACAAGCAGAAATGTGAATCTCAGTCCAAGCATGAAGTTTGTTGGCCAGAAGGAACACTTCTTGGCTAATGAAAACAAGCAAGCAAGCATTTATTTCCCTCGTAGGTGAGATGTCGAAGAATCACGGGTGTACTGTTCACAACGCAGATGGGGATGCTGATGTGGACATCGTTCGTGCAGCAGTTTCCTCATCAGAAAATGCAACTACAACAGTAATAGGGGAAGACACCGACTTGCTGATTCTCCTTCTGTACCATGCCAAGGATATAAGACGGGGACCATCTCCTAATCCTGTGTATGATATTCTCAGCATTCAATCATTGTTAGGCAATGACATCTGCAAGTATCTCCTGTTTGTGCATGCTTTCACGGGCTGTGATAGCACATCCAGAATTTTTTCGATCGGTAAAGCCAAAGCATTCGACACACTGATGAAGGTGGCTGAACTCCGTTCAGTTGCAAATACATTCTGTTCTGATTGTTGCCAACACTCTGACATTGAAGCCGCTGGAAGAAAGGCAATGCTTCTGTTGTATGGCTGCAAAACACTTGAATCCACTAACGCACTACGTCATCGAATGTTAGTTGAAAAGGTAGCTACAGCTAAATCTTTTGTTACACCCGAACGTTTGCCACCTACCGATGCGTCCACAAAGTACCATAGCTTTCGCACATACTTTCAAATACTAATCTGGAAGTCTACAGAAGAGAAGATCGATGCAGAACAGTGGGGTTGGTATGTAAAGAATAATTCCTACTACCCTACAGCCTGCGACAAGCCACCAGCTCCAAATTATCTACTCAACATGATCCACTGCTCCTGCAAGACGAAATGTGCTACTTCAAGATGTGGATGCAAGCGTAATGGAATGCCCTGTTCAGCCGCTTGTGGCGAGTGCCAAATCAGTGGTTGCGATAACAACCCAAGTACCGGTAATCTATCCGATGATAGTGATGAAGAGGATTAATTTCTGTATGTTTGTGACCAGTATCACTTCTTCTGTAATGAACATAACTTGAAAACTGGGAAAAAAATAATTGTTGTATTATTGATTATAAAAATCTGTAAAAAGCTATATAACATTATATTTGCGTAATAACTGGTTGTGTTGTATATTGTTGAATTATTTAAAACATTATAACTGAAAGAAAAAGCATCAAATGTATCTCTATAAATAAAAGCGTAAATTATATATTTTTTTTTTTCGTAGGAAACATCCAGTCCGCCATTTTGAATTTCATTTTTGGGGGTGTTCCCGGGGTCCAATTTTGTCGGATTTTGGATATGTTATTCGGCAATGGTTCCTGAGCTGGAAACAGTTTAGAAAGCTTCTGAAGCAATTTTGCCCAGGTCTAACTACAAATTGCCTGGACTATTATGGCTATCGAGGTTAAGATAGATTTTCCAGCAGCAATTAATGCGATATGCATTGAAGTTACAGAGCATTTCAATTTTGTTGTTGTTTATAGACCTCCCATTCAATCCCTCAATACTGATACTAGATTTTACACACTTCTTGTAACTTTATTAATAATTGGGATAGTATAGTTGTCAGGGACATTAACTGCCCTAACGTTAATTACGAGACTTTTACTGGTAATGATGAGGGTTTGAGATTGATTGAGTTCATGGAAGATAATTTTTTACGACAGATGGACCAAACCAACGCGCGGTGACTATTTTAGATGTGGTGATGATGAATGGCAAAAATACAGTCAAAGGTTTAGAAGTAGGCGAGAGTTTAGGATGTAGTGATGATCAAATTATTAGGTTTCAGTTATTGATAGAAAACACTAAGGATAGTAACGTAATAGAAGTCCCTGATTTTCGTAGGGCCAATTTTGATAGTTTTGCAGATAAGATGAGAGTAGTGGACCAGGATAACTTATTTATGGGTAATGATGCAAATTTGCATTGGGAGGCATTTAAAGATAGTTTCTTGAATATCGAAAGAGTTTATTCCTTGTAGGCCCAAGCACACTAGAAATCATAGTAGGCCCAAGTGGTGGACTAGGAAAATAGGCAAGTTCATAAACGAGCATAACAGTGTGTTTAGACTTAATAAGCATAATGGCACGGTAGCTAATGTTAATAGATATTTCGAGCTTCACCGTCAGGTTAAAAGATCAGTTAGGAATGCTAAGCGTAATTTGAGATACTTATAGCTGCGGATAGTAAACAACCCAAAAAAGTTTTTTGATTATGTGAATAATCATAAGCCGATAAAAGATAATATAGGCCCTCTCGTGGATTTTTGAATTGAATTGAATAACCTTTATTAATAATAAAATAAATACAGTAGTCTTTTTACAATGACATGAATAAGTGTGAAGCTCGACTATTTATTTTTATTTAATTTGGCCCTTAAGCTTTAGGCTTTACTGGGCTCTTATTAAAAATAAGCAGCTAGTTGTTATAAATTAATAATAATAAATAAATAAGTTAATAGTTAAAACCTGTATTACAATATTAAAAAATATTAATGGAAAATATTAAACATTATTAGTAGACATTAATCCAAGATTTTTGTTAGTATCCCATTACTAATCGGGATTTCAACTTGGTTTTAAACAAATTTACATTCGCAATATTTTTTATATCGGCATGCAAGTCATTCCATAGTTTCAATCCAATGAAAATGGGTAGTTTTTGAGATGAAGACAATCTAAATTGAGGTATAACAAGCTTTGATCTATTTCTGGTCTGATACAAGTGGATTTCTTGATTAGTTACAAAATATCTATTTACCCATTACAAATTAATGATTTTGTTCTTACACTCGTAAATAAAAATAAAATGTGTCAGTTTGGTTATATCATTGAGCTTTAGTAGGTTTAGCTCTTTAAATAATGCACTAGAGTGATCAAGGAAATCAGCATCAGATAATAACCTCATTGCTCATTTTTGGATGACAAAGATACTGTTGGTTTACGTCGTCGTCGTTGGCCTAGGCAAGCTATGGCTTGGGACCGTAGCGCATCTATCCGGTATAGGTTAACCTGGATGATGTAGCCATAAGCACTGCCGCTAGTTAAGTGCCAACCAGTGATTATCTCACTAGCCGTATTGAGTCCGTTAGGCGAAACTGCGACAGTACCAAAGGTGGAAAATATAACCCTTGGTTTTCTATTCTTTATTTACAAAATGGACATGGTATTAGATTAAAATAATTATTTGAATATAAATAATTAACTGACAATTGTGATATATAATTAATTATGTTTACATACAATAAATAATACAATATACATAAAATTAGTATTAATGTGGTTCACAATTGAATTATAATGGGGTAACTAATTTAAAATGAATTTATACTATTCCGAAATTCAAGACGGTAAAATTAACATTTATCTTGAAACTAAAATAAGAGTATTCACTACACACTCCCCACCAGAGAGGAAGTTAAAAGAGTTCCGAACGACACAGATTTCCCCGGGACCTTTTTGGTAGCTACATGTACCTCACTTAAGGTTGATTCCAAAAACGCAGGCTTAAGACGATCGATAGAAACCTTGTCGACCTTGGAACCGCGCTGGATGAGGAATGATTTGCGCGTACGTCGGAGAACTTCATAGGGCCCGTCATATGGACATTGGAGAGGCCGTTTTGGGAGAGGTACACGAACGAAAACGTGGGTGCAAGACTGGAGGGCTGGGGAAACAAAGATGTTCTGTTGGGTAGTCAATCGAGGGGGGAACAGGCTGAAGGGACTGCATGTGAGAGGAAAGTGTTTGAGCGAATTCCGTAGGATCACATGACTTATCCCCTGCAGTGAAGTAGCCACCTGGTAGCCGCAGTGTTGTTCCATAGACTAGTTCAGCCGCTGTAGTCTTCAGATCACTCTTAAATGCAGAGCGAATACCAAGCAACACGAGTGGAAGCTTATCCATCCAATGGGAGTCTTCGTGACACATAAGGGATGACTTCAGCTGGCGATGGAAGCGTTCGACGAGGCCGTTAGCTTGCGGATGATACGCACAGGTATGCGCATGTACTGTACCCAACAAGCTGGTAAACTTCTTCCAAAGCGAAGACTCAAATTGGCGACCTTGGTCAGTGATGACTTTTGTCGGCAATCCAAATCTTGATACCCATCCATGAAGAAAGGCTCTTGCAACAGTGTCCGCTTGGATATCAGGAAGTGGGATGGCTTCAGGCCACCTGGAAAAGCGGTCGAGACAGGTGAGCAGATAACATTGGCCTTGAATCACTGGAAGAGGGCCAACAATGTCTACATGAATTACCTCAAATCGCTGGGATGGGGGCGGAAATGCGTCAAAGGGGACCTGGTGTGCCTTTGGACTTTGGCACGCTGGCAGGCAAGGCACGTTTTGGTCCAATGTTTGACATCCTTCCGCATCGAGGGCCAAACAAAGCGAGAGGTAACCAGGTGTTGCGAAGCACGGATACCAGGATGGGAGGGCTTATGAAGATCCGTGAAGACTGCTTGTCTGTGACATGGAGGGACATAAGGGCGAATAGCAGCTGTTGATACGTCGCAATAGAGGGCACAGACAATCCTGGCATACTCATTTTCTTGAGGGAAAGTGAGTGTGGAGTCTTCTCTGAGCAGGTCTTGTAGTTCCGTATCCTTATCTTGATCCTGTGCAATAGCATTCCACAGTGTAGAGCTGAGGGTAACAGAAGTAATCTCTATTCTTGAAAGTGCATCCGCTGGAGTGTTCAAGACACCTTTGATGTGGCGGATATCTGTGGTAAATTGCGAGATATAATCGAGTTGCCTGATGACTCTGGGAGAGTGGTTAAAGTTGTTTTTATTGAAGACAGTGATCAAAGGTTTGTGGTCGGTAAAAACACAAAACTCTCGGCCTTCAAGGAAATGTTGAAAATGCTTCACGTTTAAGTAAATAGCAAGAAGTTCACGTCCGAAAGCACTATAACGCGTTTGGGCTGGCTGCAGCTTTTTCGAGTAAAACGCGATGGGTGCTTGTTGACCGTTAATGGTTTGTTCCAACACTCCACCGATCGCAAATCTGAGGCATCGACCGTCAGAGTTAGGGGGCATTACTGATAGGAAATGACAGAGACAATGCACTATTGATAGCATTTTTGGCATTGTCGAACGCCTGTAAACTATCGCTACACCATACCAATTTCGTTACCTTGCGTTTGTGTGTGATCATAGCGTGTAGAGGAGCAAGAACACTGGCACAGTTTTTAATGAACTTGTGGTAATAATTTACCAAACCTAGAAACCGACGTAACTCACGCTGATTATTTGGCATAGGGTAATTTTTTATCACTTCACACTTGTCCTGAAGGGGGGTAATTCCGTGCTGCGAAATCGTGTGACCAAGAAATTCCAAAGTTGGCTGTGCAAACACACACTTAGATGCATTAATAGTAACACCGTATTGTTCTAAGCGTTGAAAGGAGTGAAAGATGTTCCTTATGTTCCTCTTCCGTTGAGCTGGCCACAAGCAAATCATCGATGTAGGCATAAACAAAGTCTAAGCCTCTGGTGACCTCATCTATAAACCTCTGAAAGGTTTGCGCAGCATTCCGTAGCCCGAATGGCATCTTCAAAAATTCGAATAACCCAAATGGTGTACAAACTGCAGTCTTGGGAATATCCGAAGGCTCTACGGGAATGTGGTGGAAAGCCTTAACGAGATCTATTTTACTGAAGATAGATTTGCCGTGGAGAAGAGAAGTAAAGTCTTGGACATTTGGTACCGGATATCGGTCCGGGATGGTTGTCGAATTAAAAAACCGGTAAACCCCACATGGTCTCCAGTCTCCTGACTTCTTCTGGACCAGGTGTAGGGGAGAGGACCAACTGCTTTTGGAAGGTCTTATTATACCAAGATCTATCATAAGCTGGAATTCCGATTTGGCAGCTTTCAGTTTGTCCGGGGCAAGACGTCTGGGTTTTGCAAACACAGGGGGACCTTTTGTTGTAATGTGATGGGTAATGGTGTGCTTAATGGTATCACCCATCTGCATCGGTTGAAGAATTCCTGGATATCGCTGGAAAAGGCACTGGTACATGGAATTAGGGGGAACGAGGGAAAGTGCAGAGTTCGAGGCGTCCGGAAGGGCAACCTGTTTGGCAAGAACAGAAAGCAGTGTGGCCTGGTCGCATAAGCGTCGCTTGTCAAGATCCACCAGGAGTTTGAAATGCTGGAGGAAGTCAGCGCCGATTATGGGATGCTGCACTTGAGCACAGATGAAAATCCACTTGAAGGATCGGTGAAGGCCCAAGTTTAGTTCACGCGACTGAGTACCGTACGTGGGTATGCGTGAACCGTTAGCAGCGTATAGAGGCGGAGATTCCGAGTGCGTATGACCAGATTTTTGAGGGAATACACTGACTGACGCTCCGGTATCGATCAAGAAATTGACACCAGAGTTCCTGTCCTTTATGAATAACAGGTTGGCAGTGCGAGTACTAGATGCCATTAGGACTCGCTGCTGGGGTTTTCCAACGAAAAATTGCAAGGGGAGATGCACTTCCTAGCCTTCTTTCCAAATTTGGAGTGGTAGAAGCAGATCTTCCCGGAACTCGAACGATGCCTCTTCGTAAATCTTGACCGAGAATGGCTTCTTTGCCGTTGATTTTGTAGCAGAGAACAAACGTGGTTGAGTTGTTGACTTAACTCTTCCACTTTCAACTCCAGTTCCGATTGTGTATTCACGCTGTTGACCGGAGCTGTGTCAATCTCCACTACTTTGTCGGCAGTTTCTGCTAGTTTATCAACTGGAGTAGCAGGATCCATAGTGGCCAAGACACGCTGAGCTGATGGAGGAAGTTTCTGCAAGAACAACTGTCTAAAGATGTCCTTATCGAAGGTTTGTGCGCGTTCGCCTAGAGCGCACTGCATAGCCCTCAGCATTTGAGTGGGCTTACGGTCTCCAAGTTCTTCTTTTGAGATTAACTGATGTAGTTTCTCACGCTCGGAGACAGTGGTGCGGCACAGGATGGCAGACTTCAGATCGTTGTATGGGTCCTCACTCGTGGAAGTAGACACGATGACGTCACGGACTTCAGAGATGATGCTCGCTGGTAGAGAGGACAAAACATGATCATATTTCGTCCTGCTAGCGGTGATCCTTCCCAAGTTGAATTGTGATTCCACTTGGTGGAACCAAATAAATGGATCACCCGGCCAGAAGACGGGGAGCTTTACGCTCAAGTGGGAGATGGCACCAGCGTCGTCAGGCATCTTCTCCTATGCTTGCTGACGTACAAGCAAGACGACAAGTTACCAACGAAGGAGTGGAGGTTGAGACGAGCGCAGGCACAGAGCGCACGGGCAGGGGTGAGGGGCAGAGGGCACGAGCGACATTACAGTCTGATCCTAGTCGCTCGGGTGAAGGGGGTGATGGGCACGAACGACGTTACAGTCTAGTCCTAGTCGTTCGGGTAAAAGGGGGGAATCCAGCTCCGGAGTCACCAATTGTTGGTTTACGTCGTCGTCGTTGGCCTAGGCAAGCTACGGCTTGGGACCGTAGCGCATCTATCCGGTATAGGTTAACCTGGATGATGTAGCCATAAGCACTGCCGCTAGTTAAGTGCCAACCAGTGATTATCTCACTAGCCGTATTGAGTCCGTTAGACGAAACTGCGACAGTACCAAAGGTGGAAAATATAACCCTTGGTTTTCTATTCTTTATTTACAAAATGGACATGGTATTAGATTAAAATAATTATTTGAATATAAATAATTAACTGACAATTGTGATATATAATTAATTATGTTTACATACAATAAAATAATACAATATACATAAAATTAGTATTAATGTGGTTCACAATTGAATTATAATGGGGTAACTAATTTAAAATGAATTTATACTATTCCGAAATTCAAGACGGTAAAATTAACATTTATCTTGAAACTAAAATAAGAGTATTCACTACAATACCATTTAATGCGTTGTTAGCAGAGTTTCCCCAAACAAGGGTGCAGTATGTTATATAAGGAAGAACAAGAGTATGATAGAGAGTCAATAAAACTTGTTTAGGGACTCCATTTCTAAGTTTAAACATTATAGCAATGCTCCTTGAAATCTTTTTTGTGATATAATTTACATGATCACTCCATTGCATTCTTATCTAACATTACACCAAGAAATTTTGTTACAGTACACTGCTTTATGTCGATTTCATTAATATTAAGTTCATCAAGATATACATTTCTTTTGTTAGTAAAAATCATGAAATTTGTTTTACTGGTATTCTGGAAGAGTTTATTGGTGGTCAACCATTTCATTACACTGATGAATTCTGACTGAAATATATGCTAATGGCGCTTTGGCTTCCGACGCTCAGGCGATGGCCAGTATTTTTAATAACTTTTTTGTGACAGTTTTTACCGTAGAAGACATCAATAATGTCCCCGAAGTGGATGATATCGTTCCATTTAGCAGAGACTATTTTGGATGAAATAACTGTTTATGAGGGTGAGATTACACATTATATTGATAGGTTAAAAGTTAGCAAGGCTCCAGGCCCTGACGCGTTTTATCCTAGACATCTGAAAGATTTGAAAGATGTTATCGTAGGCCCCTTAACGAAGATTTTTAATCAGTCACTCAAAATGGGGATTATTCCTGAAGACTTCAAATTAGCTAACGTCACACCCATTTTTAAAAAACGACCGCACAGGAGCTATCAATTATAGGCCCATTAGCTTAACATCAATTGTCAGGAAACTTCTGGAATCCGTAGTTAGGGATCGTATCATTGATCACTTAGAAAATCGAGATTTGATTAATAGTAGTCAGCATGGGTTTCGACGCCATAGATCTTGTTTAACTAATTTGTTAAAATTTTATAACGAAATAGTGCATGAATACGATAGGCATAGAGCGGCTGACGTTATTTATTTAGATTTTAAAAAAGCGTTTGATACAGTTCTGCATAAAACATTAATTGCGAAGGTTAAAATGCACGGTATATGTGGTCAGGTAGCTAACTGGTTAAAGGAATGGCTTCGTGCTAGGAGACAGAGGGTCGTTGTTAATGGTAGTGAATCGGGGTGGTTGGATGTAGGTAGCAGTGTCCCACAGGGTTCAGTGTTAGGCCTATTGCTATTCATAATTTATATTACCGTAATGACATAGATGTAGGATTGACTAGTAATGTCAAAATTCGCGGATGATACTAAAATAGGCGGTAAGGTTGTTAATGAGGATGATAGAAATAGGCTCCAAGACGATGTAAATAGGATTATGGAGTGGATGGATAAGTGGCAGATGCAATGTAATGAGACAAATGTAAAGTTTTGCATATAGGTTCTCGTAACAATAATTACACATACACGATGGATGATAGAGAGTTAGCGAGCATTGACGAGGAAGTAGATTTAGGCATACACGTATCTGAGGATTTAAAAGTTAAGAACCAGTGCCTCAAGTCTTGCGCAAAAGCTAAAAGGATGTTAGGCTTCATAGTGCGTAATTTCGAATTTAAATCAAAGAATATTATATTGCCCCTTTACAAGTCCCTAGTCAGGCTTCATTTAGAATATGCCATTCAGTTTTGGTGCCCGTATTTGCATGAGAATATTGATAGGTTAGAAAGGGTTCAGCGTCGTACCACAAAACTAACTCCATCATTGCGCAACAAGCCTTATGAAGATAGGATTAAAGAGTTAGACTTGCATTCACTCTAAACTAGGAGATTAAGGGGGGAGCTTATTGAAGTTTTCAAAATCGTTAATAAAATCGATAACGTAAATTTTGACAAACTGTTCACTTTCGAAAATAGCAATAGTGTACTTGTAGTAATGGATTTAAGTTGCGTGGCAGATGTTTCATTGCTAATATCGCTAAAAACTTCTTTACGTTTAAAGTAATTGATAAATGGAATAATCTTCCTGCGTCTGTCATGAACTCTACCAGCATTATGTTTGAGAACCATGTAGATAGGCATTTTAAAATTATTAACGTTGTTCAAAATAAAAAAAAACAATTAGCAACAGGAGCTCTAGGGGTGGTGGTCGAGGATGAGTCTGTTGACGATAATGCCAGCTTGTGATGCCAGGAATGAAATTATTATTAAAAAAAAATTAGACTAACACGAACATAGATGTAGCTTGTAGCCTAAACTAATCCACTTTTTGTTTTACTTTACCTACTTCTTTTTTTCTTCTTTCTTATCCTCTCCTTACTTGTATGTCTGTAACTCTCTTTCCTTGCATGTCTGTAGTTTGCATGGCATGACAGTGAGTTAAGACTGTGTTTGCATGGTTTGTAAACATTCTTATTTTACTTCTTTTCATCTTTCACCCCTTTCCTATTCTCTTCGACTATTTTTACGACTTGTCAGCAGTGGCTGGCGGATGATGATGGGGAGCCTTTCTTTCTCTTTTTCTGAATGAATTTTAACCCAAGAATGATCGGTTTTGCTACTTACTTAACCCCTTATTCTCCTCTTTTGACCCCCTCCTCTTTCCTTTCTCTCGGGCTAACCTGAGAGTGGATCTTAGGGTCTCTGTTAGCCTTAGCTTCTGTAGCTCTGTAGATCTACCCCCCCGCAAGCCTGCTCCTCCATCGATACAGGTGCAATGGGATCATCTGCTGAAAATTGTGTTCTTGTAGAAAATCCTTTATGTTTTATATTTGACAAAGTAGATCATATTAGGTCAGACCTTCTCGTATCTGTCATGATTTCTATGATTTGGATAAAATAGAACATGCAAGGGGACAGTTAAGCACGCTGTTCAGTGCCACTCTCCCAACTCGTAGAGGTAATTCTAGAAATGAGAATATCCTGAAAGACATTATAAATAAAGTGTCGACCCTCTGGGATAATGAGAACAATATTACCTTTTATGTTACTAATTTCCATAGAATACCCGTAATCTCTATGGGTGATGTAGACGTTTCGGTGCTCCTCAAATAATACAATGAGGTACAAAAGTCGTTAGTTGAACTGAAACACCAACACATGGTGTCAAATCAGAAAAATGCAATTTTGCTAGAACAATTCTGGTCAGAGTTAGATGCGTTGAAAGAGATGCTCCTCCCAAAGCCCAGTTACTCGGAAGTTGTTCAGCAAGTCAAAACCCCAAGAAGCACATCAGGCAGCGAGGGAAATGAAATCCCCTCACCCAACTCCCCCCCTGAATGTGGGGTAGAAATGCAGCATGCAGGGGATGCGGTCAACCTCCTTCCCACTCAGGAAAGGACTCCTGCTCCCAATTTCACAATGAGGAATAGGGACTGTCCGATGCCAAGAGACAAGGCATCACTGCCCTCTTCCTTACCTTCCACTGAAGGGGAGAGGCGTTTGATTACTCAAACGCCACGGTCGGCGTCCAGTTCCCCCCCCCCACTGAAGGAGGAGGGGCACACGTGTCTGTCAGGATATAAACACTGCTAACAGACCCTCACCAAGCCACAGACTAGGGGAGGGGCCTCCTATCCCCCAGGCAGGCGAACCCTGCCTCAGGGAGATTGAGGGATGAGGACAGGTGGGTCACAGTTAACAGGCACTCTCCAAGGAGGGTTCCTCAACCTGTCAGCGTGGCAAGGCCACCAGTGAGGAATCTCACCCTCTTTGTGTTGCAAATTCAGCTCTCGAACGAGGGAAGCGATATTCGACACATGATGGAAGAGGTCTGTGGTGAACAGAGTATATTGTTAGTTAATAAACTAAACACAAAATCTCCATATTATAACTCTTTAAAGTAATAATTAAAGGTGTAAATTTGCACTTCAACTCGTACAATATGAGTCAGTGGCCAAAAGGTATTGTTGTTAAGGAGTTTATTCACTTTTCCAGGAGATTTGATAACAGGCAAAATAATAATAATAATAATAATAATAATAATAATAATAATAATAATAGTAATAATAATAATAATAATAGGCGGCACCCCAATGGTAATGCCTGAAATTTGTACTGTGTATAATAATAATCAGATTAATAAGTTTTCTCAGTCATGGCAGATAACTTGTTGAAAATAGTCTCATATAACGTAAGGTCAGTGAGGAATTCAATTGTAGATGTTCATAAAATCTGTGACAGTGCTGATTTGATACTCCTGCAAGAGCACTGGCTACCTAAGCAAGAGCTAAAATTCCTCTCTACCATTCATGATGACTTTATGGACCATGCGTCATCAGCAGTAGACTTATCAAATGAATTAATGCACAGTATGCCTTTTGGTGGTGTTGCTTTCTTACTAAGGAAAAATTTGCCAAAACATATCAAATTTTTAACAAGCGATAATGTAAAGTTGTTAGGCATTGAATTACAAGTGAACAATGAATGCACATTCATTATCAGATAACCCCAAATATTCTCACTGTATAATAATGGAGGACTTTAACGCGCATGTGAACTCAGAATTCTTTGTAGAATTGGGTAACATATGCGAGTCAGCCAAATTAAGTATAAATGATATAAATGTATTAGGGGTAACCAGTGGTAATTTTACATATGTTAGTGATATGAGTGGTACCACCAGGTGGACTGATTAATTATTGTCTCACTAGTAATAATCTAAAGGATCAAATTGTTAGAGTTCATATTCTGCATGATTTCCTTCTTTCTGATCATAGACCAATAAAACTATTACGGTAATTAATTTTTCCAATTTATGCGCAACACGACATGGCAAGAATTCAATAGGTAAGAATAATCATGTCAATTGGTCTAATGTTAATACGCAACAGAGAATAGAATACAAAGACAGAACAGATCACCTCTTTAATAACTTAGAAATTTTGCATCTTGCCTGTAATAATCCTTGCTCAAATGATTCTCCCTGTAAACTCATAGATAGGTTTTATAGTAAGATAGTATCCCTGTTAAGAGAAGCAGGAAGCCCCCTGATTAAATCTTACAACTATCATACTAAGATTATTCCTGGATGGAATGATTTTATTGCACCCTGAAGAGGGAATCGAAAGACGCCTATGATTTGTGGTGCATTCATGTTAGACCCAGATTAGGACCAGTATACATGAATATGTGTAGAAGTAGGGGTCAGTATAAGACAGCCATAAGGCCATGTAAACAGGAAGAAGAGTCTATTCAAGCATCAAAAGCCTGTGAAGCTCGCATAAATAACAATAATAAAAAATTTTGGAAACTTGTTAAGACTCAAATGGGTGTCAAAAGTGACCTCCCTCCAACAATCGATAGGGTGTCGGGGGAGGATGAAGTTGCAAAGCTGTGGAAAAACCACTACTCTAACATTCTTAACAGTGTGAGTAGAGATAATTTTGAGATAGATTGCAGTGAAATGCCTGTGGGAGGGACAAGGGAAAATACTTTGATATCAGTTCCTGAAGTAAAGAGGTTAATTAAAGAGTTAAAGACTGGTTCTGCATCAGGGGTAGATGACCTATCGAATGAGCACTTAAAATATGCCACTGACGTAGTATGTCTGCATATATCATTGATCTTATTAGCCATACTTGCTCAAAGCCATATCCCTGCAGAGTTCATGAGGGTATATATATTTTGCCCCTGGTCAAAAATAAGTATGGAGACATTCTGTCCAGCAATAATTACAGGTCTATTGCTGTCGCTTCTTGCTTCTCGAAACTACTAGAAAAACTCTTGCTACTCTGATTAAATGATTACCTATGGACATCTAATCAGTTTGGTTTTAAAAGGTCCCACTCAACTGGCCTGTGTATCTATGTACTTAAAGAAACAATATCTAAATACATTGACAGTAATTCAACTATTTATAGCTGTTTCCTAGATATAAGTAAGGCATATGATAGAGTGAACCACAATATTTTATTTAAAAAACTAGAAGTCAGGAAGGTTCCTGTGTACATATTAAATTTATTGAAATTTTGGTACTCCCACCAATCGTTTACCGTTAGGTGGGGCAATGTACTATCCAAATGTTTTGGCTCCTCTTGCGGGGTGAGACAAGGCTCCTTGCTCTCCCCTATATTGTTTAATGTGTATACAGTGTTGATAGATTAATTGCTTCACTTAGTGAGACAACAGTGGGATGTTGTATAGATAACACAAGAATAAATAACTTAGTTTATGCCGATGATATGGTGTTAATAAGTCCCTCTGTTAAAGGTCTGAATCAGCTACCATACTAAAAGTCTGCAAAGTGTATTCGCAGAAACATGATATTCTTTTTAATGTTACAAAAACTAAGGTTATGCAATTTCATCCTAAAAGTTATAATCAGCCAGCTGACATTAGGTTTAAAATGAGAGGTGAAGTAATTGAGGAAGTACAAGAGTAAGTATTTGGGTCAAACTATCACCAGCTCCTTGAGTGATGACTCCGATATAAAAAAACAATCTCAAAGCCTTTGTGCTAAAGCGAATATGACTATAAGGAACTTTTGGTTCTGTACAAGTAAAGCTAAAGACACACTCAACTTTCTGCAGTGATATATACGGACAGCAACTCTGGGTGAATTATAAAAAAAGGTTCTGGTAGAACCCTAAATTTGCTGTACAATAGGTCTTTTAGACTCTTAAATAAATTACCCCCCTGAGATGCTCAGCTTCACAAATGTTTGCTACCCACAATGTCCTGAGCTTCCCGGAGGTAACAAGACATGCTCAATACAGTCTAATGCAAAGAATTAAAAAATCAACCAATGTGATTATTCAAGCTATCCATGAGTCCTGCCGTTTATCCTCTAAGCTATGGACTTCTTGGTACGACAATGTCTGTCTGTAGCTCCACTTAACTTCAACATTACGGTATTACTTCTGATCATTTGTGTATATTTTTATCCTTAGTATGTGAATTGTCATTGTATTCATAATATTTGTCATATGGACTATATAGTCTGCCAATAAACCTTTTCATTTTCATTTCATAATACATATTTACACATAATATATTCACACACGTCTTAGCATTTATATTTTCGTGGATGCACCACAATTCAAACATTTTCAGCAAGTGAGCACCAGTTCCCAAACTTGCAACTCTACATTTAAAAGTAATGTGGCTGAGGTAAATAATGAATTTCACTTCATTACTAAAAAAGGTAATCTACAAGACCAGTTTTGTGTTCCAACACAAGTCTCTTCCCAATCTAAGTCAAATCCAAAAGTGGGAGTCTCAAAGGCAGCAATTCTAAATCAATCCATTAAATCCCACTCCAACCGTACAGGATTTCTAACTTTAGGTTAGACTTTCTACAAAAAAAAAACCCTAGGATTTGTTAAAACTACTGGCTTCATGTCTATAAGGGCCAAAAATTTGACGAGGATGCTATACAAAGCATGCATAGGCCTATTATGCTTGACTTAATAATGCAAGATATTTTACAATGGAAAAGTTGAGGCCTACACTAATTTACCTTCCGTATTGACACCAATGAATTTTTAAATATGTAAGCAATAACTCTAATCATTCCATATTTAAGTTCCTGTGGAAATTTACAGTTGAAGAAGTTTCTGTAGAAATTTACAGGCTCTTACTCACTGATTACCAACAATCTTTACCTCCCAATTATTATTAGGATTATAGAACATATTTCATTTTTAAAAAATAAACAAAAATAGAATTTATCTAAATGCACCAAACCATAAAGGGAATTTAAGTTTTATGAACTTATAATTAACAAATTTAACACAAACTCAAATATTAAAAGTTACCAATAAAAAAATGGAAGAACAACGTGAATGAGCTTTCTCCTCCTCCTCCTCCCATTAACAAAACTCTCTCTGAAAGGGCTCACCTGCTGCCTCTGTCTTTGCTTTCTTCTTTTCCATACCAGTGAAGGAGAAACCCTGAAATCCTCCCAAACCAGATATTTTGGCTAAAGTGCTGAAATCAAGAAGTGATGAACTGCCCTTGGAAGTGGGCACAATGGGAGGAATAGTATTTAAAGTTCCTCCTGTCTGGTTGGGCATTGACCCAAGGCTGTCAAAGGCCGTGTTGCTAGAGGAATTGTTTCCAAGGGCACTTAGAAGGGGTTTCAGAGGGTTATTTGGTTCAGGTTCCTTGAGGATGTTCACTGTACTCCTGAAATATAATGTTCAGGGTTAAATTCCTTAGTAATGGCAAAGTTCATGCGTTAGAGGGGACCTACAACTTCACATGGGTTCTGAACTATCCTCTGAATGCAGAGGAAAGTCACCCATCCAGCTAATGAACAGACCCAGTGTTGCTTTACCTAACTGATCTAACAAGAAGCAGTGTTCCAATGTGGCCAGTGAAAGAAGTTAATATGGAAGAAAGAAGTTATTGGTTCCATTTTTCAATATGGAATCAAAGGGATACAATACTACTGATTCAAAATAATAAAATAAGTTTAGTCTGACATGATAACAAAAGCCATGAAGAACTACTCTAGAATAAAAATCCTTTACAACATAAAGTAAAGGGAAAATAAAATGTGGTCAGAAGCTACGAGCTAGTATGACTTAAACCCTCATCACTCAGTTTCAGTCAGTGCTCCTATCACAGATTCAAGTTCCACTTCAGGTTCTAGTTTCCTACTTATTGCCTTTTCCCTTTCCATCTTATTTAAGTGCAGTTATTTTACCTATAATATATTCAAATGTACAAGGTAAGGTAAACATAGAATTCTTCCACATCTTTTCAAATTCATTATCTTATTTAGACACAAATATGAAAATGCCAGTTACAAACACACCTCTGCATTTTAGATTTCACTGTTCACCACCACCTTGGGCTTTCCTCATTTCACAAACATCCCTGCAAAAAACTTCACTTTTCTATGTGAAGGTCAAAATATGATGATAAAAACCCACTCTAATAGACAGAGTTTATTTCCACAACAGTTTTGATGCCCACTGGCATCCTCTTCGGGTGGATGCAGAAAAATAAATGAACCAAAAACAAGAGGGAAAACAGTCCAGGGACCATTAAGAAATTTGCACCTAGGTTAGATCCCATTCTCCTGACACTGGAAGGGCATTTTTATTAAAGGGACCCGTTATAAGTACATTCGCACAAATTTAAAACTATCTTCTTGTTCTATACATACAGATTCTATTATTACTTTTTTTTTTACATAATTATTACATTTATTACATTTAATATTGCATTATTATTTATTACAGAAATTATAAATTTATTATTACATTGATTATTACATTGTTGTTTATTATACAGAAATTATAAACTGAAAAACAAATGAAAAAGGCGAGAAGGAAACAATCCAGAGACCATTAAGAAGTTCACACCTACTTAGATCCCGTTCCCCTGACACCAGAAGGGCATTTTATTAAAGGGTCCTGCTTATAAATATATTCGCACAAGTTAAAACTATCTTCTTGTTCTTGTTCTATATGTGGAAAATTTGGGAGTACCGAAATGGAAGACCCACCTAATCTTGGATAAGCCATATTGACATTCAAAAATAATAACAATAAAAGTAAATCAGAAGAACTTGAACTCTTGCTGAGAAAACTTAAAAAGACACCAATGAAGAAACAAATATGGGATGAAAAGAAAAAAAGATCCCATCGCTAGATGTGCAACATGGTTTTGGGAAGAAAAAGATCGGGATAAGCATAATAAGTGGAGGAGGGGCAAGATGAAAGAAGCTGGAATAAAAAGTTCATTATCAGTGTCAAGAAATAAAACTTATATAAAATTTCAAGGTAAGCTCATAAATTTCCCTTTGGTTATTAAATTTAGGTTAAATAAGCTGATATTTCAGCTGTAATTGTTTAACAAAAGAGTATGGAAGTCCTGTTTATGGACAAATAGCTAGGCTGGTTCATCTTTAGCCTAGGTCTTCCATCTTCAACGTACCCTAGGTTATGTTTAGGCTACTCTGGTTGGAGCAGGACCTATTTTTTCCATATCTATATTGGTGGCCCGTGTGGGGAAGGGTTATTTGCTGTGAAAACCTTAACCTTGAATAAAATAAAATTAAAACAAACAAAAAAAACAATTATGCCTTATCAAACAGTTTGACATCTGAACAGGATTTATTCCATGTTTGGCTTTTTCAAATATTTACTACATATAAATAATAATAAATTACGAAGCCCTAACTAAAAACAAAAATAAGAAATAATTCAAATACTTCAAAACTTATCATTTGGCCATAAATGTGGTAAAATTCGAGAATAAGGGTAATCTGAAGCCTAGCTTATTTAACCAAAATAAAGCTTAAGTATTGTATACATAATATAAAATAAAGCTTATTTATAGAGTTGAAAGGGTTTTAGGATTTTGGGGACTTATTTTTGGAAAAACAAAATAAACAAAATATGGCTGAATGTGAAGCAATTGAGGCAAAGATTAAATCATTAAAAAGAAAGAGATCAGCAAGGAAGGGAGTCATTACCAGGCTTTTAACTAGCTTTAATAGCAAAGAAAATCCAAATAAAAGGGATTATGATACTATTTTGGGTGGTTTAAATAGAATTAAACAGGAAATAATAATTACAGATGAGGAAATTGTTACAGAAACTGATGGATTAAATGTCGGCGAAGAGATATATACAGCACTTGTGTGAGAACAAGAACAGAATATTTTTGAAATAGATTCTCACATAAATGAATTATACGCTGCTTTAGATAATCTACCAAATAATTTAGAAGCTACAAATCAAAGTTTGATTGAGGCCTTCAGAAATGCATCCATTTCTAATGATGACAATAAACAACTAAAAGCCAAGTTACCAACATTACAAGTACCAATATTTGAGTGATCGAACAAAATTTCAGTCTTTTCTGGAAAAATTTGATAGTTTAATTGGCAATAAAGATTATATATCTGATGTTGACAAATTCAGTTATCTGCTTAATTATTTAAAGGGCCCAGCCCTAAAACTGGTTGATGCCTTACCAGCAATAGGCAGCTCGTATAAAATAGCTCTCAAATTACTAGAAAGAAATTTCCTAAATAAAAAAGAAATAGTAAATGATTTAGCAATAAAATTAAAAAATATAAAACCAGCCAAGGATAACCATCAGGATCTGTACAATTTCTATTGTGAAATTGAATGAAATTGAATGCATTTTAGGTCATCTACAAAATAATGACATAGATCTAGAGAAATGAGCATGGTTTATCCAAGCCATAATATTTGATTGTTTACCTACCCAAATTAGGGATATTTCCCAAAGAATAACGGGAAATACATACCCTACCCTTGGTGAAATAAGGAATGAGTTTCCAAATGTTTTGTCAATGTACAAATCTTCAAAGATTAATTCACAAACAAAGATTGATTCACAAATAAACCAAACAAAGATTGGTTCACAAATAAACCAAACAAAGATTGATTCAAACAAAACCAAAGCCACAACAACAAAAAGGCAAATCAGAACAAAAAGTGATAGGTCTAACTCCTACACTAACTCCTACAGGTTCAACGATGTCGATTTTAGAAGCATGTTTAGTTTAAATGATAACCCAACTCGCAACAATGGTTGGAAGTTGGATTTGAAACGGTTTAGGACTAGTGTGTGTGGGAATTACTTTACGTATAAGATCTGTGACACGTGGAACAGGTTACCTTCAGAAGTTGTGAACAGTTCCTCTGTGGATCATTTTAAGAAAAGGTTAGACCAAATCTTGCACATTATTTGAGGGTGTAAAAAATTTTCTCTGGCACCCGTTGCCATTGGTACCTCCTCAGTATGGGCCGCAAGGCCTTTTGAGGTACTTCTTTTCCTTGTAACTCCTTGTAACTCTCTCTCTCTCTCTCTTTATTTATTATAAATGACACTGCACTACTGATCTCTCTAACTGCATGCCTCCTCCTTTAAGGACAGCTTGCAGTACCAGATTTTCGACACACACACATTCTCATCCCCTTCATATTCAATTCTCCAATGCAAGAGTTAATTAGTATTCTCAATCTTTCATCTACTAACCCAGTCAACTCCGGAACGATCTTTCTCAATCCATCTTTCCCCCTGTCTATGACCTCCAATTCTTCAAACACAAAGTATCCAGACATTTAAAAAACCCTGGACTTTGATTTTGGCTCTCTTCTTCTAGGTTGGGGTGTTTTTGTGGGCATTCTCCTTTGGTCCCTCCTTTGCACATGAAACAAACAAAAATTATCAAAAAACTCATTTCCCAATGAAACGGGGAGAGAAACCAGAAACCATCCTGATATAAAATATAGAGAGAAGGTAGTGAAGAAGGGAAAAGGCAGATAGTAAAACCTACATATCCATTCATAGACATTCTGGTGGACCAACACCCCTGACCCTCCCAATCCTAACTGCACACACATAGTAAAATTCCATGCCTGTGGCACTTTCAGGTCTTGGCAATTACTTCTACGAAAACTTTTAACATGACTCCAGTGTATACTTACAAGTCCACTTGTCCTATTTCAATGCCCCAATTCAATACTCTGGTATTAAGCTCTTTCAAAATTTCAGATGCAATCTGCAACCTATCTCTCTCCATCTCTCTAAAAATAAATACATAAATAAAATACAAATAAAAAATAATTATAATGAAAACAAATACAGTTTGGGAAAAAAGTGTCTAGAAACCTAAAATTTCTTAAAAGTACAAAAATTACTAACTTGTAATTAGGGATGTACCAATATCGCTTTTTAGCCAATAACCGATACCGATAATTAAAAACAGTATCAGCTGATGATACCGAAAAAAAACAAAAAAAACACCGCCACCACACTAATCAACATTTACATCCCACCAGATAGTTCACCTCAGGTGCCAGCCAATTACAATCCACAGTTACACAATCTGGCCTCTCTCACTAATGTCATCTTAGGAGGAGACTTCAGCACCAAAGACACTAGTTGGTACCTGCAAAACCAAAGCAACACCAGAGGCGCCAACATAGCCACACAACTAAACAGCCTCTTCATTCTTAACAATACAGAAGAACATACACACATACCACATCAAGCAGGATACTCAAACTCCTCCCCAGACATAACGTTCTGTTCCCCCTCACTAGCAACACATACACAATGGAGAACAGAAAAACAACTGTCATCAGACCACCTGCCCATCATCATTACAACACATTCTACACTCTGCCCCAACAGCCTTAGGCACACTTACAGAAATTACAAGAAAGCTGATTGGGAACAGTTCAAAATACAGACTGAGGAACAATTCACCACATTAAACAGCACACCCATCATAAACATCAATACAACACTCAAGACATTTAATCAGATCATCAATAATGCAAACAAATACATACCGAAGGGCAACATTAGGAAATACAACCCAAATTACACGAGAAATAGCCCACCTCATAAGCAACGTAACAACCTCAAATATAACACACAAACACCACACACAGAAGCCATAAAACAGCAGATACAACAGCTCAACACAGAAATAAACAACAAACTCAAAGAAAAACAAACAGAAACATTCAGGGAATTCATAACAACACTAAACCACTCCAGATACATCCAGGCTATACAAGACTATAAACAGCATTACCCACTCTAACAGCGGAATTCACACCTCTCACGCGGCTATCTGTCGCAGCCAAAATAATATCCCAACATACACACAACAAGCTAACATTCTAGTTAATCACTACGCAAAGATAAGTCACTTAAACAGAGACAACAACCAGAAACACGCAGACAGACAAGACAGACACAAGAAAACCTACAGACTCACACGACCATTACACCTTCAATACAGACCAGACCACCAAGATCATCAAACATTAAGAATTCGAAGGCTACTGGACCAGACAACATATCTAACCATACACCTTAAACACTTGGGCCCACAAGGAATACTAGCTCTCACAAATATCAGCACATATTCATACCAACACTGTATTATTCCTGACATATGGAAACAAGGTAAAATTATTACACTACTCAAACCAAACAAAAATCCAACAGAACCAGCTTCCTATAGACCAGTGATGGCGAACCTTTTTATCCAAGTGTGCCAAAATTCGTGTTTTTTAAATAATGATATTGTTGGCGTGTCACTTGCATACATGCATTTTAAATTTAACTACAAAATCATAGATAGCTGACTTATTAATCGAAAGTACTAGGGTGTAGATGATTTATTGCAGTTTTTCATCAGAATACCAAACATTTTCAGCATCCATCGCATGTCACCTGAAACCCTGCGGCGTGTCACTGCTGACACGCGTGTCATAGGTTCGCCATCACTGCTATAGACCCATTACTTTACTATGCACACCTTCCAAAGTAACAGAAAGACTAATCTTACAAATCACCAACCCACACATTCCACTATCGCCTACTCAACATGGATTCAGACCTCACCACTCAACCATGACATTACTCACTAACCTCACACAGCACATCATGGATGGCATCAACTCCAGACGACCAGCTCAACGTACACTATTAGCAACAATAGACATTAGTAAAGCATTTGATGCTATCCCACGCTTCCCTCTCATAAACAAAATACTCAACACAAACCTGCACAATAACACCAAAAGGTGGCTGAGCAACTATCTTTCAGGAAGATACTCACGTGTCACATTTAATGGCAAGTCATCCAAAAACAAGCTTTTTCCGAACAGGGTCCATCAAGGCTCTGTTGTCTCACCAACACTCTTCAACTTATACATGCATGACATTCCAACACCCATAGATAACAAGCTTACCTTATCATCATATGCAGATGACATCACTCTAACATCCACCCACAACAACATCGACACCGCTACAAATAACCTACAAACATACATAAACAGTATACAAGACTGGCTCACACACAATAGACTCAAAGTAGCACCCACAAAATCAACCATCACCTTGCTTACAAGCAACACAAAAGAACACCAGGTAATTCCACAGCTTACACTAAACAACATCAACATTCCACACACTCACAGGACCAAAATACTTGGGGTCACATACAACACATCATTATCTTTTGCAAACCACATTCAGGACATTAAAAACAAATGTACGTCAAGACTTAACACGCTTAGGGTACTAACAGGCACAAACTTTGGACACCAGCAGGAAACACCATCACTCATATACAAACAATATATTCGCTCAGTTATGGACTATGCTAGCCCATGCTGGGCACCCATTATCTCAAACACACACATAAACACCTTACAGACAATACAAAACAACGCACTTCGTATCATTACAGGATGCACTCAAACAACACAATAGAACACCTGCACACAGAAACAAAAATACTGAAAGTTAGGGAACATTTAGACATGAGGGGAACACAATTCATGGCAGCAGCGACAACTAACCCACAACACCCTTGCCACTACATGTACAATCATGCACCAACACCTCGCACCATTAAGGTAACACCAGAGAGACATTATAACCAAATACTCCATTCCATACCACACCCCACAGACATCACACAGTACAGAAGACACATACACACACACACCTAACCCACAAAGCACTGACACGACTCGGTCCGAATGCGGTCCTAGGTGCGAAGCCGCCACCCATTAACAGGTCAGAGATCAGCCTGAGCAGATCGGATCGAGTTAACTTAGCACGATTCCGATGTGGACATCACACAGACTAGACAACTCCATAGACGACACCTGCCACCTGTGCCAGGACACACCACAAACAATTGAACACATTATGACAGACTGTACAGCTCTAGCACAACAACGAACACATCACAACATCACTGGTGCGCTGAACCTCTGGTCCACTCCGGAGAGGGCGATCGGTTACCTGCGTGCTGCCGGCTTGCTCGATCAGGGTGGGCTGATCGGCTAAACAACAACAACCGATACCGATATCCAGCTAGGGTTTATTAGTTTGTCATTTTTGTAACATATTCATAATTTATTTTCTGTGTTGAAAATTTGGCAACAAAGCAATAATCCTTTTCATTAAAGATGGCAACACTGCATTAGATGTCATAGTTTTGTTTGTTATACAATTGGACTGCGGGTCTATGTTGAGCTTAGTAAATGTGTTTTTAACCAGCTAGCTGGGTTAATACCGTATTATGAGCTATGACTACAAGATAGTTTTTTTGGTTTTCTAGGCTTTATACCTATTTCTCAAAGGATTTACACTTGTTTGATTGGCTGTTTGAAAAGAAAATTGGGTAAAACTTATGTGCTACATCTCTTAGGACCTAGGCTATGATTAACCTGCAGCATTAAGCCAAACATAGCATATGTCTATATCCTGACCTATTTAAAAATGTATATATTGTCCATAACGCAGCTTTTGGTTTTCTTGGCTTTATACCTATTTCTCAGAGGATTTACACTTGTTTGATTGGCTGTTTCAAAAGAACAAGAAGTTGCAAGTGAATGTATGTTCAGTATTGGAGGAAACATTGCCAGTGCTGCTAGAAATCAGCTCTCTCTTGAACATACAGAGCAGCTGTTATTTTTACACGAGAACTTAACCCTTGTAAAAAAATTACAAGTTATGTGAAGTGATAAAACAATAAAATATTGGAAATTTCATCCTCTAAATAGTCTTTTATTCATAATTTTGGAAAAATCGTACTTTTGAAATATCAGCTGATACTGATAAAAATCTACTGATATATCGGTACATCCCTACTTGTAATATTACATTTCTCTTTGGATATTTTATTCCTTTTGATGACAGTAATAATACTTAAACAACTAAACCCATCAATATTAATTCTTTTTCTAATTTTATAATATTTATAATTTTAAGCTAACTTTTTTCCATGATTGTATATTTATAAAGTAACTACAGGCAGTCTCCAGGTTACGAACGTCCAACTTACGATGTTCCTTACATACGAACAGACTGCCGTAAAGTCTATTATTTTAAAAATCTGAGTTACCTACAATGGTTCGTAGTAATGAATCAGCGCAAGACATCATTAGGATACAGAGTAAGTGTTAAACTTTAATTACTGTTACAAATTATTATCTTTTTTTATGCTTTCTATGTTTTAGTAGCTTTTATAAATTGGGAGTGTTTAAAGTGTTTAAGTATATGTGGAAGTGTGTTTTTAATGTTTCTTATACATACATATATTAAGTGTGTGTATATATACTATTAGACAAACAGACGTTAAGTACAAACCATTCACATGGGTTCCAACTTACATACAAATTCGACTTAAAGACCGTCGTGAGAACGGAACTCATTCATAAGCCGGGGACTGCCTGTACTGTACATAGAAACCAAAATTGTTTACTAGACTGTATTCTACCCAGATTTAAAAACATAACATAGTGAATGTAATTAAACAAGAAATATATTTCTTGGTTGATTACTTTCACTATATTATACAAGTATTTTAAAATCTTAAAATTTTGAATGCTGTCTCAAATTGTTCTTTGTTTAATTAAATATTCCATTAATACCATTAATGATCTTGACAGTCAACATTAGACTACATGTTTGGCAAGACAGCCTTTGATGTGAAAGTCTAGTATTTTTCAAGTAGGTTGGCTAAGCCTGTTCAAAGGAAATATTTCAATGAGTAATGGGTGACTCAGACAGATACAAATTTAAACTGTCAAACTACAATTTCCCCCAAAAGATTTTAAAATTACCCATCCGTAACAGTGAGTGATACCATTTCCCTATAAGCTAAGTGAAAACACTGAGGTCGGGGATTCAACTCCCAATGCTGCTAGTAATCAGAGTCTAGGAATTAGCTCAATGGACTGCATTAGTTGGCCAGAGCACTATGCTACTTTCTGGCCCTTATTATTATTATTATTATTATTATTAATTATAATAATAATTAAATCATCATCATCTTTGCACTCAAAGCTTTAATCCATATTTTTAAATTTTCTCATACCTCACTGTATGCTTCGTTAGGACATTCAACATCACAGTTTTCCCGAAAGATCTCAAACCATGCTGAGGTGTAATAACTGATGTTGTAAGCTGTTGAACATCACTCACTCGGTATTTCACCTCGCATCCCATCTCTATAATTCCATTGTCGACAGTAATTAACTGTAAGTTTGAAAAATAAACTTCATAACTACCCCATACAAAAGTGAGGGAATAATAGTTCACACTACAGCCCTACTCTTCCAAAATATTAGGTTGATTAGTAAATAGGATTACTTAGAATTTGGATCAATAATTATTTTAATTATTATCAAGAGAACACCACAATAAAGTGTGATGACTTCTAAGGCCAACCTTCAAAGTGTTGGACTGTGGTTCTTTGCATAGTTTCAAGTTTTAATTATTATTGTCATAGTTTGAAATAAAGGAAAACCTCTTAAATTTATGAACAAAGGTGAATTTGAAAAATATGATTGGTGTAAAATGGATTCAATGGATGAGAATGGTATGGTCAGGTGGAGACAATAGATGGTGACAGAATTGTAAAAATGGTGTACAATAGTTATGGTGTAGTAGTAGTTGGTATCACTGACTATGAATCCATTGGCCCCCGTTTCAATTCCTGGTGACAGCAGGTGACACGCAGCTAACCCAGTTCTTCACCCTTCCATACAATAAAAATTGGTTGATAAATAAATGGGTACCCTGGGTAGCTTTGTGGTTAAGATGCTGGGCTGCTGATTGGGAAGTCATGACATCAAGTCTGGACAAGGACTTTGTAATTTCTGAACACTTGTTGTGGGTCATGGTTCAAATTCCACATTAAGCTGTAGGTCTAAGGTGGTGCATCAAGCTTGACATTCATCAGAATGAATAATTTGGGCAGAAGCAAAACCAAGGTAATGATGCTTAAGTTATTTAGTTTCCTTCATAATGGCAAAGGTCATGTGATGGAGGGGATTTACAGCTTTAATGGGATCTATGGGTCACTACATCATCTGAATGCAGAGGATTGTCACCCATCCTACTACTGAACAGAACCAACATTGCTTAACCCTGCTGATCCAACAGAAAGTGGTGCTGTGAAGTGGCCACTATGTAACCCTATATAACAGTAAGTGCATAGGTGAGAGAAATAGAGGAAGACAGCATTAAAGATGGAAGGCTGTAATAACTAAATGTGTGAATAAACGTGGTTTCCATATTTCCATATTTTTAAATATGGAAGAATGTTAATGAGGAATAGAGACAAATGGAAGTGGTTTGTGAGGCATGTATCTTTGAAGTTCAGGTGGTACAGGGTCTTATTCCCAGTGATGCTTATGTATCCTTGCCTGTGTCACTGATTTCATCATCTCAGTTCCAAGTTCAAGCATTTTGCCCACTCCATGGAAAATGGGATGTTTTTAAATGATGTATAAATTGTGAACATCTGCATGTGCAGTATGTATGTAATATACAAAGTCTCACTAAGTCTGAATAAAATCAGGGGTGAAAACTCATCTATGAGAAAATTATATAATTTTATTTGTTATTTGGTGGTACATAACTTTCCTTTGTAAACTAATGTCAGAAAACTCTAATTTACTACTTTAAATATAATAACTATATCAATTATTTAATTCAACATTTAGTTGATAGGAACCTATTTAAATTTGCTAGTACAGTGATCCCCCAACCTGGATGCGGGTTCTGTTCCTGAAAAAGCTCATGCAGCACAAAATCGTGCAGGTTGGAACTATCTCCCCATAATATGGTACAAATAGGGTTAGGGGGATAAAAGTTTTAAAAAAATCATGTATAAAGTCATTTTTACCTGACTAAAAGCTTTTAAATCATTGTACAATAATGTATAATAATAATATTGCATGTAAAATAATATATGGTATAACAAGAAATATAAATAGTAAAAACCTGTAAAAAAAACAAATTTAAAAAACATCACCATAAAAATAATGTAATAATCCAGAGGAGCGCAAGAAAGATGACTCAATGTAAACTAGCCAGTCGTACATGAGCTACTGGGCATGTTGCTGCCAGCTGCAAATGCTAAAGTACCTATGTATCATGTCATACGCAAAAAAGTGGTGTCATTTTTTTTAATATTTACTACAATTTTTAAAAATTTGTACTGATCTATCTTTGAATCTTAGCTCGTGCAGATTGAAAAAGGGTAGTAGAATGTCCTCGTCCTATCTCTGAATTTGTGCAGGTGGGGGATCACTGTAATCTTTTTAATTTACTTATAATTGGCATCTTTAGTTTAGATTGTTTCCATTTTCAATTTCATCTTAATTTATTAGCCAATTCTTATTACCTTCATTTAGCAACCACAATTTATATAAACTTCAACCCTTACATTCATTACAATTTTGGTAAAAAAGTTTGCCTACAAACAAAATTTTCAAAAAGCATAAAAAATTACTATCATTAATGACTGGGTCTTGTTTTTGAAATTTCATTAGTCACCAGACAAGAAAATATGCAGAGAAAAACAGAATATTACTAATTAGTAATTTCTTATGCTTTTAGAAGTTTTGTTTCCAGGTGAACTTTTCCTAATATTGTACTTTTAGACACTTATCAAAGCTTCTTTAACTATTCAGCCATGAAGTGGTTATTAAAAAATAGATAAAAATAGGTTATCTAATTTCTTGGGTTATTTCGTGCATGGACAATTAATCTGATTTACACCTATTTCACATTATGATGACCAATAAAATTCCACAACTGACAAGTAATTATCTTGGATCAGTCCATCTGCCCGATGGACATTCTAATCCAATATCTCTGGCCAATTCTCCTCAAATCTAATTTAATTTTATTGTCAGCTTTTGGGCTGATATTAGGATCTAGGCCCTAACTAAAATCCACAGCCAAAGGTTCTCTAGAACCTATCAGACTGTCTCAGGTTTGATTGATAAAAATCTCAGAACAGAAGCTGTTTTTAAAAACATATGTAGTAGTTGTTCATGTTTGGTCCTGAATTTTATGAGTGTAAGTTACCATTGCATTTACTTTGGTAAATTAACCCACCCACAACAATGATACAATGGTTATCATTCTGGAAATGTAGCCAGTGACCATGGGTTCAAGATGCCTCTGAACTGTACAGTTTATTAATGTTCCCAGCTATAATTCCATGTATGCACCATATTATATACATATATTTTTATATATATGGTCTAGTTCATCAGAAAACTAAACAAAGTACATTCTTGGGCCAAGAACCTGTGACCTCCTCCTTTCCAGCCGAATGAATTTACCTGCTGAGGAGGTACAGAAAAGGCTTTGGTCCGCATGTCAACTCGAGTAAAACGATCAATCCATGGTACAACAAAGACAATCCCTGGACCTAAGATGCCTTGTAATCTTCCAATCCTGAAGACAATGAGCCTCTCCCATTGTTTCAGACGCTTGATACAGAACCACAGAGTGCAAGGGAATGTAATGCCAATGATGAAATAACTGATGCCAGTGACAAACATAGTTATACAGTCCATAATGCTGAAACTTTCTCTTTTCTTCTTTGTATCTGAAATTACATGAAAGAACTTTCAATTTAAATTTTAAGTTTAAAGTGCTGTAGAATACTCTGAAAACAGACAATTACACAAGGTTCATTAGAAACAAAAGTACTGCATCCTACAATTTAAAATAAACCAGATCAAATAAAGATCTAATCTCTTCATACGGTATCCATTCTCAAATTGAAATCAACACTGAACTAGGCCTATCAACTAAAGTTTTATAAATGTTTTAATTTTTTCTTTTAAATTAAGTAGCCTAAACTATTATTTGGTTTTATTAATATTATACTGTATTAACTGGAAGACAGCCAGCCTGATTAGATATCGTGCTAATGAATGAAATTAAATTGAGCATATCTTGAAAAGAATAAGATTAACCCTTTAAGGATGAAAGGTACAAATTGCTAATGTTTCAAATACATGCATTCATAACTTAACCCTACAAAAAATTCAGGGCTTAAAGGGTTAATAGAGTTCAAGCTATGGATATTTCTGGAAGCAAGTTAGCTAAGTTTAAGACTTCAGTTTAAATTATGGCATTAGATTTAATTTAGAATAAAAATTTTAACTAGCTTAGAAATTTTTTCTGCCTCAATGTAGCCTACTGTCTGGAGAAAATCAAGGATGAGGGACCAGACAGTAATTAGGGTGTGACCGTTGCCCTCCAAAAATCAAAAAATAGTCCTACAATGCTGTTCAAAGTTTTAGTGTTGTGTATTTATCTAGGAAACACCCCTGTAAATTTTCTTGGAGATCGGTGCATGTTTGAGCTAGCACCGTCGTACCAGCAAGTATTGCTATTTCAGCTTATGAACTTCATAAATAAGTGTGAAAATAGCACATTTTATCAGATTTTCATTTCCGGGTCTGGAACGCTGACCCACAAATTTTCCACGTATTATTTTATTGCATTTAATTTTAATGATGCTCTTTTCTTTTCCCTTGACAGTGATTTGATGTTGTGAATAGAGAATTTAATCATGGATACACAGCAAGATGATGAGTATGTCAGAATGTTATTGGGCACCGTACCCCGAGAAGAAGAAAAGGAAATAAAGGGCTGCAAACTGCCAACTAATAGGCAGGTCTTACTATGTCTGTTAGCAAACCTTCGGGATATGCATTGGGACCAGGCTTTATCTGCCACCATTGACAATGTGCTTTTGCATTACCAGAAGGCGAATGTCCCGACCATTACAGGCAGGAACAATATTGGCCAAGTGATTAAAACTTACTATGACAAAGACTACATGATGCTTATGAAAAAGAATGAGGATAGAAGACGGGCTGATGATCCTGGAATTATGAAGTTTAAATCAGAATTGAGCCTGACGATGAAATTTTATAAGAACACAGTGTTGAAAGACATGGCGGCTGCAAAAAAGGGGAAAACTCAGGCCGAACAAGATGCCATTGATACTGACATACTCTTTATGAAAAGCATGCTAAGTGACAGAGTAGCTACCTACTCTGGGGCAAACAAAGTACTCACAGAAAAGGTTCAGAAGCGACAGAAATGGCAGATGCAAGAAGAGAAGCGACAAGAGAGAGAGCAATGTGATCATGCTGAGAATGTACAGGCTGATATTGATTCACCTATTAGCTCTGATGAGGACGATGACATTGATGAGGCCAGTACTGCTGAACCAAAGAGAAAACATCGGAAAACAGTGAAAGAGGGAGTTTCAATTTTTGTGCCCCATGATATTCTGAAGTCGGCAGAACTTGTTTCATGCAGTGTTCAAAACAACATCTCGCCGACCCAGCTGAGTGCAATTGTGTACTCCCTTGTATCTGCATGTGGTGGAGATACATCAAAGCTGAGTCTAAATGCAAGGACGGCGCACCGATACCGAGCTTCCATCGTGTCAGAAATAAGTTTAAAAATCATGGATGAATGGCAACCATCAGACAAAGTACTGGTGCACTGGGATGGTAAACTTATGGACACGCTGGATTCCAAAGGCACTGATGACTGCCTGCCCATTCTTGTGTCTGGTTTCAATGGCACAAAGCTTCTTCGAGTCCCACCTCTTCCGCATTTGACTCAAAAAGCTGGCCTGGTTCAAGGAGACTTGATATCAACAGCAACCAAACAACTTCTGGTCGATTGGGAGTGTGAACAGAATGTCGTTGGTATGGTTTTCGACACAACTTCATCCAATACAGGTAAACCTATTTCAAACATCAGCGTGAATTTATCACAACATTAATACCAAAATACAGTGAATGATTTAACAGAAATCTGCAAAAAGCACGTGCCTGAAATGGTGGCCTTAAACTACAATTACATTTTTTTTTCAGGACAAAAAACAGCTGCTTGCGTCTCCCTCCAAAAGGAATTAGAGCATGCCGTATTCTGGTGTGCCTGTCGCAGGCATGTGGGCGAAGTCATCCTAGGTGTTTGCTGGGATTGCTTGAAAGTGGAGGGCTCTTCAAGTCCAAACATAATGGTTTTCCAGAGGTGAGTCATAAGCTTTACAAAATAACAAGGAATATTATTATCTAATGAACAAATTTAGTGGAATTTCTTTTATTAGACTTATAAGATATACTAACACCAAGCAAATGATCGATCATATCAATCTTAATACCCCTAAAACAATATTACCGTATAGATTAGTACGAAATACAATAATCCCAATAATTGCATTTCTAGGTTCAAGAACCATTTCTCTCAACTGGCGTACAATGAAAAAAAGAAATACTACTACCCCGCAATGCCTGGAGTGTTTGAGGAGCTCCAGCAGGAGATGGCTGACTTCTTCCGTGAATCTCTAGCCCAACCATTTACACGTGGCGACTACAAGGAGCTGGTAGAGCTTTGTCTGCTGCTTGTAACTAAAGGATCCGAGCCAGTGAACTTCACAATGGTCTACCCCGGCGCACTTCACAAAGCAAGGTGGATGGCTAAACTGCTCTATACCCTCAAGATTGTTCTTTTGTCAGGCCAGATCAAAGAGCAGTTTCCCAAAGCCGAGGTTGTGACTAAAAGTCAAATCAGCAAGTTAGAACGGTTTGCTGTGTTCACAGTCGCTGTTTATGTCCCATGGTGGATTGTTTGCCCCGTTCCAGCAAGTGCGCCACTGAATGACTTGAATTTGGTCGAAACCTTGGCTGAATTTGCCCCATATGACGCCACAATAGTTGACAAAGCACGTGTGGCACTCAGTAGACACACTTGGTACCTAACTGAGGAGTTGGCCCCACTGGCTTTGTTCTCATCCCAAGTACAAGAAAGGACAAAAGAGGAGATGAGGAAGGCCCTTCTTTGCCATGAAGGCACTGAAGTTACTAAGAGAGTGGGGCTCAATCATGGGGGCTATGGAAAGCCATATCTTCCCCCTTTCCCAGAAAGTGGCACTGCCCTGGTGGACCTAATTGGGCCTTACTCAAGCCGGTTCTTCACCATTTTAGGCATGCCCTATCAGTTTCTCCACAGTCCAGCCAGTGAATGGGCGGATCATGACGACTACCTGAACATGAAACGGGTTGTGGACAAGCTTCAGGTCGTCAATGAGGCTGCAGAGCGTGGTGTAAAACTTTGCCATGACTTTCTTAATGTTGCCAGGGATGAGGAGCGCTTTCAAGAAGTCCTTCAAGTACTGTAGTTGAAAATGACAGACTCCGCTCCGCATTCCTAATCAGCGCAAACGATCATCTGTTTCTGAACAGAAATCATGGTTTCTTGCTCTAGAGAAATAATACCTTGTGAATATAAGCACACTGGACAAAAAATTAGTCACCCCTCTCAGAATGTACCTAATAACGTGTGACGGCGCCTCTGGCCTTGATAACCGCACGAATCCGGGAGGCAGAGACTCTACGAGGTTGTGCATGTACTGAACATCGATTTGCTCGTTCATCAGCCGGTCCCGAAGTTCCGCCAGAGTCCGTGGGTGTCTATTCCTGCGCTTCACTTTCTGTTTCCAGCCTGAACAACACCTTCGACGCATTCAGGATTAAAGGCTTCATTGGACCTGCGATGTACTTGTCACCTCCTATCATTGGAGAACAAACAAAAATGGGACTCATCGGACCAAATTACACGTTTCCAATCTGCCACAGTCCAGTTTTTGTGCCTCTGAGCCCATTTATAACGTGCCAATTTGTGACTTGCTGTTAACAGTGGCCTCTTCCGTGGTACCCTGCTCCAGATGTCCATCGCATGCAGTTCTCGTCGCAATGTCCATTCGGAAATTGGTCGCTGGAGAACCTCATTGGTTTCTTGGAGCAATTGTTCTCTGGTTTGAAAACGATTTGCAGTTACTAGACGAGAAACATGGCGGTGGCCCCTATTGTCGAGAATTGTTTTCCGGCCACAGTTACGCCGTTGATTGTCAGTTGATTGCGAACTACACCACTCTTTGTAAACTCGCTGGACAGTACGCGTTGACACACCAACAAATTGGGCTACTTCAGACATTTTGTGTCCGTGGGCTCTGCCAAACATGATGGCTCCTTTTTGCCACTGAGTAACGTCTGCCTCACGACCCATTTTGCAGACTATATCCAACACACACTTTGTTCTTCACCACCTCATGAAACAGATCTGATCCTGTGTGCTACATCACCGCTACTTGTCACTTACCAATGCTACATCAGCGCCCTCTGTGTGTCCTTGAACTTCCTACTATTGGTGCTATTAGGGATGACTAATTTTTTGTCCGGTGTGCTTATGATAAAACCCCTTAATGTACCATGAGAGAATAAGAATGATTAACTTTTTTGTGTTAGTGATAACAGCTTTTAATTAAGACAGGCAAATGATTTGTGTTAATATCCCTTATGATGGTTGTGTAATCTCATATATAGGCGCGTATGCCGTATAAGCAAAATTGCTATTTTTCAAATTGCTGGTGCTCACTCAAATATGCATGAATCTTCAAAAAATTGCACGTGGGTATTTTTTATGTCAATATGCAACACCAAAATTTTGAACAGCATTGTAGGACAAAGTTGGGGCAACTGTCACACCCAAATGAGGGTCTAGGCGAGAATTTAATGAAAATGATAAAAAATAAACATTGAGAATTCAAAAGTTACTGAAGATATAGAATGAAATGAAACAAAACACTTGCTAATTACAGTATTCAACAAAGATTCTGTTCCTCTGGTAGTGTGGGTGTTCCTAACTAACTTTTTAATTCTGATTTTGAAAATAATACTGAAATTTTTCCATCACCCACAGTTATATATAGTGTCCCATATGTCTGAACCATAGGGTAAAATAAGTAATTCATGTTTTTCGATTTATGCAAGTGCCCATGATGTCTTTGAGTAAGGAATAATGCATCCAGGTAATTCTGCTCATAGGAAATTGGAATCAGAGGGAGGTTGCTGAGGAATTTAACAGATTGCATCCGGACCATGCACTGATAACACACAGCTGTGTCTGCAAACTTGTAGCAAAGTTCAGGGAAACAGGATCCATAGGAGATAAACCATGCAGTGGACCTCCAAGGACATCCATCAATGATGATGACAGCCCCTACCATCCTCACTCATTTCACAAACAGTCCCCAAAAGTCTCTCCAGCATTTTTATTGCCATTTTTATCATTTTGCCCTATGGTTCCAAACTTACAGGACACCCTGTGTATGTATATGATATATATATATATATATATATATATGATGAATAAAACCATGAAGGGAAAAAGAAACACAAAGTGGTGAGCACTACTTTGTTTCTTTTTCCCTTCATGGTTTTATTCATCATAAATATTTTTCACATGTCACTTTCGTGAAATAATTTCATATATATATATATATTTTTTTTTAACCTCATTTTAGTGCATTGCTCTCTCTTCATGTGAAGGTTAAACTGGTGGCCCCCACCTCAAGCCTGGCTTGGTGGAGGAGTGAGTTGATCTCTTGCATTTTCCACTGCACATAGCCAGGTACACCCAGCTCATCTGGTACTATCCTGAGTCAAGTATCTAGTCTTGTTTCGAAGACTTCAACTTTGACCCCTGTAATGTTTCTGAGGTCCTGTGGAAGCTGGTCAAAAAGTCTTGGCCCCCTGACAACCAAGCTATTTTCCTTCAGTGTTGAAGAGGTCCCTTGTCAGGCATTTAATTTGGGAACACTACACATTCTGCCTTTCCCATTTTCCAGTGTTGTTTGAATGGTAATTAGGTTTAGTACCAGTTTTTCAATCATTTTCTATATGTACAGTAGATTATGGTGTACCTCTCTCTTCTTCTTTCCAGGGAGTACAAACTTAGTTTATGTACCGTAGTCTTTCCCAGTAGTTGAGTTCTTTGCAGCCATCAATCTCAGCTGTGAAATGTCTCCAAGTTCCTTCTAGTTTATTAATTTCTTCCTTTTTATATGGGAATGTCAAGACTGAGCAGTATTGAAGTTTTGGCATGATCAGCATTTTCAGCAGGGAAATCATTACTGTCTTGTCCCTTCTTTTGAACATTCTTAGTACTTGTCGCGTGACTTTTTGCTTTGTTTATTGCTATCTGATTTTGTTTCAAATTTCACATCATTGATTAATTATTATAACCCCCAAATCAATTGCTTTCATGCTGTCTATCTGGAGCATAATATGCAGTCCAAGTTCCTCATTTCTACTCTATCTCAAGGGCTGAAATTTCTTGGTGTTAAAATGTATTCTTCTTGTCTTCTGACCATTTGTATATTTTGTTTGTCCCCCTCTGCAAGGCCTCCACCTCTTTTGCACTGCTGATCTTTGTATCATCTGCAAAGGATGTTACCATACTGCTGCTGTTAGTTTGCTGCCTATGTCTGTTAGCATGATAATGAACAGGAGTGGGGCCAGTACTGTACCTTGTGGTACTGAGCTGCATACTTCTGATTCTGATGATGATATACCTTAAATTTTGATGACCTACTGTAGATGTTCTCTGTGGAAGTTGTAGATCCATTTTCCCATTTTGCCTGTTATTCCCATATCATCAGAATCATAACATATTTTCCTAAGTCATTTTTTGTGGTTTCGAGAAAAATTAAAAAAGGGTTCTAAATTGAATTACTTATTTGCAAAAATTCATATTTTCCTAAGTCATATCACCCTTATAGTTCATCCTACAAGGACGAAATTTGTACCAAAAGATGCGCAATTTTCTTTACATGGCATTAGCAACAAAAAAACACGTCAAAAAGTGACTTAGGAAATTTTGTTTTGACACTGACAATATGTTTCATTTTGTGTGCTATTATACCATGATCACATTTGTCAAAAGCTTTAGTAAAATCCATGTATATGACAATGTAGTTTTCATTGCCTTCCAGTGCATCTAGGATATTGTTATAGTGCTCTATAAGTTGTAGTAGGTATGATCTTCCTGATTAGAATCTCTGCTGATTTTCATTGAATCATTCCAGTGTCTTCAAGAAGTCATAGATTTTCTCTCTAACTAATCTTTCAAATACTTTGGTGAGGTGGGATATCAATGACATTGGTCTATAGTTCTTTGCTTGAGATCTATCCCCTCCTTTATATATAGGAACAATATTTCCTCTTTTCAAGGTACTCCGTATTTCCTGTGTCTAGGGATCCTCTGCATATCCAGTATAAGGGTGTAGTTATTTCACTTTTACAGTTTTTAATCAATAATGCATTCCATTTGTTCAGACCTGCAGATGAATGTAATTTTATTTGTCCTATAGCTCTTACTATATCTTCTGGGGTAAAATCAAAGTCTGTTATACAATCTCCTTGCAATTTCTCTTCAAAGAATGCATCTATGTCAGGTAGGGTATCACTTTGTCACTTTTTGAGGTACTGAAGACTGATTCATACTGGGCTCTCAATGTTTCAGTTATTTCTTTTAGATCATCCATTAATTCATTATTTCCTTTCTGTAAGGGCCCAATAGTGCCGCGCATTTTTGTTTTTCTTTTTGCATACCAACAGAAGTATTTTGGAGTTTCCTTTCTTGCTTCTACCACCTTTTCCTCTTCCCTCTCTGTATAGCACTTAATCAGGGTTTGTATTTCCTTATCAATACTCTCCAGTTTTTCTTGTATTACTTTCCTAGCATTGTTGTCTCCACAATTAACTAACTTCACTGCTCCTCTCTTTCTTTTGCGGAATACTCTTCTCTTTTGCCTCTCTAACCAGTTCTTTCTATTTGGCTAGGCTTTCAGAGCATATTTTTCTAAAATTCTCAGTCTCTTTTCCTCCAAGGTTGCTAGCGTTTCTTCAGTTGTTTTAGTCTCTAAAACTGTTCTCCACTTTATTTACGCCATGTGTGAACTGATTACTTCCCAATTTATAGTCTTGGAGTTCAAGTTGTAAGTCCCAAATTTGCTTCTTTCTTCAGTGTGTGTGTTGTCCTTTAATGTTGTCACCATATTTGCTGATATCTTGATTATGTTGTGGTCTGAGATAATAGGTGGGGTATGGTTCTGGTATGTTCTGTTATCTCCTGTGTCAGCATAAACTCATTTGTGACAGACATCAACATTTTTGCTTGCTTCTGGTGTATATATATAATATATATATATACAGTCTGACCCTGCAAATCCAGGATAATAGAGCACAGTGACCTACCCAGATTACCCAAATTCACATATTAACAGAATGGATGATTTATAGAGGAAGACCGTGATTTTGACCCAAATTGTCCCTAAAAACATTGAAATACTGTACTGTATATACCTGAAAACCACTGCATTATGCTATGTTCATTCACATTCTCTCAAACTATTGTTCAATCTCTCCAGTACAATACATATTTAATATTATATACCGGGTGTCCCATAAGTCCGGCATCATAGGAAAAATAATAAAAAAAGGCAAAACAAAAACTTTTATTTACAGAATGTGCTCAATATGTCCACCATTGTTTTCAATACACAAATTCAGACGTGATACCCATTCAGCAAGCACACGGTGAATGATGTCAGGAGTAATGGTGTTACATGCCCCAATAATGTGCAGCCGCAAATGTTCAAAACTCCTAATTTTCTCTGCATATACCAGCGCTTTCAAGTGGCCCCAGAGATAAAAATTTAGTGGCGTGAGATCTGGGCTTCTAGCTGGCCATTCCACAGGCCCTCGACATCCTATCCAATGACCAGGGAATTGTTGGTACAGGTATTCCCTTACTTGGGTGCTGTAATGTGCAGGAGCGCCATCTTGCTGGAACCATGTTGGGAAATTTCCTTCTTCATTCAAGACACTGGGAAATGCTTCTTCCTTCAGCATACGTAGGTAGGTGCCTCCAATGACATGTTCATCGAAAAAGAGGGGGCCTATGATGCGATCCTTCTAAATGCCACACCATACCATCACCTGAGATGCACCTTGTTCCTTTGAAGAGGTATACCAGTGAGGGTTGTTTTGAGACCAGTAGCGGGTGTTCTGTCGATTTACCTCACCATTTCCATAAAAAACAGCCTCATCACTGAACAGAATGGTGGATGGGAAATTGGCATCCCGAGCATATTGTTCCATAGCCCATTCACAAAATTCCATCCACCAGTCGGGATCATCTTCGCTTAATTTCTGTAGGATTTGAAGTTTATATGGATGCCATTTGTGAGCCTGAAGAATGCGATGGATGCTACTTTTCGACACTCCTGTCTCGGCAGAGGGACTTCTGTTAAAATGAGCCAGGATAGCAGTCGCTGTATCATCGTCAGTGGACCTCCTTGAAGGTCCACTGCGTGGTTTATCTTCTATGGATCCTGTTTCCTTAAACTTGCAACAAGTTTGCTAACACAACTCTGTGTTATTGGCTTGCGGTCTGGATGCAGTCTGTTAAATTCAGCAGCGGCCTCTCCTTGACTCTGATTTCCTATGAGTAGAATTATCTGGATTCATTCTTCCTTGCTCACAGACATTATGGCCTGTAGAAAGAGAAAAATATAAATTATGATTTGTAGAAAGAGAAAAATATGAATTATGATTTGTAGAAATAGAAAAATATGAATTCCTATGATGCTGGACTTATGGAACACCCTGTACAATAAACTGTATGTAATATTAAATATGTACTGTGCTGTTATAAAACTTCATAAAAATGTTTAAAATGAAAAATTACAAATGTTTTTACCACTTTTGTTCAATTTACCTTGATATTTAGTATATTTTTAAAAACTTTTACAATTTTTCCCAGCCCAGAAATCAATCCTGGAATACCAAGGGCCCAGACTGTGTGTGTTGTGTGTGTGTGTGTTTGTGTGTGTGTGTGTGTGTACAATGAATAACACCGGTCTGCATGAAAATCGATTTCTTTATTTTGAGTTGTGATTCTGAAGCAGTTCGCTGCGCTGAATTCAAAAATACTACCAGTTTTTTTCTATCACCCACAGTTTTAAAGTTATTAGCAAAACAATTTTGGGGCATTTTGTAATTTTTTACCTTTTTTATCTTTAATTAATTTCATTTTTTCATATTTTTCAGATAGATAATTCTAACATTACATCTTTAAAATTTTAATAATGGCTTCTAGAGGATGTACCCATAGTCCAGACATATTTTGTTATATTTGTGGTCAGTATGTTGTTGTAAAACAAAGGACAAATGTAACGACCTTCATTAAGAGAGTTTATCATGCTTATTTTGGAATTAAATTAGGAGATCAAGACAAAAGTTGGGCTCCACACAAGGTTTGTCTTACGTGTGTTGCGACACTAAGGAATTGGAGCAAAGGTAAAAAGAAAAGTTTGCCATTTGGGATCCCTATGGTATGGCGCGAGCCTAGAAACCATACCAATGACTGCTACTTCTGTTCTTGCAATGTTAAAGGTTATAATGCAAAGAATAAAGAGAGCCTTCAATACCCAAGTCTTCCATCTGCAATAAGGCCGGTACCCCATGGTCCAGAAGTTCCTATTCCCCACCCACCCGAGAGTCTGGATCAATACAATTCAGATTCTGATTCAGCTCCAAATCCAGACAATGATGATGTTTATGAACAGCCAACAGCTGACCAAGATCCTCCTAAACCATTAACCCAAGCCGAACTAAATGACTTAGTCAGGGATTTGAATCTGCTTAAGGACTCTGCAGAACTTTTGAGGTCTAGATTGCAGGAGAACAATTTACCTTCGTAGTCTTAAGTCTTTGGAATAAGTCCTGAAATGTTTGCAAGTAAAGAAGGTAAATATATTTTGTTTCTTTCAGTTATTTTTTTATTCTTTCATAAACAAGCAATATGCTTGTCCAAGAGCTAGGAGCTATTTAATTCTGCTTTAATTAGGTTTTACTCTATCACCTAAAGATTTTGTGCTACAAGGGGTGTTGTAATACCTCATCTGTCCCCAAATGTTAACCACCCATTGATGGGAGGGGAGAGAGTATTTTGCTGGGAAAGGGACTGTTTGTTATATATATTTACCCTACATTATTATGTAAGCGTTACTGTAGCCTATAACAACAAAATTTATGGTTTAGCATGTGCAATCCAATGTTGGTCTCGATAAGATGGTTCACATTTGGGGATAAATGGGGGATTTATGACACACCCTGTAGTAAGAAAACCATACGTGATAGGGAAAAACTAACTATATTTTTGAGATCAGCGCACTCAAATTATATAGAATCACCAACTAGTTTGTAAAAATCGATCGACAAGTTTTCAAATGTGTTCTGGTGCAATTTGTATATTCTTATATTCACTGGTATAATTCCTGTATAATTCGTATATTTATATAATCCTTATATTCATTATATTCATATAATCCTTACATTTGTATACACTTATATTCATATATTCATTTTGACATAGAGACCAAAATTGCATAATGCTGATGCGAGTTTAGATAAATTTTTTATTTGCATTCTATTTTATTTCTGCCAAATAATTGGTGGTTTCTTTTTAAATTACGTAATCATTTTTTTAGATTTAGCTTAATAATGAAACCTGATTAAATTCTGCAAAGTTCATTTTCTGTATACATTCTCTCTCTGTTATAAAAGATGAAGTCATGTCTTGCTTAAAGTTTAATTTTAAGTCTTAAGCCTTTAATTTTTGCTCATATGCATGTTTAAGTGTAATTCATAATAAAATGCATATTTCAATTTCCATTTTTAGTTAACTTGGCTGATCATGATAACATCAGATCTGTCAATATGCAGTTTAAAATAAAAATATGGCTTCATCCTCAAGTATCTTGCTTATCTGTTTAGACATTGCTATAGCTAAAATATTGGTTAATATGTTTTAAATGACATGGGCTGGACCTGTAAATCAAAATAACTTTTTATGAGGTAGTTTTAGTCGTTTTATTCAAATTTGTCTCATTTTTTGTGCAAATGCATATTAATGGTGAAAATTATGATACTAATAATATATATATAAATACACTCATTTTTGGTCCAATGAGTATAATTTTGGGCTATTTTTTCGCTACTCTGCAACTTAATTAGTTTGTTGATTTCTGTTCTGGCTATTTTTTTTTTTCTAATTGGATTCAGTTTGGTGGTGTTTGTGATAGAATTATGACATGCCATTCATGTGGTTTCAACTTTGAGAACTTGATTCATCATGTGCCCAAGATGAAGACAAAGCATTGGATGTTTTTATCAATTACAGCATTATTCTCTCATCCTTAACTTGCCCAAAATGTGACAGTGAGTGCCTAATACGAATAGATCAGAAGATATTTAGATGTTTTGCACATTTCCTGTGGTAATGCGTCGTTTATGAGATCTCGTAACATGAACATGTTAGGTTATACTTTATTTTATAAAATTTGGTCAAAAATATATTTTTCAAGTATATTTTGGTGTGCTTTGTTCAAATATGACCTTTATTTCTTGTGCAAATGAACAGAAATACAGTCATCATTGCATAGCCCAAACACGTATTTCTGTTCATTTGCACAAGAAATGAAGGTTATATTTGAACAGAGCACACCAAAATACACTAGAAAAATTTATTTTTTATTTCAACTTCAGGCCATGTCATTTGTGACAATTACCAAAATATTTACTTTATCTTCAAATATTTTGCAAAATAATGTAGCCTAATGAGAATAAAAACGAAACAAGTCAACATTAAATAATAATGATGTCAACCAAATTTGGGTACCTATATAAACTTCTGTAATTTTTCAAATATGCATTCTGATTTGGCTGATCTAAATTAGAGGCTGAGCATTACTTATAATATTTTAGCAGTAAAACTACAGTAAGAGAGAATCTTTGTCTTCTCCTTCGAGCCTTGCTCTCTTCAGAGAACTTAGGATTAAATAGAGAAACAATAATTTCCCAATACGTTACAAGAAGAATCTGGGAACCTTCAGAGAATTTAGTAAGCTCCACAGAATCATCCAATTCACTACAAGAAGAAATCAGAGAGTAGTATAGAAGAAACTACTGTGATTCCCTATACAGTACCTGCTACTCCAGAGTAACAAATCTGTTGCTGCCACCTAACCAGAATCCCCATCAACTTCAAACTAACCAAAGCCATAGACGGAGGGGTATATATATATATATATATATATATATATATATATATATATATATATACATATATACCTTACCTTACAACCTTACAAAGGTTCCGCATGATGATTTCTCATTTCGCGAAGGTCAAGCTTGTCGCCCCTCCTCTCGAGTTGGCCTGGTGAAGTAGTGAGTTGGATTCTTGCGCTCTCCACCTCACATAGCCAGGTACGCCCGGCTCATCGGGGATTGTTCTGAGCCAGGCGTCTAGTCTTCTTTTGAAGATTTCCACTGCAACTCCCTTCGTGTTTCTTAGGTCTTTGGGCAACTGATTAAACAGTTTTGGTCCTCTCACTACAAAACTATTTTCTTTCAGGGTTAAGGATGTTCCCTGTCTCGCCTTCAATTTGGGAATACGACACAGTCTACCGCTTCTACTTTCCATCGTTGTTTGGGGAGTTATGGGATTCAGAGTAAGATTAGGGACTAGTTTCTCCATTATTTTCCAAGTGTAAATAATGGTGTATCTCTCTCTTCTCCTTTCCAGTGAATATAGGTCTAGTTCTCGTAACCTTTCCCAGTAATTTAGTTCTTTGCACCCATTGTCTTGGCTGTGAAGCTTCTTTGGATCCCCTCCAGCTGTCTAATGTCTTTTTTTATATGGGGAAGTTAGGACCGAGCAGTATTCTAATTTGGGTATTATCAGGGTTTTCAGTAGAGGAATCATTACATTCCTATCCCTTCGTTTAAAAGTTCTCAATATCTGACCCGTTATTCTCTTTGCTCTGTTTACTGCTATCTTATTTTGTGTTTCAAATTTCGCATCATCTATCATTACAACCCCTAAATCTTTTGCTCTGGAATTTCTCTGAATTTCCTGTCCATTTGGGGTATAATATTCCATGCACTTTAGGTCTTCTCTTTTCCGTACCGTAATAGCTGAAATTTCTCGGTGTTAAACTTCATATTGTTGTCTTCAGTCCACTTGTAGATTTTGTTTATGTCGGTTTGTAGAGATCATATATATATATATATATATATATATATATATATATATATAAGTGATGCACCGATACCTCAATTTTGCCAATACCGATTAATTAGCATCAATTTAGAAAAATTAATAATATTATATTATTTATTATTTACTTTTATTTACTATAATAAAAACTTATTACTTAATTAGCGATGTGAGCTTGTTTTTTGTTTTTTAATAAAAGTTTTTTATTGATACTCCAAAATATTATTCACTGAGAATATTCGAGAATTTTCTTTTTTCTTAGTTTTAAGAGAGTTTTAGATTGTTTTACAGCTTTTTATAGAATTCTAGAATATTTCAGAACCTTATGGAACTTTCTAGAATGTCTTAGAATATTCTAGACGATTCCAGAACATTCTGGAATACTCCGGATTTGGGAGAAAATAGTACCTATATAAAGGATGGCAAATTATTTCCTTGGTTAGTTGTGGTTGTGTATAGCAAAAGCAAGTATCTACATGTGATTGTGATATTGTCTGTTGAGCCTTTTATGGTAGGCCAGGTAGTTCTTTTTGAAGTATTTTTTTTTGCCATTTTGGATAATAATTTGAATAACAAATTGAAAGTGTTATTAAACTGGTTTTCTTAAGCTTAGCATTATTTATAACTGCTTGATCAGCTTGAATCATTCAAAATTATTTCAAATTTGTTTTTAAATTTATACATTTAAGATTGAATATTAGTATTGTTTTTTTAATATTATTTGGTTATTTACAACAAAAATATAGTACCCTATTTTATAACATTATAGCAAATAGAGCAAGCATCTACACATGATTTTCTTGTTCCTTAAGGGAACAGGGAAACCTTGATAAGGTAGGGGAAATTTACGTTAGGTATAATAAAAAGTCCATACATAGCCTACATACATACAAATCCATACATACATACTGGTATAGATACTAAAATACATACTATTGCAGTTACTTAAATAATTACTAATATAGTTACTAAAATATATTTTGATATACCGTAGTTACTAAAATACCGTACATACTGATATAGCTGTGTGAGTTAGTGATATGTGTTATGTGGAATTGGCAATCTAGTTCTTATAATGGCAGTTGTGATTGTGGTATGATATAATTGGGTGTTTTCCGGTTTGTCTTTTATATTTCAATATACATATCGCTACGGTTTTACCTGTAACTGTATAACGGGAACCATAACAATAGCTAATAAATAGTACTAAAATACAGTACTAATATAAATTAGTTAGTTTATTTATTTCTTCACTCATCCTATCATTCACTTCTGACTTAGAATTTCTCCATTTTGACAGGAACTGAAGTTAAGTTGTATCAGAATAGTTGAAAACCCCCTCAAATATTCTATAAAAGAAAATTATCAAAAATTCTCGGTTCAGAGAATATTCTCCTAAAGATTATTCCCGAGAATTTTACAACACTAATATGAGCTATGTCTAAATCTTCCAAAACCAGCCCAATTTGGGATTTTTTTACCATCTGTTCAGAAGATAATAGCAAAGCAAAGTGTAAAGTATGTGGTGTGCTTATATCCAGAGGAGGAAAGGAAACACATAAAATGACTACATCAAACCTCAGAAGCCATCTTAAGTTTCAGCACAAAGCTCTTTTTAACAAACTTGAAGCTCTCAACAAGCAACAGCATCCAGTAAAAAAAACACCACTAACAAGTCAAAGCATACTCATGTCCACTTTTCTGTCAAAGAAAGTTACTGACTCTCCAAGTGACAAATCATCAAATAAAGACAGAAAAACAGATAGTTTTGTTGGAAAAACCAGGCCCCTCCAATAGGAAATCATTAGAAGAAACTATATCAGAATTTGAACATGTAGAACCAGAAGTACATGAACTACAATCATCAGACAGCAAGTTAACAAGTCAAGATAAAAAACTGTTACAAACATCATTGGAGAATCTACTGGAAAAGAAAAAGAAATGGGCAATCAATGATAATAGAGCTAGAGTTATTACTTTGAAGATTGGAGAAATGATCTGCTACGATCTGCAACCCTACTCAGTTGTAGAAGACATTGGCTTTAAAAATTTGATAAGCCATCTTGAGCCTAGATACACTATACCATCGAGAAAGCATTTTGCAGAAAGTGTCATCCCCTTCATTTACCAAAAATTGGAAACTACTCTACGTACCAAGCTTGATAATGCGTCATATGTCAGCCTTACTACAGATGGATGGACAGCTAGTTATAGTCTGCATTCGTTTTATAGCTTAACAGCCCACTGGATAAATGAGGAGTTTGGACCTGAGCAAGCTGTTCTACAAATGTCCCATTTTGAAGGCTCACATACTGGAGTTAAAATAGCAAAGTTTTTAACAGACTCCCTCAAAAAATGGAACATCAATAAGGAAAAGATACAGATGATCGTAACTGATAATGCAGCAAATATGAAAGTTGCTATTAGAGAGAGTGGCCTAGAAGACTCCTCATTTTGTTGTGTTATACATACACTTCAATTATGCATACAAGATAAAGTTATTAAAACATAAAGGACATGCTTGCAGTTGTACGAAATTTGGCAACTCATTTCCATCACTCTAGTTCAGCACGAGATGCTTCAAAGGAAATACAAAATGAAATTAAATTACCGCAGCATGCTATCATCCAAGACGTATCAACTAGGTGGAATAGCACCTATTATATGCTAGCACGCATTGTTGAGCAAAAGAAAGCAATAATTCTATATTGTATAGGGAAAAAGCATACTTGCTTAACAGATGACCAATGGGAGCTTGCCAAAACACTTGTCATGGTTCTCAAACAGTTTGAAGTAGCGACCAAAGAGATGAGCTTTGCAGATGCATTAATTTCTCAAGTCATTCCTTTTATTGTATCAATGGAAAAATACCTGGATTTTGCTGTGACAAATGTCAAAGGTATTCAAACCATTCTTGAGGAAGTCAAAGGTAGTTTTAAAGAAAGATTTAACAAGTATAAAGAATCTAAACTAATCCTAGCAACAGTACTTGATCCACGGTTCAAAATGAAATATTTTGTTACATCAGAAGACAAGGAGAGAGCCCTAACAGAACTATATAATGCTTCAGACAAATTTGCAAAACCAAAAACTGATGGTAAGTCAAATAATATTTATATTTTATTCTTATTTTCCCAGATTACAATTTTATTTTCATAATTTTTTTTAAAAATTGATTCTAGGGTTTAGGATATTAACTTTTTAACTCAAGTCAGTAGTTATTTTCATTAGCCAAAATACCTATTCATTGTTATTTAAAATAAATAGATCTAATGTTCCTTCAAAATTAGTTCATCTATTTCCTTATTTTTTAAATTACAAAGTAAATTGGTGCACTAAAGTGATTTATTCTTATTGGCAAAGTTGATTTTTTTCAGATTTAAACTAAAATCTCAAAAAAAAAAAAAATCATTAGGTTTTATGACATACAGTTACCAGTGTTGTATGAACTTTAATAGCTATACTTAAATTACAGAATACAGCACAAGTTTAACTGACTCAGAGTTTTCAGACTCTGGTTCTACTGCTTCTGGATCAGATGCTGAGTCGACAACCTCAGGTTCACCCTTAAAAAAGCTAAGAATGCAAGATGATATACATATATAAATTTTTTGAAGAAGGGGAAAGCAACTTGGAACAGTGAAAAAGGGTTACAAAAAAGTTGAAATCAATCCACAAACAACTTATTAAAGACAAAAAGATAAAATGGTTAGCAACATTTTTTTTTAGGTGACTTCATATTTAAATTATTTATGTAATGTAACGTAACACTGCATGATTGTATGTATTTTCTATTTATTTCAGGAAAGAAGAAGTTGATTTCTACCTATCACTTCCTGCAATAGCAAAGAAAGAATGTCCATTTCATTGGTGGAACAATTATGATATGGGCAAACATGGAAAGAAATCAACAGAAAATGAACAACAGCTAACTACACTCTGCAAAATGGTCAAAAAATATCCATGCGCTCCTCCCTCTTCAGTTTATAGTGAAAGATTGTTCAGCACAGGAGAAATATCTACGAATCCAAGAGAAACAAATTAACGCCTGAACATGGGGAACAATTGGCATTAATTCATTGTAACACGAAATTTTTAAAACAAAAATGAAAAATTTTCCAACACTTCAAGCAGCTGTAAGGAATATATTGAATAAATAAACCATTTTTAAAAAGTTAATTTTTAGTTATTTTAAGGAAAATATTTTTATATGAAGATAGCTACTATAGCTAGCTACTTTGAAGAATTTGATTGTTTTTTACCAGGATGTATGTTTTCAATAAAGCTTCATTTCAGTGTTGTCTTAATCATTTATGTTTGGTTAATGAAGTTTATTTCAGTTGAAATAAGGTAGTTTTTTGCTAAAAATTTTGTCTTCTATACATGCGACTCAGTGTAAAATGATTTTGATATTCCTAACTGTTAGATTTTAAAAAAAAGAGACACAAAAGGTTAAAGTTTTGTGATTTAGTGGTAAAAACTAGAAACAATTTTAATTATAGTTTTAAGAATGTCGCATCAGCAAAAAAATCATTTCCCATTTGGTGACCCAATTCGCCCCAGTCGACGCTACCTATGCCAAGCTTGCCGATACCGATTAATCCGCCAATATTAAGAAAATAATCGGCATGCCAGGTGCCGATACCGATTAATCGGTGCACCCCTAATATATATATATATATATATATATATATATATATATATATATATATATATATATATATATATTAGGGTGGTCCAAAAAGTTAAAGCATCGACTAAGTTCTCTCCACAAGGTTGGTTTTATGCCTCTTGGTGTGGACAGTATTTGTGCAAAGTTTCACGTTATTCGGTTAATATTTAGGGGTCGCCCCACTTGCCCCCTTTTTGAAAATTTGGGAAAATATATAGACAACTGAATAACTAAATTTTTTTTTGGTTCTCAAAGAATATGAAAGAAAACAGTAAGACAATAGGACATGATAATGGGTGTATCTTCATTATTTCTTCTGCATCAGAGTTGCCTTGGATGGTATTGGTATCTGTTTTCGGTGGGCGGCTACGAGTTGTAGGAGGTACTGCTTCTGGTCCTCGTTTCGTGTCAAAGTGTCATTGTAGCGTTGTGCAAGAGCAATACCTCGCTCGGCAGCATCATTGACGACTTTCATCTTTAAGGCGCAATCTCTAAGTTCCCTGTAGTTCTTGTCATTTGGCCATTCCCGTGGATCTTTTTGAAGTAACTGGCGCACTTCCTCCTTACCTCCAACTTTCAAGGCATCAAAGAGGGTCAATGTCCTTTTCGTGATGAAGGATGCCACATCATTTTCAACACCAGCTTCCGCCATGTCGATTCGTCGGGGGCAGCCATTCTTTTGGGGATGTTGGAGGTGTTGAACCATTCTCCTTTTGGTATCAGGATCGATCCTATTATCGAAGAAGGCCAGTCCAATCAGATGCTCCGACAAGTACCACAGGTGGCGTCTTAGAGCTGTCTTCGCCGCTTGTGCAGCTCCTCCGTGTGGATATTTTTCCAGAAGATGCAGCATTTTGAGATCATTGAGAGGAGCTTGTGTCCCCATTGGCGCTTCATGCCAGTACTTGACGTAAATCAGACTGACAAATAAAGCCAGCTGAGTCACGTTTCGTTCTTCGCCTGCTGTGAGCTTGAATTGATAGTGAAAGAGGTAGATTTTGAGCGCATAAATCGCCTTCGCCATCCATCTCGCGTGGTGCATGGGACCCGGAGCTCGGGTAAAGAGTTGACCACCAGTCTTTCCCCCCAGGAAGAGCAAAGATAGTTCAAGGAACTCCTTGTAGTCGTCACGAGGTTGGCTTGCCTGAAGAGCGTTAGGTAAGTAAGTGAGCATCTCTTTTCTCATCTCTTGGAGTTGAGGGTTCTCGAACAAGCTGTCCGATGCTGAGACAAATGCTTCGTGGGAGAGAGATGGCCATTCCTTTGAAATCGCTTAAAAAGGCCTGTTCAGGACTTCCTGTTGAGCCAAATATTGAGGCAAAGACATCAGCAAGTACGACTTCAAGTATATGATGTCGACAACCGATCCAAACTAGCTCGTGACCCAATGCTTCTTCAATCCTGACACAGGCTCCGCGATGTAAACCCGTGTTTGACGCAGTAGTATCGAAGACGAGACCTCTCACATGCTGTTCCACATTCCATAATTTCATAGTTTGAAGGCATGCCTGGGCCTGTGCTTCTCCAGTTCCTTGTTCATCTTTGGGACACCAAGCAGCTTCTCCTGTCCATTGAATGTTATAAGGATTGCTATCCGATGCACATTCGTCTTCTTCCCTTCAATGCCGGGGAGAAGCTTTCCGTCCCAATGGAGAAGGACAGGGTCTTCTAGAGAGAATGAATCTAGGTCTTCTCGAGCTGCCTGTTCTCGCCCACTTTCTCTGTAGTGATGAATAGAGCTCCGAGAGCACATCATCCCAGACAGATCATGCCCCGCGGCCTGTAATACATCTCCAGTTACGAAAACAGCATTCCGATCAGAAAGATTGGTGCGATCCATTGCTCCAATGACTTCTGGAGATTGGAAAATGTTCGTAACCTTGTTCTTGGGACGCTTTGGTGCCGGAGCTTCAGACGAAGAAGGAATCGGAACCGATGGTCTATAGTCGTCGTCGTCTTGCGAAAAAAGGGAAGAAGAAGAAGAAGAAAAGATCAATTGATGACACTCCTGCTTCTTCCAAATCTTTGTGTTGCTTCATGCCTTGCCTTCCTCTTGGCTTCCTTCTCCATTCTGGATCGCTTTCTGTCCTCTTGTGTAGTCGTTTCCTTATCAATGCCAGCCATGCTGCAAGAATTGACGTCCTTGCGCTGCATGGACAGGAAATTTCGGTCCTCAACGTTGACGATTGTGCTCATGGCATCACTGGTTGCGATGTCAAACAGTTCCTGGATGTCCGCTTTGAAGATGTCTTCATTCATTCTATCGCTGGCACGTTGCCTGGTCCTGTGCTTCTTGAGTGTTTTGTAGCGGTCTAAAAGCTTTGAAAGCTTACGGACACAGGAGTCAATCCGCACTCGGGTCCAGACTTCAATCACCCTCTGGCATGCCTGGTTCAGACTGTCGGAGGTGGTTTGCTTTTGATTGATGTGGTGGTATTGCCCCAAGAGGAGGGCGTCAAGGCATGTAGGGAGCCTTGACGTGGATAAAGTTCCAGTTGCCATCCCTAGAAGCCAAACTTTTGGAATTGATCGAGTTTGAGCCATCGGACCTATGGAAGAAAAAGTACATTATATAATAAGCACACCGGACAAAAAATTAGTCACCCCTAATAGCACCGATAGTAGGAAGTTCAAGGTCACACAGAGGGCGCTGATGTAGCATTGGTAAGTGACAAGTAGCGGTGACGTAGCACACAGGATCAGATCTGTTTCGTGAGGTGGTGAAGAACAAAGTGTGTGTTGGATATAGTCTGCAAAATGGGTCGTGAGGCAGACGTTACTCAGTGGCAAAAAGGAGCCAGCGTGTTTGGCAGAGCCCACGGACACAAAATGTCTGAAGTAGCCCAATTTGTTGGTGTGTCAACGCGTACTGTCCAGCGAGTTTACAATGAGTGGTGTAGTTCGCAATCAACTGACAATCGACGGCTTAACTGTGGCCGGAAAACAATTCTCGACAATAGGGGCCGCCGCCATGTTTCTCGTCTAGTAACTGCAAATCGTTTTCAAACCAGAGAACAATTGCTCCAAGAAACCAATGAGGTTCTCCAGCGACCAATTTCCGAACGGACATTGCGACGAGAACTGCATGCGATGGACATCTGGAGCAGGGTACCACGGAAGAGGCCGCTGTTAACAGCAAGTCACAAATTGGCACGTTATAAATGGGCTCAGAGGCACAAAACTGGACTGCGGCAGATTGGAAACGTGTAATTTGGTCCGATGAGTCCCGTTTTTGTTTGTTCTCCAATGATGGGAGGCGACGAGTACATCGCAGGTCCAATGAAGCCTTTAATCGTGAATGCGTCGAAGGTGTTGTTCAGGCTGGAAACAGAAAGTGAAGCGCAGGAATAGACACCCACGGACTCTGGCGGAACTTCGGGACCGGCTGATGAACGAGTGGCAGCAAATCGATGTTCAGTACATGCACAACCTCGTAGAGTCTCTGCCTCGCCGGATTCGTGCGGTTATCAAGGCCAGAGGCGCCGTCACACGTTATTAGGTACATTCTGAGAGGGGTGACTAATTTTTTGTCCGGTGTGCTTATATATATTCAGAGTGGGGCGACCTCTAAATATTCACCAATCACGCTGCAATTTTGCACAGACCACGTGGACACTAAAGGGACAAAAACCACACTTGTGGAGACTATCTAAGACAATTTTGAAATTTCCCCCTATGGATTTGGACCACCCTAATATATATATAATATATATATACTACTGTGCAAAAGTCTTAGGCACCCTTGTACAGTTGCCTTTATTTTTTTTTTTAAATAATTATGTTGAATATTTCAGCATGTTAGTGTTGTTTTATTATAAATATAAATTATAATGTACAGGGTGAGTCAAAAGTCTCCATACTTAGGCAAAATGGTCATGATAAATAAATGATTTATTTTTAATTTTTTTGCAGGTGATGTGCTGAGATGCCTTTGTCCCAAGAAGAGCGTATAGAGATCATTCTTCTGGCAGGATCAGGAAGCTGTCACAAGGTTGCCGAGGATTTTAACAGGACAGACGCCCCCAGCATGCACATCACACACGACACCATTGCCAAACTCATTGAGAAGTTCAAGAAGACTGGAAGTGTTGCAGACCAACCGAGAAGTGGCCATCCACGAACAGCCACCAATGAAGGCACAGCGACCATGGTGCTGGCAGCATTCGCAAAGATCCCCAAAAAAGCACTCAATGGATGTCTGCAGAATGCGGTGTCAGCCAAAGGAGTATCATCCGCATTATGAAAGAGCACAGATGGCATCCATACAAAATGCAAATGTTGCAGTATCTTAGCGAAGATGACCCAGACAGGCAGCTGGAATTCTGTGAATGGGCAAGAACAAAAGTGGACGAAGACACAGAGTTCTCGGCTGGCATCCTGTTTTCAGATAAAGCCAACTTTTATGTTCATGGAGAGGTTAATCGTCAAAACATACATTAGTGGAGTGATGACAACCCACACTGGATGAGTCCCTCGAAGACGCAAGGCGCTGGAAAAGTGATGGTGTGGTGCGGGATATGGGGCAACACAATTGTTGGCCCTTTTTTCATTGACACCAATCTGAATGCTGAAATGTATCTAAACATGCTGCAAGACCCAGTCATGCCATCCCTGCTGAACGAAGATGGGGGATTTCCAGCGTACTTTCAGCAAGACAGGGTGCCACCCGATTACAGTATCTGCGTGTGCCAGTGACTAGATCAGCAGTTTATGGTCACTGGATTGGCCACTGTGGTCCCGTGGAGTGGCCTCCGAGGTCCCCAGACCTCACCCCCCTTGATTTTTACTTGTGGGGGCACTTGAAGGCCATGGTGTACCAGGTGAAAATACAAAACACGGACCACCTAAAGGAACGCATTCGTGATCCAAACATGTTAACGCACATTTGCCATGACTGGGAGGAACGCATCCATATGTGCATTCAGTGTAATGGTGCCCACATAGAGCATATTTTATGAATTACAAGTGATTGCATAATAAAGTGACCATTTTGCCTATGTATGGAGACTTTTGACTCACCCTGTATAGTCATTGTCAATAATCTTGGTTATTAGGAAGTTTAATGAAGAAAATGGATGTTTCATCAAAACATGCTACTGCTGGAGATAGAACGGAATTTAACACACAGCTTCTAGGTACTATTTTACAAGATATTCTAAGCTCATTCAGTAGCATTTTGTAAACAGAACTTCTATTGTATGTTTTTGTAATTGTTTAATGCTCCTAACTAAATGAAATTTTATTTTTTTTAATAAAATTTCTTAATGGTTAATTTCCTCTCTTTTTCTAGATAAAGGCATAACATTTTACATTGGTTACGCAATGGCTAAAATACTTGACACCAGGTGGTATTATTGCATGAGCACATGACTCCAGATTTGAAAACATTTACTGGAGCACAGCTCTGAATTTACTTTTTTTTCCCTTACACCACTAGATAGGTTAATGATAGTAAACTCTTGAATTGACGACATACCAATTACAAATTGTTTTAGCTAAACATAATAATACAATAATGTACAGTTTATAACTCACCTTAAGTTTATTTATTCATTGCAGCAGCAACAGTGGACGATGTTAGACCTTGCATGTAGGCATTTGTTGTGAATTTACCGCCATGTATGCTTGGCCACTGATCAATGGCTTTCTGTGTGATCATTACAGCAGATCTAGTGCCTGGAGCTGGACCCTCCTTCACAATTCTGCACAGCTTAGTCAAATGAGATGGCTTAATGGATCCTTTGTGTTCAACAATGTAACCAAGAATGGAGAATGTCCCTTCAGCTGGTGCTTCACTCCAGGCAGTTGATCCATCTTTATCAAAATACTTTAATCTCTCTGTGATTCCTTTCCACAGCTGTTCTATATATTCTGTCAGCCAATTTATCACTGAGTCTTTTGTAAAACTACTTTCAGATCTGGTTCTGGATGGTCTAGCAACTTCAGCAACCTGGTAGTAATCAGAACGTTTCTTGATGTATTTGTAAACTTCATTTAGGATGTAATCCTCAGCTGTTAGTTCCTTTTGCTGCCCTGTGGTATCGTGCTTAAATTCAGAAACTACATCATTTGCATTTCCTCCATTAGCTAATTTGGAAATTGTTTCCATCACTCTTAACATAACAGTTTTCCCTCCTTCTTTATAAAATATATTTTCTACAAATTCTGCACTAACTGTGGTTTTTTGAGCTACTTGCAACATAATCTTTGTTACATAGGAAATCAATACATAGAACTTGGCACTAATTTCTTTCTCTTGTGGATGATCATAAAACACAATTTTCCACAAATCTGTCAAATTGATCAAATTCGTAATTAACCATGCGAGTATCAGATTTGAGTTTTGGTCTCTTAAAACCAATGATATTGTCAAGAACCATATTGGTATAGTCAAGGCCTGATCTCAGATTTGAAGAGTGATTCTGAATAAAGTCTAAAAGCTCACTTAGTTTACAAATTTTCTTCAATGCATCAACGTGGGCTCTGTTCACGAGATGCATTAAGTCCCATCGAAATTTGAAATTTTCTCCAAACAACTTTTTCATTTCATTTTTAAATGGCTCATTGTCCTTACAAAAAGCCCCATCTCCAACCATTCCAGATACCTTGGATTTAATTGCTTCTTCAGATAGTTTCAAGTGATTAGGAGACTTCAACACATCAAAAATTTCATTGGCCAAATAAACTCCTGATTTGCTGCATACTAAATTTATCCCAGCAAGTTTTACAGTCTTATCTTCTTCACTTATAACTAATACAACTAGCATGCTTAATCCCAAAATTGTTCCAATGTCAGCTGTTATTGTTACTGAAGTTTGTTCTAAGAACCACTTTACAGTTTGTTCTAAGAACCACTTTACAGTTTGTTCTTTAAGTTGATTATCTAATAGCTCACAAATTGTCTCGCACGCATGTGTGCTATGATTCAAATTTCCAACCTCACAACCTGACCTATGTAATACAGCTAGAAGTACTGGATATAGAGCCCATGCAGTGTTTGTTTTAATTATGTAGTATAAGATGTTGCCACATAAGTCTTCTATGCGTTTAGTAGTGTTCCAAGAAGATGTTTTCATCACTTCATAAACAGCAGCTCTTTGATGATGCTGAAGTTTAATTAAATGTCTCTTCAGGTGGGTTTTCAGATTTCTAAACCATCTCTCTTGATTTTCTCCTTGTTTGCATACATAGGTTAAATCTTTAACATTGAAGTAACCTTTTATGTTAGAATGTTTGTCTGAAGCACATGCTTTGGGGTCTGTGCAAGCTATGCAATATAATGTAAACATTTTATCATCAGAAGCATCATCAATATCTTCTTGATTATCATCATCTTCATCCTCAACAGCTATATCTACATCAGGCATATTAGTGTCACTATTTGCAATGTTTTCCATTATATCACTTGGTACTGAAAATGAATCATCAGCATGCCCTAGATCCTTCTTTTCCACCAATTTGAATGTAGATTTGATCAAATCATTGTTCAGGATTTCTTGTATTGATTTACACTTGCTTAAATGGGCTATGGAAATGTCAAATTTGTTGCTTTTTGCTTTATTAGATTTGGATGCAACACTTGAACTTGAAGGCATATTTTGACTCTTCTCTTTATTAACCACAACAGCTTGGTGAGTTTCTTTTGTTAGGCGCAAAATTGCATTCAATGTCTTCTGGATTTGGGAATTTTCAAATTCCTCTAAAGCAGTTTTGTTAGTCTGATGCACAGATTCCTCACTTAACTTTTGTTTCTTAGGTGGAGGAGAAGCACTTTCTTCAGTCTGTGAAACATCGTGAAAAAGTTTCATTTTCTAGATTAGCAGTTGATGAAGTTGGTTCATTTTTCTGAGGTCTAGCACTAGCACATTTTGTGAACAAACTAAATGACTGCTTTGCTGTATCTCTTTGCTGCACTTCATCCTGGTATTTCTTTACTGCAATATCTAAGCTGTGGGCCCAAACTCTGGGACCTCTTGTATTGTAACAAATATTTTTTTGGGAATTAAAATGTTCCTCCCAGTTTTGCTTCTTTGAATATTTGTTCTTGCATTGACCACAAAAGTAACCCCTTTTAACACCCTCACTTTTCTCTCCAACTTCATCAATATTAGGATCCATTATTGATTATTGACTACCTGAAAAAATACAAAATAAGTAAAAGTTAGTAAATATAGTATGGTAAAAGTGAGTAAAAGTAAGTAAATATAGTACAATGAAAGTAAGTAACAGTAAGTGCTTTAAACTTAGTAAAAGTAAGGAAGAGTAAGTAAAAGTAGGTAAGTTAAAGTAAGTAAAAGTAAGTTTAAACTTAACTAAACTTTTCAATTCTAGAGTCATGGTGGATTACTTAAAACCGCACAAGTAATTATCTGGCCAATTTATCAAACCTGGCCGAGATCAATGGAACATAGTCCAATCCTGATAATTTTATATTAAAAAAATATACGTTTTAATAAAATTTTAATTATCAAAACATTGAAGCTTAACCAAAAAATAAAATATAATTTGTTAAATAATAGGAATTACCAACTAACTTAAAATAACTAAATTTGTAATTTAAAAAAATTCGTTTGTACAAGAACGTATACGCAAAAAAATTGGATAACGTCTAGCGGATGAACAAAACCCAAACCCAAATTTACTTTTTCTCATGGTCAAATTTACTGGAGCAATGCTCCCAAGATCCCAGGAATCTGGAGTCATGCATGAGCACAGTAAATCTCAATCAGAAATATCGCAACAAACAGGGGTATCAAGATGTGGTATTCAAGCAATTCTGAAGAAACAGCACAAAACAGGCAAAGTTGAAGATCGAAAACACAGTCAGAGAGGCTCAAATATGCTCAAAAGCACAAGAATTGGAATGCTGACCAGTGGGAAAAGGGTCCTCTAGAGTGAAGTGTCAAAATTTGAAATTTTTGGCACAAAGAGAAGATGGTATGCGAGAAGAAGAAACGGAGAACAATTCAAAGAAATGTGTTTGCAGCCAACAACTAAGCATGATGGGAGATCTATCCAAGTTTGGGGCTGCATTTCAGCAAATGGTGTTGGGGATCTTATCAAAATTGATGGAATACTGAATGCAGAAAGATACAGACAGATCCTAATTCATCATGCTGTGCTATCAGGTTGGAGATTAATTGGGCAAAATTTTATTTTTCAGCACAACAATGACCCTAAGCATACTGGCAATCAGACCCATAACTAGCTAATTTTGCGCCTGAGGCAAGATCATAAAAATTGTGCCCCCCTATTCCTATAACATTACACAATCCTCTAAGTGGTAAATTTCTATAGTGCATCATCGATACACTGACCACACAAGTGTCTTTTTTGTAGCAATTTCCATTCACAGAAATTTTCACGATGATTAGTTCAATTTTCATGTTCTACAATACAGTTTAAATTTTTCCAGTCATTAAATCCTGTTTTCTGATTTGCAATATTCAGTTTGGAAAAGCACTGATTGAATAATATGCATGAAAAACAGAAAATAAAGTACTGAAAATTTATAGAAATGTGCCCTTTCCCTTATGGCATGGCATGCTTGGGATAGTAGATACATAATTTATATAGTTTTTCTGAGCCCCTCAGCTTTGCGCACAGAGGCAAGTGCCTCATTCGCCTTGCCCTTGTTATGGCACTGCTGTCAATGTAGTCAAAACCTGTTTGGAGAATAAAAAAGAACGTGGACTCGCAACTGATGGAGTGGCCCCCAGAGCCCTGATTTAAATATTATTGAGGCTATTTGGGATTATTTAGAAAGAAGCAAGAAAAGCAGCCAAAATCAAGAGAAGAGCTATGGCAGGTCCTTTTAGATGCATGGAACAACATTCCAGTGGATTTCTTACAAAAACTCCAAGATAGCATTCCAAATCAAATCGCAGCAGTTTTACAGGAAAAGGGCAGTCATACAAAATAGGTACAGTACTGACTTTCGACAATTGTATGTAACTTTGCAGTACTTATGGTGATGGTTCTCTAATAAATGATAAATCTTGTAGTTAATGCATGTATTTTAACCTTTGAAATTGAGAAAATTTATCAATACAAGATTTTTTCAGACCTGCCTAAGACATTTGCACAGTAGTGTATATATTATCCTGCATGACCACTCCCATTCCAGTGTTTCTAGTTGTACCCCCTATTTGCTGGCAAACCACTGGTCTCCCCATTAAGTGATAATAAGAAATAATGATGTAATAGACCATAATATTCTACTTAATAAATTATACTGCTTCAGCTTTAGCGGAGCAATCAGTGATTGGTTTAAAAGTTATTTGTCCAATGGGGCATTCCAGGACAAATCACCCAAAAATTAAAAAATTTGTCCACTCCAACATGAATTTTAATGAAAATTGACATATGGGGTTCTTCCGGGTGCTGATTTCACTGGTTCAAATAAAAAAGTTCTATGACCCATAGTTTTTGAGATATGGGCCCCCAAAATCTTGGGGGCCCCACTTTACCACCTAACTTTAATGGGCAATAACTCCCAAACATCTTGCTGTAGACCTATAAAACTATACATTTTTAGAATCAGCATGAAGAGATCTATTAAATGATACCACATTCAAAAGTGTAGAACAATGATACAAACAATAAAAAACGTGGGTATCAAGTTGCAAGATATTTTAAAAATTATTGAAAAAATATGCACATTGACATTTGTACATTGTACATTGAAATTTTGACATTTTTACGCAGACTAAAATAGAGAACTACAAATGATATATTTACATCCTATGTATAACTCATATTCATGCACTCTCTCTCTCAAATGTTTGTTAATTATGCTTATTTTTATTACAGATGTGCTTATTTTGAGTCAAATCATATCTTATTTTTGAGATTTACAATTGTATATTTTTAGTAATGAAAAATGGTTACATACTGTGATGATCCTTTACAAAAACATAAGAAAAAGATACACAAGGATATAAGAACCATCAGCCAATCACTTTATGATCGATGTAAATGGAAACTACAAAGGAATACTGTACTCTGTAGCAACTGTAGAAAATTATTGACCCAGAGACCAGAGTTGCTATCAACATCACAAAGTGAAGAGTCTGATCACAATCAGTCTTCAGAGAATGTTATTTCAGAAAGCGATGAATATGATCCAAGTATATGAAGTAATGCCAAAGAAGAGGTTTCTCAAGTTCTCAAAAGTCTTGCTGTGACTCCAGTGAAGAAGCGTAAGTATTTAATGATAGGTACTTTTTATATTTATAATTTTTTTATTATTTATAATGCATTTACTTTCAAGACTTTTTCAGCAGTTGCTGAAAAACTTAATGAAATTAATATGTTGACATTAAATTTATTAAAGTTATCAAATGAATATGTTGACATTAATTATTATTGTCCATATATATCAAATGGAGTCAAATATTTATGAATTCAAAAATTTCAGATGGTTTGGGTTCCTCAAGAAAAGCAGCAAAAGCTATTCAAACAATAGAAAAAGCACATCGTTCTTTAAAATGAAAGCTAGAAACAAGTTTAGAAATTGAGATCCCAAGCCCATCAAGAAGCTACAAAGTTGGATCATGAAACTCAAAGGTATGAATTTTAAAATGATACGCTATTATTAAGTAAGAATATACCTAAACTAAAACTGAAGCATAAAAACAAAATGTAGGTATTCACCTTTGATAGTAGAAACTAGAAGCACAACTCCCTAAAGATTGGAGATCAATGGGCCCATTAAATCATTTGGAACTCATTTGGTCACAAAATAATTTTTGGTTTAATTTGATTATCTCAAAGAATGCTCATTTTGTTACATTTGAAATCAATATTATAATCCAAAAAGTTTAATATGCACATGTAATGTTTTGTTTATAGCTATTATACATTCATGAATTTGCTTCAGGTCAATAATTCATCTCATGAATGAACTGGTTGAAGCTTTCCATTCTACTGACAGTTATGAGAGGAAACTCAAAATATTGACATTATCTCCATTTACCATATCAAAAACTATAAATCTATTTCAGACAACTGAATATTTAGTTAAGAAAAGCAGAAATATAAAACAAAGACTTAGAATTATTCCTGAAATTGAACCCATGTCAAAAGGAAAAGTAATAACTAAAGGTACTAATGATTCTGTTCAAAAAATTTTCAAATCAGATGAAATTAGTCGTTTGTGCCCAGGTACAAAAGACTGCCTGAGTATCAGAAATGAAAGTGGGCATAAAGAATCTGTGCAGAAAAGACTGGTGTTAATGAATCTGAAAGAGGCTTTTAGTCTCTATAAAAATAATCCAGATAATCCCCAAATTGGCTTCCCTAGTTTTGCCAGCCTTCACCCCAGACATTGTGTTTTGCTGGAGCTGCTGGTACCCATTCTGTGTGTGTATGTACATACCACCAGAATGCCAAAATACAATTCTCAGCTTTGGGTGTCAAAGGGTTGGAATACACAATTCTTATGGAGAAAGCAGTGTGTGATGTCAACAACAGGAATTGCATGATGCAAATATGTAATCTCTGTCCAAAAGAACAAGGTATTAAGAATTTTTTGCTCACTTTTCAAAGTGTTAACAATCCTGAATGTGATGAAATAAAATATAAACAATGGGTTACTACAGATCTATGCAATATGGTTGAAAAAACAGAATCTGTAGATGATTTTATAAATTCATTAAACACAAAAATTGTCAAATTGACACGTCATCACTTTATAGCAAAGAATCAGAGTGCATTTCTAAAAAACTTGAAGAATAATTTAAATAGCCATACAGCTGTAGCTCTTGGTGACTTTTCAGAAAACTAGTCATTTGTAGTACAGGATACAGCCCAAGGTTTTCATTGGGAAAATACCCAATGCACAGTGCATCCCTTTGTGTTATATTATAAGGAACCAGAAAGTAATGAAACAAAACATTCAAGTTATTGTTTTTTATCTCCAAATACAAAACATAACACTACAATGGTTTACACTTTTTTAAATACACTCATACCTATTATCAAAAAATCCCACAGGTCTTCATATCAAAAAATTACATTATTTTACTGACGGATGTGCAGGACAATATAAAAATCGTTTCAACTTTGTTAACATTTGTAAACATGAAGATTTTGGGCTGGAATGTGAGTGGCATTTCTTTGCCACAAGCCATGGTAAGAGCACTTGTGATGGGATTGGGGGTACAGTGAAAAGATCTGTAGCCAGAGCGAGTATGCAGAGAACATTCGCAAATCAAATATTAACACCAGAAGACATGTTTGAATTTTGTTCAAACAATATAAGTGACAGCATAAATTTTTTTTTAATAAATTCTGAAGAAATTGAAGCTATGGAAAAATTTTTAAGTGACATATGAAAAAAGTATGCAGCTAACAGGAACACAAAAATTCCACAGATTTGTACCTATTAATGCAAATAACAAAAACATTTGAATTATCTTCTGATGAAGTTGGTGAGGTGAGGATTATAAGCAAAGCTTTTCTGGGTGAAGATAATGTTGAAGTTAATCCAAAAATAGGAGAGTACATAGTTTGTACTTACAATGATCAGAAATGGTTGAGATTTGTACATTCCTATAATGAGGAATTTGATGACTTTCAGGATAGCTTTTTGCACCCATCAGGATTATAGTGTTTACTATTACTTTCCACAAATTAGAGATACATGCCACATATCAAGAGATAAAATTTTAGGTTTATTAAGCACACCAACTTTAAAGCCAGGAATGATGCGTATTCAATATGTTTTACCAGAAAATGAGTTGAAAAAACTCATGTAATTATGAATCAACTTGATGTAATGTGTGTGTGTTCAATTTGTATTTTTGCTATTTATTTTCATCCATGTGAATATATCATTTGTAGTTCTCTATTTTAGTCTGCAAGTGTAAAAATGTCAAAATTTCACAATGTACAGTGCTTACAAGAAGTCTCACACTTCTGTCTCATCCCAAGCTAGTCTGTTAGGTATAAAATGGGTGGTCCTTATGGCAGTGGAGGTGTGTTTGGATTGGTGCACATAACTGCTCTAACACAATCAATGACGTCCATTATTATGTCACTACTTCTACATTTTAGTGTTTAAAATACAAATGATTAAGAAGCAGAATGGAGCAAGTTTCGGGATGTTGGGATGGTTATGGAGTAATCCTAGTCATCATAATATTAGCTGGGCATTACATTATACCATCTCAATATATACTGTAGACTATAGAGAATGACTAATTCGGCAAATATCCCAAATCATGGCATGATACCTAAGTATTTTGATGCAGATCTAAATTATTTGCTCAAATGCAATTATTGATATTAAGTAATTGTTGGGAATTGTTGTCAATATTGTTGTTTGTGATATATATCCTACGTGAAGAATCTAATAACCAAATTCCTCAGTGAACCTCTCACGCGCTCGCATTTCGAGGAAGTCACGGTCGTCTCGCTAATAGATAGTTCATCCATTGTTTTAAGTGGTAACCTATTAAACGAACTATGTTAAACCTATTCCATCTTATGAAAGTCATTAGTCTAAAGCAAGACTGGTGGGCCGTGAATCAGAGAAATTTGCATTTGATTTGTTCATCGTAATTATTACGTAATATAGTATACTGTATATAGTAGTATATAAGAGTTTATTGGCAGCATAGCATATATGACAATTCCCATAAACATGTGATGACCTTGATGTTGCCAGTTTTTATTTTTTTCCTGAAACTATTACCTTCTCATAGTTTGTTTCAACAATGCATATATTATCATCTCCACGAGCATAGACATTGCAAGAAAAGATTCTAACTAAGGATAAGTAAAGTTCTTTCATGGTTACAATATATACTTTTATAGATGTCAAACATAAAAATATAATAAAATTCTATATTAACAAATATATATTCAATACACATTTATGTCATGGCTTTAACATCAGTATTTCATATAGCTTCCTCCAGCATCAATAATTTCTTGCAATCATTGCGGCATAGAAGAGGCCAGATCGTAGGGAATGTTTGGTGTTCGGGTAAGCTCTCCCAACTATTCCTCGTGTGAGCTAAAAGTGCTTCAAATGTTCTTTCATTGCGTTGCTCCCATTCGTTAATCATTATTGCCCAAAGATTTTCAATTGGATTCAAATCAGGAGAACGTGGTGGCAGAATTAGATTAATAATCTTTGGGTGATCTTCGTACCACGCTCTCACAATGTTACTCCCATGAATGGGACTGTTATCTTCCATTAAGTAAAATGGTTCTGGTACTGGAACCAGATACACACGAACACTGGGTAGCAGCACCTCTTCCAGTATCTGGCAATATTGCTGTCCAGTAAAGCATCCATCTACTTGAGTCAATTCTCCGACACCATAGCCAGACATTCAGCCCCACACACCGAGATTGATGTGACCACTACATTTGCTCAGGAAAACATTTCCTTCTTCATAGCATTTTCCGCACTGCCTCCAATAATGCAGGGAACCATGACTATCTGTTGAAAATGTTTTTTCGTCACAGTACACAACTTTTCTCCAGAATTCTTCCTCCTGCGGCAAGTATCGCAAGACAAATCCCATCCGTGCCTCTTTATGCTCAATCGTCAATGCAGGTTTTATAGCTGGATGGCGAGAAAAATACCCTGCCTCGTGAAGTCTGTTGTTCACTGTATTTGTGCTACAACGAAGGTTCAGGTGTCTGTAAATATGCATCGCTGGAACAAACGGATGCTCTCTGGCATGATTAACAATCGCAGCATATTCCTCTTGAGATGTTGAACATGGAGGACCAGACCTCAGCAAAGTAGCAATTGAGTTTTCTGCTTCATACCGATGAATCCACCATTCCACAGTGCTTCGATGAACATCATCATCGTCTTCATATTTCTCTTATTGGCACACCATATTCATGCAATGTCACCATTGCTCCCCGCATTGCCTGGGTTGTCTCGTGGTGCACAGACGGCCTTTCCATCTTTGTGTACATGGCTTATGTGAAGCGTGCTGGGACGATAAAGGAAATGAGGATACCATGCACCCCTTCTGAAAGTGACTTCGGTTGTGAAGGGTACCAACCCTTTGAATGGTAATAATAATCAGCCAATTTCCTATTTTGTTGAACATATGCATAAAAAATTCGTCTTAAAAGCGAATGATCCAAAGATTGTCAGCAATAGTTTATATCCCAACTGAATATAGTCAGCCATCAACAGTATAATCATATTTTATTTCCATAACTACTCATGACTACTCTGTCATAGTAAATAACCTTATTATGACTTAGGTAGTAGTGGTAATTCTGAGTGGCGGCCTCTAGCCACATCGTTAAACCTATCAGTGCGTCTAAGACCACTCTTCTGTTTCTGTCAATTCATTGTTAGTTTAAGGTATTTTGCTCTTTGTCTTTCTAGGTCTAGGGCATTAAAATAAATATTTGAGTTTGTGTTTAGCATTTCCTCCTCCCTTCGTAATTCCCCACCCAACCTCATTTCCTTCGACATAGCAACGCTTACCTCCATCCTCATTCCACTTCCTTCATTAAACCTATTATCGCTTTTACTGTCCCTTCCTTCCATCCTTCAATGCCAGCATTCTTAAACCTAGCACATAAATTATATAATATAGAATCTAACACCTTAGATCTCTACGCATTCATGTTACTTGAAGATGCCTGTGTCTTAGGGGAATCTAAGTGTTGAGAGTGGGCTTGAGGGGTAGTCTATAGATTATTACAGATGACATTGAGCCCTCCAACTATTTAAAAATGATTATTTATTACGCACATCATATGGCATAATACACACACGAATTTAAGTATCTCTTACACTATAGGAATGGAATTGAATCCTACCAGAGTTAAAAAGTCGCAAAATATGATAGATTAGTTTGTATTAAGAGGTCACTAAGAGAAAAGGATTTGGAGTAGAGCAGAAGGCAGAGAGTATATTTTCTTGAGTTTCGGTTATTATTAATGTTATATGGATACATTGCCATGCAGTGTGATCAGAGAGAGAGAGAGAGAGAGAGAGAGAGAGAGAGAGAGAGAGAGAGAGAGAGAGTTACAAGGAGTTACAAAGAAAAGAAGTACCTCAAAAGGCCTTGCGGCCCATACCGAGGAGGTACCAATGGCAATGGGTGCCAGGGAAAATTTTCTATACACTCAAATAGTGTGCAAGATTTGGTCTAACCTTTTCTTGAACTGATCCACAGAGGAACTGTTCACAACTTCTGAAGGTAACCTGTTCCACGTGTCAGAGATCTTATACGTAAAGTAATTCCCACACACACTAGTCCTAAACCGTTTCAAATCCAACTTCCAACCATTGTTGCGAGTTGGGTTATCATTTAAACTAAACATGCTTCTAAAATCGACATTGTTGAACCCGCATAAGAGCTTGAAAACTTCGATCAGTTGACCGCGCCGCGCACTGTAGGGTGGCAATAGCCAATAGGGGTAAAAATCCAAGTTGCCCGGAGGAGCGAGTGCGGTGGCGCGTTTGGTGCAGTTCCTGAAGAAAATCACTCAGGCAAATTTTTAGGACTTTTGATAAACATTAGGGGGTGGTACAAGAGTAACAAAGTTTCCACCATTGTCACTTACTAATTCTCTATTTTGTATACTTTGCAGGTAGATGAAAAATGGTGACTACTCTAAGAATGATGTTTTATGGCTACTAGAGACTTCTCCCAACTCATATGCCCTTACAGGAGCCAAATTGCCGTCCAAGCGGCAGGTCCTGGAACGATTCTTGTTCTTTCACCTGTCCGAGTCTCACCCTGTCAGAGAAAGTAGCCGACTGGTGATGACAGAGGTCAAACAGATGTGGAAGAATGCAAGTCTTCCGACTCAAGCTACGCACCGGCACAAGACAAGCTGGAGAACCTCCATTCTGAGTGGAGAAGCTTAAAGAAATTACGAGCGAGGCATACCAAAACCCAGATGGACAAGGAGAAGGTCTTTCTAGAAGGTCTGAAAGGCCTGTTCGATTGCGCTCATGGTGATGCACTCAAAATCATCAAAAATAAAGAAGACAAGCAGTTTCTTCTTGCGCAGTGTGAGCCTGGTCATCGAGGAACTATAGGACTTGTTGATCAGAAGTATATTAGACAAGAGGAGAACAAAATGACGCAGCAGCGTGAGCAAGAGAAAAGGAAACGAAGGAACCTGAATGAACTCCAGAAGATGGACAGGTCCGTGGTTTTGGAGTCGAGCAGCAGTTCTACAAACGAGGATACTGACAAGGAAGATGAGGTGAATGTCGGAGCAATAGGAGGCGCGTCATCTGCCACTCCCAAGAGGAAAAGATCAAGAGGGTTAAATCAGATTGTTACTCAAGAACTGGCGCAAGCATTGGACTGCACAAAGATATCCAATCGCCGGGCAGTCCATGTTGTGGCCAATACCTTAGCAGCTGCTGGACAAAGTATGGAGCACTATACATTGAATCGAGAGACAATCCGACTAGCTCGAATTAAATTCCACCAAGACATCGCGGACGAGCTGAGAAGCTCCTTTTCCCCCACGGTACCATTAACAGTTCATTGGGATGGCAAGCTCCTTCCAGACCTTACAAACAAAGAGAAGGTCGATCGCCTTCCAGTCCTGGTTTCAGGAGAAGGTGTGATGAAGCTGTTGGGGGTACCAAAGCTGCCATCATCAACAGGTCTGGTGCAGGCAACAGCAGTGCATGACATGCTGGAAGACTGGCAGTTATCTCCCAGGATCATAGCCATGTCTTTTGACACAACATCATGTAACACCAGTCGCTTGAACGGCGCTTGTCAATTCCTCGAGCAGAAGCTCGGGAAGAAACTTCTCAATCTTGCTTGTCGTCACCACATCGCGGAAATAGTTCTCAAAAAAGTTTTCGAAGGCATTAGTAGCATGCTCTTCGGGACCAAAGATCAAGCTCTTTCAAAGATTGGCGGAGGTGTGGCCAAAGATTGTAAAGGATTCGTTTCTTTCTGCTGAGGGAGACCGTGAGGTGGCAGATCGGATGCACGCATTCAAAGAGAAAGTTGCAGAGTTTGTGCACGAACAGTTGAGATCTCAGCAGCCTCGCGATGATTACCGTGAATCCTGGAACTCGTACTGCTATTTCTCGGAATAAATCTACCACGGGGAAATCATATTCAAACTCCGAGTGCCCTCCACAGGGCACAGTGGATGGCAAAATGCATCTATGCATTTAAGATCTTCTTGTACCGTCACCAGTTGCGGAACTTGGGGAAACTCACGGACCAGGAGCTCCAGGGTGTTACTGACTTCTGCCTCTTTGTTGCAGAGATTTACGTTAAAGTTTGGTTCAATGCCCCAGTAGCCAGATATGCTCCGCGGTTGGACTTGGAGCTGATACAAAAGCTGGTGCAGTACAGACAAGTTAACCGACGCATGGCAGAGGCCGCTTTGAAAGGGATCACTAGCCATCTTTGGTACTTAAGTGAAAAGTTGGTCGCTTTGGCCTTTTTTGATGAATATCTCAGCAGCGCGGTGAAAAGAGGCATGGTTGAGGCGCTCAAAAAAGAAGAAAGGAAGAGTCCTTCGCCTCGTGTGACAATTGATGTGGGAGATGCTGAACATCTTTCTTTGGCAGCCTTTGTCACGAAGAACACATTGGCCTTCTTCCACCTGCTCCAGCTTCCCACATCCTTCCTCTCCAAGGATCCGGAGCAGTGGGAAGATGAAGATTTTCAACAAGCAAACAGCGCGTCTCTGCCATCAGTGTTGTCAATGATCCCGCAGAAAGAGGAGTTGCCCTAATGAAAGATTTTAACGCTGTGCTGACCACACAGGAAGATCAACAGCAATACGTTCTTCAGGTTGTGGAGCAGCACCAGAAGATGTTCCCTGATGCCAATAAATCCACGTTCATTCAAAGCCAGAAAAATTAGGCATAATTGTAATCTATCAGATCACTACAAGCTATTGCAGTCCTATTTGAGGTTGTTTGAGTCTTATCAGAATCGTTCTTTTCAGTTTTTTGTTTTGTATAACTTTGAAGCTCACTCGAACACTCGTTTCCAATAGCCTAGAGCACAAAGTTCTTTGTGTCTTGTACCACCACTTAAAATAAGATTAGGAACTTGAAATTTGGCAGCATTTGTTTTTTCAATAAACCGAATAAAATGAGCACCCGCACATTTTAAATTTTGCGACTTCATTTTTTATTGCCACCCTACCGCGCAGCCTCCGAGTTTCCAGCAAAAACAAGTTCAGGGCGCGTAACCGTCGATTGTAGCCCATATGCCTAACAGAAGGGATTAACTTTGTGGCCCTCGCCTGCACTCGCTCCAGCCCTTCAATATCATTCCTGAGGGTGGGCGACCAGATGCACTGCATACTCCAGGTGCGGCCGAACCAAGGAATTGTACAGAGAGAGCACAATCTCCTTGTTCCGAAACTGAAATTGCCTCCTGATCAGTGGCGGCTTGTCAGTAGGCACTGCGGAACTGCAGCTTGGTTTCATCAGCGAATTTGGCGATCCGACTGACGATGCCACCGTCGATATCATTTATGTAAATGATAAACAACAGTGGCCCCAAAATGGAACCCTGAGGAACCCCACTAGTGACCGAGGCCCAACTCGAACTAGCCCCTTTAATTACAACCCTCTGCCGCCTATTCCTCAGCCAATTTTCAATCCACCTACCTATTTCCCCACTGATACCCAGCGCGCGCACTTTCGCCATTAGCCGACAGTGAGGTACCTTATCAAAGGCTTTCTGAAAGTCGAGATAAAGTATATCAATCGCCCTACTCTTATCGTACTCACTCAACATGACATGGAAAAACTCGAGCAAGTTGGTGAGACACGACCTATGCCGTCTAAACCCATGTTGGGAGTCCCCAAGCAGCTTGTAGGAATCCAAATGGTCAATGATCCTATCCGCTATTATTAATTGCAGAAGTAATTTTTGTTAAAAGAGTTTAGTAAAGAAACGTAAATTATTAGAATATTTTTGTAATGGAAAGATAAAAACTTAGCCAATGACACTGGAGGCAGATGCACGGAGTGAGTTACGAGACCTGGCAGGGTATTTTCCCCGGACTTTATTCTGGATTTGAAGAAGTTAAAGAAGGAAGGAGGATTAGGCTTCTCTACTAGAAGTTGGGTTTGGCCCTTCTAGTTTGAACATCTAGGCTAGTTTCATGAGCAGTGTCGAGATGGAGAAAACCAACCTGCATCATCTTGTAAAAAACCCTGTAAAGGAGCTTCTCAAATGGATCTAGGCCAACCAGATTGGCCACCTAGTGTAGGCCCAATTGTAACTTAGCCTGGTACCAAGAAAGCATTGGTATCAAATTCTGGAAAGCTCCATTCCAGGGTGAATCTGGAATGACACTCTAGACTACCAGTGACCTTAAGTCAAGATGGTGTATGAGGACTGGATTAATAACTCTAAAACTACAAAACTAAATGTAAGATTTATTTACTAAGTATGACAATTTGTATAATATGAAGTAAGCTGATCAAGAATCAAGAAGCTCAAGAACTTGTGATTTTATAAATCATAAATTTGGAGGTTCTGGATTCCAGAAAAGAAAGATATAACAATATAAATAAAGTATAACTTGTAATGTGAAAGAAATATTGTGTGTGACTGGATTGTAAGCGACTGGGCATGGATGAAGCGAGTGTGATGGACATAATGTAAATATTTAACTGAATAAACTAGATTTGTATAAAAATCTAGTCATCATTTTCCTCATCTCAACTTCACCATTCCTTATGAGTTCAGCTAAAGGAGTAGATAAAGGGTATCCCACCAACATTTTGATAAACAGAAGTAAGTAAAATAACATTTGAAAAGATATAGAATAGAGAAAAGCCAAGTAATTATAGGAAGAGATATTGAGCAAGAAGGAAAGGAGAGTAAAGAGTAATGACTTTATAGATTTATGGTCAAACTAGAATATAGACCCGATCTCAAATGAGAAACAGTTGTGGGTTGAGTCACCCACGACAGAGTAAATGAAAGACTGAAAATACTGATTAACCCCTTGTGTTAGAGAGTTGGACAAAAAAGGAATGAGAAAGTGTAGAAAGTCTGGTGCTATGTGTTCTCCTTAAAGGAGGAGGCATGCAGTTAGAGAGTTCAGAAGAGCAATGTCCGTTATAATAGCAATAGTAAAGAGAGAGTGAAGCAACATTGCAGCGAAGAGACAGAGAGTGAAGACAATCAATAAGAGGCATGAAATTGATGAGAGAAAAAGCCTTTGATTCCACCTGGTCAAGTACAGCTGTGTGGGTTGAGCCACCCCACACATGAAAAGCATACTCCATACAGGAGTGAACAAGACCCCTGTACAGAGTAGGGATGCACCGGATACTGGATCACAATCCAGTATCCAGCCAATCCAGCCACTTCAGTATCTGGCTGGTACCAGATATCAAGTATGATCCAGCCTGATACGGATAATTAACTAACATTTTAATCATATTTTGTTGATAAACTTCATATTTCAAGTTTTTGTGTGTACTTTATTATTTTATTATGGCTAATGCCAGGCGAAAAATATGAAATTATTGAAAACTGTGAAAAATATAACTATATATTTTCAGTTATATTTATCACACACTTTCCTAATTTTTACACAAAATAATTAATTTATTTTATTTTTCATTTCAGACCATCACTCTGCTATAGTTGGTGAACAAGTTATAACATGATGAAATACTCTTTAGAAGATGAGGCATTGATATTGAACCTGCGTAAGAAGAAACACTGGGGTGCAAAACAAATGAAGAAAGAGTTTCCAAATAAACAATGGACAATACCTGGACTTCAATATCTCAAAGAAAATCGATATCACAGGGTCGACCAACTGAAAAGAAGGCAATGAAAGGCCAAAAACATCACGTACTGAAGAAAATATCGACATGGTTTCATCCATGATATGCAGTCAAGAAGAACACCCCAACACCCACAAGTCCATTAGAGAAATTTCAGAAACTACTGGTATTTCTCACTCTAGTGTTCATCATACAGTAAAAGATGATCTTGGTCTCAAATGTTTTAAAAGAGTCGAAAGTTCATAAGCTCTCTGCATCAAATAAGCAAGCAAGAGTTGGAAAATGTCATGCTCTGTTAGACTGATTCCCAGAGAGAGAAATTATGTCAAAAATATGTTCAGAGAAGTGTCAAAAATATGGTTCAGCGACAAGATGACCTTTACAGTTGTTTCAACAATAAACACAAAATGACCACCAAGTTTATGGAAGACAGGACAAAAATCTATCAGTCTAGATTGACTTTGCAGGAAACATCCACATTTTTCTCAAAAAGTCATGGTTTCCATTTTTATTTCAAAGTTAGGGAAGTCAGAGATTGTTTTTGTTGATCAAAATGCCAAAATCACTGTTGCTTATTACCAAGAAAAAGTCCTTGATGCAGTGCTGCTATTGATAAGGGAGCAGTAAAGGTTGCACGCATGCATTGATAATGGAGGAGAGCACATTCCACATAATCTTGGACTCAATTAGGTAACTATATAGAAACAAAGTTTTTCTACCTGTCTGTATAACAGCAAATTACAAATAATGGTTACAGTTAGCAAAAATTCAACTTCACCACAAGATAGACCATGACATTCTATACAGGACATATATGAGGGGTCCCGCGTCTTAAGGTACCTAAGCACCAAAATTAAAATTTGTCAGAAACCACCTCCAAAGTTCAGCAATATTCTGGCAATAGAATCTCTGTTATTAATTGAGGTAGAACATTCATTTTTGGCTAAATTAGAGTTCTAAGTATGCTAATGAAGATGTTGATAAGTTTTTGGAATAGATTTTCATATTTTAAATATATTTTTTTTAATTTTTTGATTTTCTTATTATGCCAAACTTTGGGTGAACTTTTGGCTGGTGATAGAGGTAAAAAAAGTAGTTCGCTTCCAAAGGTTTTCAACCATACTTCTAGTGTCATAAGGTCATTATAACCCAAATCACATGATAGAGGAAGGGTGAAAATAGTGATATCCATCAAAAACATGTTTTCACCTGTGGTGGCGCTTAGGTACCTTAAGACGCGCAACCCCTCATACAAATAACATTTGATAAAGGTAAAATTATATTGTTCAAAATCAGGGTATAGTAGTTTTTTTTTTTGGCACACCCAGTATAAAGAAAGTTTGTCTTATTTTCGGTTTATGGATTTTTTTAAAATTTAATAAACAAAATTTCTAATCCGCACTTTTTTAGGAGAATAATGGTTTTGTAAAATTTGTAGGAACCATAAAAGTTTATTAAACCACAAGTTATTTGTAAGTTTTAAAATTTCATGCCCTTAAGAATACATGATCCAGCCAAATATCCGGCAATTATCTGGTATCCAGCCATTTCTTGATCCAGCCAGATTATCCAGTACTTATCCAGCAAAAATAAAAAGCCAGATATCCAGTATCTGGTTATTAAGCTATATCGTGATCTGGTACATCCCTAGTACAGAGACAGCAACTGAGTGGGGGTGAAGAAACTGTGGTGGTGGTACAGCACACCTAACCTCTTAGAAGCTGTTTTATTTTAGAAAGAGAGTACTGTATATGTGATCTTTCAAGGAAAGATCACAAGAAAAGGAAACACCAAGAATGTTAAGAGATGAAGGATTGAGCTGTGTGTTGTTGAAGGTTTTCTCTGAAGGTTTTCTCTGCCCCAATCAGATATATAGCAGAAAGATCAGAGGTGAATTGGATGATAGTTGGAGAGTTGAGAGCAGTCACCCTTCTTTGGGACAGGCTGAATGAAAGTAAACTTCCAGCAGGAAGGAAAAGTATCAGATGAAAGACAAAGACAAAAGAGTTTGCCTTGGCAGGGTGTCAGCACTGAAGCACAGTTCTTAAGAACAACAGGAGGATCATCATCAGGACAGTACACCTTCCTAGAGTTGAGCCCAGATAGGGCAGAAAAACATCTTTAGAAGAGTCCTAATTTCAGACATAATAAAGTCAGAAGGGGGAGGAGATGAGGAACAGCACCAGAATCATCCAAGGGTTGAATTGTAAGTGAAAGTTTGAGTGAAGAGTTCAGCTTTGTCAGAAGAAATGGCAGCTGAGCCATCAGAATGGAAAAGAGGAGGGAAAGAAGAGGGAGTAAATTGTTGAAGAGGTTCTTAGTTAGATGCCAGAAAGAGCAAGAAGAATTAGAATTGGTTAGATTTTCACATTTTTGTCAGATGAAAGAATTTTTGGCAAGTCGAAGAACAGGTTTTGCATGATTCCAAGCAGAAATATAAGCTGTGTGAGAGTCAGGAGTTGGATAGCGATGGTACCTTCTGAAAGACTCCTCTGTTGTGGATGGCATTAGAACAAGTTAAACCAAGGTTTTTTTTGCATTAGTAATAGAATATGGAATGTACACCTCCATGCCTGAGAGAATCACCTCCATGATGTGCTCAGCACACTTGGAAGGGCCACAGCCATGGAGGCAGTAATCATTCTATGGGTCATTCCATGTCAAATCAGACACCAAAAATGTCAACCATCTCCAATTTTGTTTATACTTAGTACACTTAAGGACCCTTATGAGAAATGAAGATACCCAAAATCTCACACCTCTTTGTCCTCAGGGTACCGAGATATGAGGTCACAAAAGTTGACCTTTTGACCAGATTTTTTTAAAAATTTAATATACGGTATCTAAATTGTCATATCTCAGCTTCTACTGGACTGATTTACTTCCTTTTGTGTCATTTTAAAGCTTGAAACGAGTAGAATCTTTTGTCTATCTTGAAATATATCTCATAAATGATTCATAAAAAAGTTATAGGAGTTGGAAATATTTGAACTTGAATAAAAAAAAAAATATCATCTCCGATTTTTTTTTTTGATTTTTGACCCAAGGTATCTCCATCCAAGCACAACATTGTGCAAAAATTTCATTATTCTCTGGCAAATACTTTAGAAAATATAGCACTTTCAGTGACAAATTTTTTAAAATATATAAAAAAAATGACAGAAAATGAAAAATCATTGCTATTCCTATGAAAAATAATGTGGAGTAACTTTTTTTTTTAAAGTATATACAGCATTATGACTAGTGATGTAGGTCACATCCGCATCCGCATCCGCACATTTTCTCGCATCCGCACTTTGGACTGCGGATGTCATGCGGATGTGGACCGTTGAGATAAAACGTCATTAATAAGTGGAAATTATCAAATTCTACTATATTAATAGAACTAGTTCATTGTGCGCAAAAGTGATGCAAGTGACAAGACGAGAGGCTGTTCTTGTATGAAGTTACTCTCTTGCAACCTACTTAGATCCACGTTACAAAGCTAAATTATTTTCACCTAGTACATTAGAACGAGTTAAATCATCACTTGGCAAAGCAGTTGAAGAGCTTCAATCTCTTGAATCTGTCGCTTCGCCACCCACCAAAAGAATAAAAGTTTCAGTGACAGAACCAACACCTTCAACAAGCAAATCTATCACAGAATCTGTCTCTCAGTTTCTTGAGTCAAGCAGCAATGACGAGACCTACGCGATGTCAAAAGATGTAGTAAAAATGATCGAGAGCTATCACCAAGAAAAATGCCTGGCTGCATGTGACAATCCTATTAGTTGGTGGAAAAATACTAAGAATATCTATCCATACTTGAGTAAACTTGCAAGGAAACATTTAGCCTGTCCTCCAACAAACGTACCAAGCGAGAGATTATTTAGCAGTGCTGGATTAATATATGATGAAAAGAGAAACAGACTGGCAGCAGAAAAGTTAATGTTCCTTAAGCATAACCTTCCTATAATTAAGTTTGAACATTAAACGATGAACATCTTAGTTTACTTTATTTTAATTACTCATTTATAAATATGCCTAATAAAACTTTAAACTTAATATAAATAGTTATCAAGCTAATTAAAGATCTCTTTCTATAAGGGGGTCATTCTCTGTCAGATCAACCAGTGCCTAACACCCTCATCTCTCAGATTTTGCTGAAATTTGGTTTATATGGAGTTTGTGGGCCCTGAATCCATTTCTGAAATTATAAGGTCAATCCGACCAACGGTTCAAGAGATATGACCTCGGGAAATTTGAGGTCACTTGCGAGGTCACTAACATTTGGCGACCCATAACTTGGGTAATAATGGTCACAATTATATAAAAGTATATATATTTAGAATCAGAAAACGACAAGGAATCCAAATATGCAAGTTTTAGAACTCTAGGTTGAAAAATAAAAAGTTACACTGTAACCAAAATTTGAGGTCACAATTTGACCTCTGGGGTATCAAATGAGAATTTTTTTTTTAAATGTAAAAAAATGAAGGCATAGGCATTGGCTATTAGAATCAGCAAAAAAAAGTTTGTTTATGTTAGTATTTTTCATGTAACTAACATATAAGTGAACACCATATTCATAAGTTGTGCGTCAATTCTACCTATTTTTTCACACTTAAGCTCATAATTTGACCTATAGAAATTAAAATTACATTTTTTTATAGATATAAAACAAAGGCAAAAAATGTAAATTGTATTTCACTGCTAATCTACACTGGCAATAATAGTTATAATAGTGAAAGGGGAAGACCTACTTAGAGGATTCATGTGCTAGCCTAATACAATTTTTGCATGCTCAATGCTCTCATCAATTTCTTTTTGTGGAAAAATGTATTGAATTCTGCTGCCTCCTCTTAGGGTAGGACAACTCATTACAGTTAATATGATGTCCTGGCACTGCACACGAATCCTTGTTTGATGGATAATAATATGCACTTGATCCTGATGACTCAGAGGGATGTAGAAAGTTCACAGTGAAATCATCAAACTCTTCACAATATTCCTCCACAATTCCATACCAAACTTGCATGTCATAAATGCAGCCAACATACTCTCCTGGTTTGACACATTTTAGGTTACCAAGCATTGCAGGTTCATTAGTAAAATGACTTTTCCTTATTCTTTTCTTTTCTCCAATGCCACTTGAAATGGGATACACCATCAGTTCTTCCTTGTTTAGGGGAACAAATCTATGATATTTCTGAGTTCCAGGAATAGCCCTACTATCCTTGAATCGATGTTCCAACCGTTCTTCTGCATCTTTCAAATCAGCTGTAGTTACAAAGAAAAAATTTATCTTCTTGCTCAAGTTTTCTCACAAAACTGAAACATGTGTTCTGGTGTAAGAATTTGCCTCTCTGTAGTTCTCTGCAAACTGGCACGAGCAGTAGCTCTTTTCACTGTTCCTCCAATCCCATCACATGCATTTTTGCCATGGGATGTAGCAAAGAAGTGCCATTCACAAGACAGACCAAAATCCTCTTCATGGTAACAGAGATTTGTGAAGTTGTATCTGTTCTTATATTGGCCAGCACATCCATCTGAGAAATAGTGCACCTTCTTCAATTGTGGGCATCTGAATTTAACATATGTCATAAGCTTCAATATGAATGAGTAAACCATTATAGTGTTGTGTTTTAGTGATGCAGATAAGAAACAGACACTAAAATGGCTAAGTTCCTGGTCTGCAGATGATCTATAATAGATGACAAAAGGGTGAACTGTACACTGTGAATCGTCCCAGTGAAACCCTTGGGCAGCATCCTGGACAATGAAAGAATAATTCTCAGAGAAATCACCTACTATAACTACCTCGCTCTGAGGTGGTAGTGTTTCTTTCAACTGCTTGAAGTACTGTGATTGTTGCTGAGCAACAAAGTGATGACGAACCATGCGGGATATTTTCATGCTTAGGGATGATAAGTATTCATGAAGTGGCTCCACCTTATCAACCATTGTACAATGGTCAACAGTCACCCATTGCTTGTAAGATATTTCATTTGGAGCTGATTTCACACTGTCAAGTACTCAAGAAAATCCAGGACACCCTCTTCTCTTGGGCAATCATTGCAAAGTTGCATCATGCAAGTCTCTCTTTCTGTACTGCAGACACTGTAATCCATAAGATCCTTGTATGAAAGACCTCTTTCTCCCAATGCAGCCAGCTGCAATTTTGGATTTTGATGGTATGTGCAGACACAGACAGAATGAGTCCCACTACCGGCAAGCACACAATATGATGGCCGTAATTTTGCAAATGTGGAAAATCCTATTTTGGGATTCTTTTCATCATTTTTATATAGTTCAAACATCTCTCTTAAATTCCCGAGGACCAATCGTTTTTGCACCTTCATTGCACCTTCAGCACTGATAACTTTCACGCAATCCTTTTGGCCAGGACACATACGACTAACCTCTTCTGACTCATAGAATCTTCTAACTATATCTTTGTGTTCTTCAGATATCACTTTTCCTTTGCTCATTAGTGGAATCTTCGGAAGGATTCCATGTTCTGATTTAAGTGAACGGCTTCTTTTCACCATGTATGTTGTAGTTTGAAAGAAACTAGCTGTTTTTTCAATTGTGTATGGTGAGAGTGTCAATATTTGTAGTTTGTGATGGTGACATTTGCTCTCCAGGAATGACTGTTTTCAATTCATTCATTAATTTGTCTAGATGTTTTTCAGATTTAGTTTCAGGTTTTGAAGTATCACTTACCTCCTCGGTAATTTGAACACCATAACTGAGTTCTAGCCTCTCCTTCAGGTGTTTCTGAGCAGATGATAGCTTACCACGAGCCTTGCGCTTTTTCTGGCTTAATGACAGCCCTTCTGAAAAGAACAGAAAAAAAGGTTTCACACACCTGAATATTAGTAATTAAATATTAATTATAGTACCTTAAATGCTATATAATTGGCTATATAGTAGATCAAACAGACCTTGTAGTAAAGTATAAGTTATTATATTAATTTATTACTTACTTTTTTTAACTGGTGTTTGGTCCAGAAATGCTAGAACTGGTTCAACTGAAGTTGAAGGATTTTCCTTTATCAAGCAATCACTGTCATTGTCCAGATCTTGAATTGAAGAGATGTTACTCAAGCCACTGATAGTAGATGATTCATTTGAATCCTGCTCAGACTCGTTGTTTTCAGTGGTACTAAGTATAGTGGGGTTTTTCATTATCAGTGTCCAGCAGTTCACACACAACAATGAGTCTTTTTTCACTCTTCCAGCACATTTTTCAACAAGTACATCAGTCACTTTTCTAAGATTGATTGTTATGCGTTTCTTGTGTTTTTGAATAGGGTCCTGGCAGTATTTCAAGTGCCGAACCATTGTATTTTGATCTGTAAAGATATAGGATTTACAATTAGGTAATATATATTTTTTAGAAAATATATAGCTATACACACTTAATATTTTAGGCCTTGATAGTCTCTGAGGCTCATTAAAACACCATACCCACCAGCCACCCACAGTGCTGGCTGGAATTGTACTAACCTGTAGACAAGGAATTTTGCAATTATCTGTGTTGATTCTGCACTTAGACAAGTAGCAACATGTTTCAGCAGGTTTGTTTAGGCTACATGTGAGCTTAGTCTTCCCCTTTCACTATTATAACTATTATTGCCAGTGTAGATTAGCAGTGAAATACAATTTTTATTAAATTCTTGGAGCTTGAGGTCAAATTGATAGCTAAGATATAAAAATTCCTTGAAATGACAAGCAATTTATAAATATGGTGTTCACTTATAAGTTAGTTACATGAAAAGTACCAACATAAACAAACTTTTTATGATTGTTTCTATTAGTCAAGAACTCTGACTTTGTTTTTTATATCTATAAAAAATGTAATTTTAATTTCTATAGGTCAAATTATGAGCTTAAGTGTGAAAAAATAGGTAGAATTGACGCACAACTTATGAATATGGTGTTCACTTATATGTTAGTTACATGAAAAATACTAACATAAACAAACTTTGTTTTGCTGATTCTAATAGCCAATGCCTATGCCTTCATTTTTTACATTTAAAAAAAAAATTCTCATTTGATACCCCAGAGGTCAAATCGTGACCTCAAATTTTGGTTACAGTGTAACTTTTTTATTTTTCAACCTAGAGTTCTAAAACCTGCATATTTGGATTCCTTGTCGTTTTCTGATTCTAAATATATATACTTTTATATAATTATGACAATTATTACCCAAGTTATGGCTCGCCAAATGTTAGTAACCTCGTGAGTGACCTCAAATTGCCCGAGGTCATATCTCTTGAACCGTTGGTCGGATTGACCTTATAATTTCAGAAATGGATTCAGGGCTCACAAACTCCCTATAAACCAAATTTCAGCAAAATATGAGAGATGAGGGTGTTAATTTCAATTTTTTTTGGTTGATCTGACAGAGAATGACCCAAGGGTGGAGGTTGGGGAAAGAGGTCGGTGGGGTGCATTTGAGTTGGGTTCACGTCCCACATCCTGGTAACACAATTATGGTTTCTAATTGTGGCTGAAACTCAACAAAATATAATGAATTTATTTGCAGATGAATTCACTAATTGATTTCTATATTAGTTAGATGCTTGATATTATTTTATATGTTCAGAGAAAAGTACAGCAATTATTGTACAATTAATCAATTATACTACATTATAGCTACAGCTCTCTCTATATAATAACTTATTATATAAGTTAAACACAACAAATCTCGAATATATCCTAAAAAATAACGAAAATGTAGACATCCGCATCCGCAGATGTTGAAATCAAACATCCTCATCCTCATCCGCATCCGCGGATGTGAAAAAAATGACATCCGCTACATCACTAATTATGACAAATAAAATAACTAATTTGGAGCTTTAAATTTGGCACCTATAGGTGTACCTATTTTTGTCTATGTAGGGGAGATATTTTCTAAAATTTTCCAAACATATATAAAAACTAATTAATTTGTTTTGAGTGTGGTACTTTCTAATAATTTTAGCATTTATTCTAGAAGAATAACATGTTTTAATTTATTTGAATTGAATTTAATATTATTTTCATCAGCCTAGTTAAAAAGAGACATCTTGCCTTCTTGTAAAATTTTGTGATCCCCTTTAGTTGTTGAGTCATTCCAGCTCAACTGGTACAGATTTCAGAAAGTTGGTCGGGTGACCATCTCCGATTTTCTTCAAATTTTCAGGGTTGATTCATACACCATTCAATAGCTTAAATCTAAAATTTTAGCTTCCTCAGTCAAAAACTTTTAATTTTATGGTCGCTTAAATGGCCCCCACCTTCGACAAAAAATGTCCATGTTGGGCTTGATCGGCCAACGCCTTCATTTTGAGAGGCCTTGAAAAGTGTCTTCTAATAGGAGTAGAAGCTTCAAATTTGTCATGCCAATACAACTTCTGGTGGGCTTTTCAATTTTGCAAGCTAAAAGGCTGTGGAACAAACAGTTTCTGAGTTACAAGGGCTTAAACATGGCTCCATTTTGAAGCTTGCATCAATTCCTCCCACTTTTACGACTCTACCATTTTCAAAAGTTTTAGTTCTACATCAATCACAGCTGTTTTAATACTCCTAATAGTCTCTATGGGTTGTAAATTTATGAGTGAAATAAAAAAATAACCAAAAAAGGATTTATTTTTATTTTTAAAAATTTCCAAAAGTTGATATTTTCACAAAATTTGCAAAATTAACATCAACTTTGGGGCTTAATATAAAGGTGTCCGAAATTAGTCAGGGAGTTGATACTTCTAGTAAAGAAAGATACATATGTGTACAAAAACATATATTAAGGAATAGATCTCAACTCAACTCCTTCATATAGTTTTGGCTATTCAAAGAAAAGTACTTTTTGTGAAAAATTCTGAATTTTTTCAAAATTTTGAAATGTTTAAATTTCTTTTTACAACATTGAATTGTAATTTTACTTCCATTTTATTACTTGGTAAGTTAATTCACAAATGTTAAATTATCTAAATAAGTTTTACTCATAAAAAAGACAATATATACCTAGATTATTACTACATTTGCAGTTAACACAACAGATGGACCAGCTTGTAGGCTCAATACTTGGATCTACCTAAGTAAATCATGTAGAACCGTGTTCTACTGCTCTTTAAGCACTTCCTAGTAATTTAAATTATGCAGTTAGTACAGATAAACTAGCAGTAACCACCATTTTCAGTACAAAACCTTAAATTTAAGTAGCTTTGTTGTATTACTTCCCTTAATACAAGTGTACAGTACTTAGCTATATACAATAATGAATTCCTGAGTTTTTAAGCATGTGAATTATTGGCTATAAGTTCATATTCTTTTTTTAATATGTGTTGTTTTATGTAAATTTGTATGTAAACTTATATATAGCTAATAACTCTTATGTTTAGACACTGACTCAGGAATTTATTATTGTACTCAGGCTTTAAGTCTGATTGTCTTCAACACTCCATGGCCTCACAGCCATAAATTGGCAATTTATTATTCAGCTTGATACAGGTCTGTAGTTACTTAGGCTTTTTTTAAAATACTCCTCAATTTTAGATAAACAATCATTTGATAACTTGTACTGTCTCCCCATTTTCCCAGCAACTGTAGGTGGTTCAATTGAACACAAAACATGTTGGAATGGAATCCAGCAAACGTCCTCTTGTTCAGGCCATTTAAAAGGATTCTTTTTCATGAAATTTACTAATAGATCCTTCTCAGTATCACACACTTCAACTATGTTTCCAACAAACCAGTCACCTTCATAGAAACAGGCCACATATGTACCAGGTTTATATTGGTAAGCCACATTTTCTTGTGTAGCATTGAGGAAGGAAAGTTGTACGTTAAAGAAATTTTCATCACTAGAAATTTTGTACAGTTTAATGCCTGTTGATGAAGGTCTAAAGCAGTGATATGAACGGGTTCCTGGGATTGTCTTAATTAAGGAATACCTTTTTTCTAACTCAAATAAATTAGCATTTTCCTCAATTTTAGCTGAATCAATGTACAGAAATTGTATACCATTAATATTAGATTTGCACCAATCGAACATCTCTTTTGGATTGGTGATGTGACCTTTACTTGTTGCTTGTAGACTTGCCCGGGCAACTAACCTTTTGACGGTGCCACCAACACCATCACAGGGGCTCTTTCCGTGAGAGGTGGCAAAAAAGTTCCATTCACATGTTAGTTGGAAATCTTTTTCATGTAACACTGAATTAATGATGTTTTTATAGTTTTTATATTGACTTGCTGCGCCATCGCTAAAGTAACAAATATGTTTTAGTTTAGGATTCTGACTTTTAAGTAATTTCAAGGCTTCACATAAAAAAGAATGAACTGCAGTTGTGTTGTGTGTAAGTGAATCTGATATTACACAAAAATTTGTAACTTTTAGTTCACCATCAACTTTTTGATAGCAGACTACCGGATGCAAGGTAGCCTGGGTATTGTCCCAGTGATGCCCTTGTACGGCATCCTGAATTATAAAACTATAGTTTTCAGAGAAGTCAACAAGCACTAATGCTGTAGAATCATTGAGGTTTTCTTTACAGTCGGACAAATATTTTGATTGGGCTTTTGCTATGAAATGGTGTACTTTCAACTTTTTTGCACTTTCACATGTCTTCTACTACATTCGAAACACTTTTTGTCATTGTGACCAGTTGGGTATGGTCTGTATGAAGCCACTGCTTAAAGGAAACCTCATCATCCATGTCATAATCATTGTTTTCAAAAATGGTAAGAAGCCAATCCCGTAATTCATTTAAACCAGGACATGTTTTGCAGTTATTAATCATGCAGTTTCTGGTTTCAGTGTTGCAGACTATTTTCCCTAGTAACTCTCTTAATTCTACTTTGACGGGGAGTGATTCACATAAAAGTTTAAAGTTCTGGTGTATTTCACAAATGCATACATTGTGTGATCCTTTACTCCCCACACCCATACACCATTTTGGTCTCAGTTCAAAAAACTTTGATTTGGAGATTTTGTCATTTGGATATTTATTTTGTAAAGCGTATATAATTCTCTGATATTTGTCAACAACAGTATTTTCTGCTTGTGAACCTTCCCTTGTGGTGTTTTTATTGATTTGTAGTCTTTTTTACCAGGGCATTCTCTAGTATATTCATTGTTTTGGAAAAATTCTATCACTCTTTCCTTTATTTCATCGCTTATACCCTTGCTACTCTTTTTATTTCTCATTATAGGAAGGATACCTTCTTTTCTCTTTAAGGCCCTCACAGCATTAACCATTCTGGCTGACACTTCAAATTCTTTCATAATTCTTTCTCTGGACCAGGTTTTACCAATTGGAAGGAGTGTTAGAATTTGTATCTTTTCTTGTCTGGTACTAGTTTTACACTTTTCTTTCAGTTCCTCTATCATATGCTGATAACACTTTTCTTCCTCACTCTCTATAGGTTTCTCCGCTTCCTCATCCAAAATGCTAGGCTTCATATGAAGTACTTTTGACAGCTTTGATTTTGTTGATGTTTCAATTTGCTTTAGTTTCCTTTTCGCGTAAAACTTTCGATCTCTTGCTCTTACATACTTAATGGGTGAGCATTCTAGTGAACCTAACGTTTCGTCAAATGTCTCCTTAACTATTTCTTCTGGAACATATTCATCACTACCTGAGTCTTTTTCATCTTCAATCGTCTTGGCTCTAGAGAAGCATGTTGAGCAAAGTTTCTGTCCTGGTATCAGATTCAGTCTAGTTGCTATGTCTTTGTCAATAATTTGTAGTGATTCTGCAAATAAAGTAGGGTAATGTAAACTCTAAACACATTGGAAAATAATTTTAAAACCTCAACATTTGGTTATAGGCTATTCGTATAAAATATTCAAAACATATGCATTCAGTAGCACAGTATATAGCCTACCCTATTAAAATTAAATAGCTAATTTAGGTTACAATTTACAATATAAACTTCTTTATGAAATATAAATATATTAGTACCTATATTTACTTACTTGTTATCTTCTTTCGATGATTTCTCCATGAATCTTGGCTACGTTGCATTTGTTGGTAATGCATTCCAAACATTTTTTCATGGTGGTAGCATACAGTAGCACTATTTGGGTTGATTACAGTTGCTTTTGTTCTCCACAATAGCAGTTTCCTTGTTTCATCTGTCAGCTCATGTAAGGTATATATACCCACCTTCCTGGTGAGTCTGTGTTCATGACATGGATCATCCAAGTACATACCAAAGCTGCACTTTGATTCTTGATTAGAATAAGCCATTATTACAGGCAGTAAAATTAAGTTAATTGCTCTAGTTAAATTTTCTGAAAATAAAAGATCATGATCTATAAAATAGGCCTGGACATTAATGATTAACCATCATGTTTTACATTTATAAGAATATACAAAGCGAAATGAGCTACCCAGAGCCCTTCGAGTCGCTGGTTGTTTTGACAGACATATTAACCCCTTAACAGGCCAACCCATAAATATCCGGAAATATATTATGTTTTTTCAGAACATCACGTTTTAACACATGGAAAAACTTCTTTTTTTTGCTGTCCGATTTTGGATGGAATCGGATATATTCGTGTATCGTATGGTATTTTTGTGCATGTACGTAAATATCCGGGACATCTTACGCCTGGCAGCGCCGTTCGCCGTACAAAACTGGACAACACCTACGTAGTTATTTAGTTCAGAAGAGGGAGTTCAAAGAAGGAAAGTTATGGCAATGACATGGAAAGACAAAGAGGATGTATGTTTGTTATCTACTTGTCATAATCCATCTCAAGAAGTTGTCACAACTAGAGGAGGACCAAAGAAGAGACCGAAAGTAGTTTGTGACTACAACTTTACAATGGGAGGAGTTGATATAGTGGATCAACATTTGGCTGACTATCCTTTGCCCAGGAAATGTGGCAAGAAATATTATAAGAAGGTTTTCTTTCATCTAATGGATCTTGCTCTTTGGAACTCTTACCAACTGTATAAAGCAACTGCCAACGAACCAGCAGCCACTAAGAAACACCTAAAATACAGGATGGAAATTGTAAATGACATCATTGAAAAGTACCATCCAGAAATTCCTGCCACAAGAACTGGAAGACCCTCAACTTCCCCTCATCCAATTCGCTTTGCACCAGGCCATTTCCCAATGGAAATACCTCCAACCAAAAAGAAGAGAAATCCTTCAAGACAGTGCTGTGTGTGTTCCAAGAAGCATGATAGAAATGGGAAAAAAATTCGCAAGGAGAGTCGATATATGTGTGAAGTATGCAAAGTCTCCCTATGTATAACTCCATGCTTCAAATCTTACCATACAAAGTAACTAAAGTAAAGTAAATTTCCATTTTTTGCTGTTTTATATATTCATTTTTTCAATCTAAAGCAGTATATTATTGAAAATAATTTTTAAATATTAATTTTGGTAACTTTTTTCAATGCACGTGTTAACACGGCTCAGTCCAGAGGGGCAAATAAAGGTTAATTTTTTTTTGTCAAAAAATTTTAAAAAAGTAAAAAACTTAGATTTTTATTATTCCTATATTGCATACTCTTAATTAAAAAAATAAAAAATATGCCCCAGAATGAAACGGTTAGTGAAAAAAAATTGATCTGTTAAGGGGTTAAATTTCTTGTATGTTTTAGACTTATTTACATATTATTACAATTGTAAATCAACTTAAGTAATAAAATGGAAGTAAAATTACAATTCAATGTCATAAATAGAAATTTACAAATTTACAAATTTTGCAAAAATTTGAGATTTTTCACAAAAAGCACTTTTCTTCGAATCACCAAAACTATATGAAGGAGTTGAGTTGAGATCTATTCCTTAATATGTTTTTTTTACATATATGTATCTTTCTTTACTAGAAGTATCAACTCCCTGACTAATTTCGGACACCTTTATATTAAGCCCCAAAGTTGATATTAATTTTGCAAATTTTGTGAAAATATCAACTTTTGGAAATTTTTAAAAATAAAAATAAATCCTTTTTTGGTTATTTTTTTATTTCACTCATAAATTTACAACCCATAGAGACTATTAGGAGTATTAAAACAGCTGTGATTGATGTAGAACTAAAACTTTTGAAAATGGTAGAGTCGTAAAAGTGGGAGGAATTGATGCAAGCTTCAAAATGAAGCCATATTTAAGCCCTTGTAACTCAGAAACTATTTGTTCCACAGCCTTTTTGCTTGCAAAATTGAAAAGCCCACCAGAAGTTGTATTGGCATGACAAATTTGAAGCTTCTACTCCTATTAGAAGACACTTTTCAAGGCCTCTCAAAATGAAGGCGTTGGCCGATCAAGCCCAACATTGGCATTTTTTGTTGAAGGTGGGGGCCATTTAAGTGACCATAAAATTAAAAGTTTTTGACTGAGGAAGCTAAAATTTTAGATTTAAGCTATTGAATGGTGTATGAATCAACCCTGAAAATTTGAAGAAAATCAGAGATGGTCACCCGACCACCCCTGTACCAATTGAGCTGGAATGACCCTGTTGTTAATCTGTAAAAATAATTAAAGTTTGTAACAAAGAAAAATTATTGACTAAATCTGAAATTAAATAGAGAAATTATGAAAGCAAATTGCTAGTGATTACATTAAATTATTGGTATATAGCATGGGTTAGATGGTTGTTAATTTGAAAATTCTAAATTTAAATAGGTACCGTATTTTAGGTTATCTTTCTTTGAAGTAATTCTTTATGAGATTTAGAGACTTTTGGTACATCTTCTTTTACTAAATTGTACACTCCCATTTCTCGTCATTACATCGACTTTTCTGATGATGCTTGAAAATCTTATTATCAAAATAACTGGATGTTGGGGATAGAAAAACAAAGGATTGGGACCATGAGGGTGTAAGAATGACACCTTCAACTCTCTGGATTCTGTTGATTTTTCCAAAACATATGATAACCATCAGTGGTCATCATAATCTATAGCAACAAAACCATTTATATCATTTTCTTCTATCATTTCCTCTTCCTCAGTTACTTTTATGATTGTTGACTCATTAGATGCCAAATATCTTTTAACAGTAATTGATGAAAGTGAAACAGGTTTCACATGGTGCAATTTTAGAGTTCCTGAAATGGTTTTGGCTTTTGAATTTCGGTCTTTTAAAAATTCTTCTTCTCTTTGATGGTCTTCAATTGTTAAAAATTTAAAATTTATGTTTTTAATGTTACAGTTAGCAAATTCAAACAAATTTTGGTGTGTTATTATTTGGTCATCATATGGTCTTTGGAGGCTTGTTTTGCAGCTAATCTTTTAATAGTGCCCCCCCAATCCATCCCATGGTCCTTTTCCATGATTTGTAGTGAAAAAATTCCAATCCACCTCCAAATTAAAATCCTTTTTATGGTAACAGAGGTTAAGGAAATTTTTAAAATTTTTGTATTGAGCAGCACATCCATCCAAAAATATAAAAAAAATTTTAGGAATGGAATTTTTTCTTCTATAAATTTACGCAGTTGGGGTTGAAAAAGATGAACTGCGACAACATTGTGGTCATTACATTCTGAAATAATTACAAAATTTAAGTTCTTTAGATTTTCTTGGGCCTTGAAATATAGAATGAATGGATGAATAGTAGTCATTTGGTTGTTCCAATGGAATGACTGAACTTCATCTTGGAGAATAACTGAATAATTTTCTGAGAAGTTGCATACAGACAAAACTTCAGCATTTTCCAATGATGTTTTCTTATCCTGATAGTAGTTTGATTGCATATTTGTTAGGAAATCATGGATCTGAAAGTAAGTATGTAAATTAGAATTTAGAAGGACTTGTAGATATATTATTTTTTTGTTAAAAACTAATTAAAATTCAGCCTTTTAGTTCATTGGATTTTTCAAATGATATTCTAGTACAAGGTTATTTTGTCAACATCAAGATATATTATTTTTATATGATTTTGTAATAATTATACCGGTACATGATATGTTCAATAAGTGTTACTAAATTATTATTATTATTATTATTACCTGATACTGCTTCGATTTTTCACAAAATTCTTCTATGTAATCTGAAGACAACTGCATCAATTCCAAATTTGACCTATCGGTGTTGGTCCATTTTTTAATTGAATGTTGTCAACATAATTTTCATCGAATAACGTTTGGAGCTGAGTGGTTAAATAGGTGGTATCACCACAGAGATTACATTCCATTAGGCAACATACTTGCAAGGGAGGATTGCACATTAGAGAAGGTAACAATTGGCGGACGTGACTGATTTTAGGCTCTGTAATTTTATCAATTTTTGCCCCAATGAACATAAGTTTTAGGTTTTGATGGATAACACAAACTACTGAGTGCATACCAGATCCACCTGCAATTACACATTGTTTAGGCCTTAATGAGGCAAATTTACTAAATCCAATTTTCATCCTTGGGTATTTATTTTTAAAGGCGACATATGCCTCTTTAAAGTTACAGAGAAGGAGGTGCTTCTGTTTATGTTCCCTTTGACATTGTTTGTTAATAACACTCACAAAATTTTTTTTACCTGGCATTAATCTACTTTTTTCATTTAAATACAAATTTTTAACAATCTTCTATTCCCATTTCCAGAACTTTCCCAGATTTTGGATTTGGTTCTGACAAAATTCCAGAACTTTCTACCATTTTCTTAGCAATGCATGCAGTGTGCTTGGTAGTATTGAATTCTTGGCATATTTTTCTTATACTCCAGCTTTTGGGCAGAACTGTTAAAATTTTAATTTTTTCACTTCTTTTAGTGCTTCAATCATTAAATTTTTCTTTTAGCTGGTCTAAAATTTCTTTATAATCCTTTTCTTCCTGTGATGTTTCTTCCTCTTCAACTATAGTTTTCCCACTATCAGCCTCTATTTTTCTTTTGAACGTATCTTTAACTTGTTTAAATTCTTTCAGTCCATATGCCTTTCGAGTATCTAATTTTTGTTTTTTAACTGGACTCTCTCCTACTTCTTTTAATGAACTATTCAGCATCACTAATTCAAAATTTACTGTTAGAGACGCTGAACTTGAGCCTGACCCTGATGATGCAAGTTCAAGTGGTCTTTCGGATATGACAGAGCCAGAGGGATGAGATGAGTCACTGTCTGAATTTTCAGTATTTTCTTTTAATATTTTATCAACAAGAATCCTGCACAGATTACAGAGTCTATGATTTGCAGTTAATTGAAGATCAGGCCGCTTAATGATTATTTCAGGTGGAACTACACTTAGTCGCTTAGTTCGCCATTTCCCTTGATGCTCATTGAAAGGATCAGCACATTTTCTTTTTAAATTAAGCGAATCCATTTCAAAATTTCCTAATTGAAATAGAACAGGTACCTGGCTAGGAATTTCTGAATATATTACATATAGATGATTTATTTCATAGTTTCCTAAAAGATCTGAAAAAAAAGAAAAAAGTATATGTACACATAAAACAGTTATTTGTACTAGGAGTTAATGTTTGCATACAAATAACAGATACAAAAATAGGTATACCTAATAGGACGTGTCAAATTTACAGCTCTCAATTAGTTCTTTTATTTGTCATAGTGCTATACTTTCAAAAATAAAAGTTACTCCACATCATTCCATAGGAATAGCAACAATTTTTCATTTTCTGTCATTTTTTTATATATTTTTTAAAATTTGTCACACTGAAAGTGCTATATTTTGTGAAGTATTTGCCAGAGAATAATGAAATTTTTACACAATATTGTGCTTGGATAGAGGTATCTTTGGACAAAAAGTTTAAAAAATTGGATATATTTTTTTTTTACTCAAGTTCAAATATTTCCAACTTCTATAACTTTTTTGTGAATCATTTATGGGATATATTTCAAGATAGACAAAGGATTCTACTCCTTTCAAGCTTTAAAATGACACCAAAATAAAGTAAATCAGTCTAGTAGAAACCGAGATATGACAATTTTGATATATTAAATTTCAAAAAAATCTGGTCAAAAGGTCAACTTTCGTGACCTCATATCTCTGCACCCTGAGGTCACATAGTTGTGAAATTTTGGGTATCTACATTTCTCATAAGGGTCCTTAAGTGTACTAAGTATAAACAAAATTGGAGATGGTTGACATTTTTTTTGCCCTTATGTGTCTGATTTGACATGGAATGACCCCGATGGGGAATCACAGAAGTACTGCCTAAGGGCCTGCCAATCCACGGCACTGTGGGAGGATCCAAAGGCTAAATTGGAGTGATAGGACAGGAAACAGATATAAGATTGTGGTCAGAGGAGGAAAATGTTTCAAAGAGTAAGGAGGAGATGAGAGGTGAGAAATAAATCCAGAATGTTCAGCCTATCTCCAAGGCAATTGGGGATACAAGTAGGGTGCTGTACAATCTGTTCTAGGTCATTTAGGATAGAAAAGTTGTAAGCTAGTTCACCAGGATGTCAGTGAAATGGGAGGAAAGCCAAAGGTGGTGGTGAACATTGAAATCCCCCTAAAATAGAGATTTCAGCAAAGGGAGAGTGGGAAAAAATGTATTCCACTTTGGAAGTGAGGTTTTGGATAGTCAGTAGAATTAGGGGAAAGGTAAACAGCACAGATGTATTTAGTTTGAGAATGGCATGCAAACCATAGCCAGAGGATATAGAATTCAGAAGATTCGTGTTTCGGAATAAAAAACAAGTTAAGTCATTGCATACATATATACAACATCCACATTTGGAGTGAAATTGAGTATAGAGAAAGTAAGAGGGTATAGAAAAGGGGTTGCTGTCAGTCATCCCAGACACCTGAGTTTCAGTGAGGAAAAGATGATGAGGTTTAGGAGGAGGAGAGGTGATGTTCAACAGATTGAAAATTTAAGAAAAGGCTATGAATGTTGCAGAAGTTTAATAAAAGTGAATCAGACAGAGGACCAGAACATCTCAAATGGGTGGTAGCAGATCCAGCTGCCTGGGTCTGCATTCCCAGTATCAGCAGTGGGGGAGCCAGAAGTGGGGACATTTATGATCCCATCCCCAGGCAACTCCAAGGCTCTTGAAGTTGATGCCTTTTTTTTTTTTTTGAAAAGATTATGTAGTGTGTAAAGATGCATGTATATGTAGTGAGGAATAGGAAGAGAAGTCAATATTTAGGCCAATATTTTGGCTATACCAATGTCTAACCATACTGATCTTACCCTGTCATCAGTCTTGATAGAATTTACCTCTACAGAAGAAAGCTTCTTATCAATTTATAAGTATTCCCCCTCCTTGCCTACCTTTTCTTTCATATTTATACATTTCATACTTTCCTAATTCATATACTTTCCAGGTGTCCTGAAAAACAGCCTCAGTAATATATTGGTTGCTCACTCTAAACAATTTGCAAAATTTGGCAAGCACTTCACTGATAATTTATTTACAGTAGGTTAACTAAGTTAAGATATTCTTATACATGATACTAGTACTGTCATAAAACATTTCCTCTAACTTCCCTTGCAGATCAAATCTTACAACACAGTATGTAAAGTCTGGAAAGGTGGTACCCATATCCTAAAATTATCAATAGAGTTCCAAAACATGAAAGAAGTGGCATGATATTTAGCCTATGAGAAAATGCACTGGCATCACTGAAAAAACACCAATGCCCTTTTTTGTAGTTTTTATGCTGGATATGAATACAATATAGGCCACTATATATCTATATTGGTGCACTGGTGCTCCATGCTCTGAAATTTGGGATACCTGACAAATACAATGCTATCAGATCTGATATTCAGTTATTTAAAAAAGGAACACCAAAAGAGCTGATCCTATCTTGTTAAATTTTACATGTGGTACCAGTTCTAGTCAATTTTTATCAAACTTTTCATACTGGTCTTTCTATACGACCAATATTTCTTACTAACTACAATATGCAAATAATAGCTAACTATGAAATGGTGCTACAGAATATAGGTACAGTATATGAAAGCAGCTACACACCCTTTTCAATGCCAAGTGATACTGAGTGCTTGGGACCATAACCATAGTCAAAAGCTGATTGATACTGACTTGAATTGTTGGAATTGTAGTCAAATGCTGATTTATAATTGAAAGCAGAGGAATAGTCAAATGCAGATGATTTTGACTCATTCTTCTCTTTTGGTTCTTCAGTGGGAACAAGACTATATTTTGCATAAGAAACCATCTGCAAGAAGAAAAATGTATATCATATAGCAACTCTGAGTCCTATACTTTTTAGCTTCTTTTAAATACATTTTTGGAATGATCAATTAAATTTCTCTTAAGCTAAGTACAAAGTAACCTTATATATATTAAAACATACATTTGCTTTACTCATTAAATTAATTAAATTTATTAGCTAGGCTCCAATTATACACTTTCGAGGAAACTGGAAAACTAAAAGGTGGAAACTAAAATGTTAGGCACAGGAATAAGACAAGAATGCAGGAGTCTTAACTAGACTACAGTCAACAAAATCCTTACAAGACTACTCTTTTTGGAAAAATTCTGCTTTCCAGACTGAAAAATCTATAAATTTCTCTCATGACAGTCCCATTTCTGAGAAACATTCTCTCTTGAAATTATGAATTCATAGGGGAGTGAAAAAATAAAAAGTGTCAAGATCAAAATTGAGGGGGTCTACATAGTTGTCTTTTGTCTAGGATTAACCCTTATCCACTGGGATAAGCAAAATCCTCCCCCACAATGAAAGACAAAAAAAATATATATTTTGTATTTTTTTATCTTTATAATATATTGCGGACTTATGGAATGTGTAAATATGATGTAACGTAATATTAGGCTTTGACACAGATTACTCACCCATTAAAATCCTTCCTTGACCATATGTGCAGGTGGGGGTTGTGGAGTAAAGGGGGAGGGGTTTAGCAACTGTTGACTCTTGCGCTGCGTCACACAATTCCCAAATTGTTAGTTTTTGTTTTTTTATTTTGATGCATACTACTTGGAAACTCTCATGTCTTTTCTTAAAACACTAGGCAACTATCATTACCTTCTGAGTCCCATGGAAGTGAGAAACAAGAATGAAACAGTGCGCATCAAGATTTCAAGGCAGAGGGATGTGCACTTGCCTTATATGAGGTTTCCCATCATCCACCAATCTGGCTCATTTGAGTCATCCCAGCAGATAAGGATTAAACTTTAAAGCTGATTTTGGGTGGTTGCATATAAAACTGTGACTGCTACCAGCCAATTTATACAAAGAGTGTGTGTGTGTGTGTGTGTGTGTGTGTGTGTGTGTGTGTGTGTGTGACCAAAATTTGAACCCCAGTGACCTATCTCAGGTTCTAGACATGATAAAAAGACAATTTAAAAACAGTTTATGATGTATTTTTTACCTCTGAGGCAGATTAAAACATTTGCAGAGAGATGCAGGCTCAATAATGCATCAAAAAAACCATATTTATATTATTTTTGGCCAAAAATTACTATTTTCATTATTACACATTCATATATGGTAACACATATATAACATTCAATCTATCACTCATTAAACAAAGTAATAAAAAATAATCATCTAAACAGCTTCAGAATATTGTATTTTTGTATTGAACACTTTCATCAGTTTTCTTGATTTTATCTTTTGTTAGATAATGCCATCATGACGTTCAAATCCTACCACAGTTGAGGAAGGTTTGTTACAAGTTTAATGTGCCTCTCTACAGCCTGATTATGACAAGGCTGGTTTAGTTTCAGTGCTTCCTTTCTTATGTTTGAGTTCTTCATTGGTTAGGGTGCTCATGAACAGGGTTGGCAAAAACCTGGGTTTTTCATCAAAAACCCCAAAACCCATGGGTTTTTGGGTTTCATAATTTAAATCAAAGTTATAGCTATGATATTTAGAATTTATATATTTTGCTTCAGTTTTTAAGATCACTTTCAACTGAAGAAGATAGCAGTGTGCTGTTGAAATGTAGTGTTTTTTCATTTAACAAAGTGTGGCTTTTGTTCTATTTTGAATAAACACAGTAGTGTGTTTTTCTGAATTTTTATTACAATTTGTTTGCAGGCCTAGACAGTAGACATTATTCTTATTTTTGCACATCTTTTTTTCAGAGATCAGTTTTAGTTAATTAATATCTATTTAATAATGCCTAAAGTTAGGCCTACACATACTGGTGGCAGACTTAAAGCTGCTGAATGGGATGAAGAAGAAATGTTGAGTGACCAACCAAATAGAGTTTGGTGCAAATACTGCAGATGTGTATTTTAAAAAAAATAGAACAAGTGAAACCACTTAGATTGATGCAATAAAAAATGGGTACAGGCTTGTGATGATGAAGCAGATGAGCTTACAAATACAGCTACATCAGCAACTCCTCCTCCTGCACATAGACATGGCAGTTTTGAGAGTAGACTAGGGGTTGCAATCGATAAAATATTAGCGATAATTTATCGATAAATGAAAGTCAACTATCGTATAATTATCAAGCAGATTTATCGATAATTTCAGATCACTTCCTGATTTTTTAAGTTTACGCTAAATGAATAAATTTTCTCTTGCAAATGAGATTTATTAGAAATAAAAAACGTTGTTCAAGATACTGTGTCCCTTTTGCGATATCTCCATGATCCTAAAGCTATAAATGAACAAATGTCTGACACTTTCAAGATGCCTTCTCCAGTTTCCTTAAAGAAATATGCCACTTCTATATATTTACGACTTTCCTGAACCTCTTACGGATATAAGCAGTGCTGAAGAAACTCCAGATGAGGGCAACGTAAATGAAGACGACGAAGAGGATGATTTCAAAAAATGCCTCTATCATGAGATGAGCAAATTAGAATCGAAAACTTCCGAGTCCTTAAGTAAGTCCTCTATGTTCAATGCAGGCAGTGAATTCGCATTGTACGAAGTAAAGAAAAAGAGAAGCGAAAATCTAGATCGATTGTATGATGCATTAAGGACCATCAAGCCTACAAGCTGTGAAGCAGAGCGTGCATTTTCTTCAGCGGGAATTTTCAAACGAAGATTCGATGCAGTCTCTCTCCAGCCACTATTAATGCCTTATGCTTTTTGAAATGTTACTTCCTTAATAAGGATAAAAAACTAAAATCTGTTTAAATAACTATGGCTGTCACAATGTAGAATGATCTCATTAAAATCTGTTCTTATAATTTTGCATTTTTCTTCCATTAATGAGAGAGCTAATTTAATTAGAAAATTTATCGATAATTATCGATAATCTGAATTTTTTTCAATCATTTATCGATAAATGGACTTTTGATAATTTGCATCCTATAGAGTAGACCCTCTTCAAGCAAATCATATAAAAGCTTGGTTCATGATGACACTACAATTCACAGTAGTGAGACTTCAACCACTTCTGAATCTTCCATACCATTTTTTCATTCTACTCCAGCCAAGAAAACACAAGGTCAGATAATGCCATATATGAGATGCGATCCAAAAGTTCCTGGACTGTACCAACAACAAAATGTAGGCTTACCTTAGGTTCTAATTACTGCTGTCCCCTTCGAAGTAGTCCCCTTGGGAGTTGATACAGCAGGCCCAGCAATTTTCCCACTGCTGGAAGCACCTCTGGAACTCCATTTTGGGGATGATCAGCACCTCATGCAATTCCGCCTGAATCTCCTCAATGTCATCGAATCGTCACCCCTTCAGCTGGATCTTCATCTTGGGGAACAGGAAGTCGTCACAGGGGGCTAGGTCAGGGGAGTAGGGGACCACTGCCATGTTGTTTTTGGCCAAAAACTGCTGCACAGACAGAGTGGTGTGGGCCAGCGCATTGTCGTGATGCAGCAGCCAGTTCTGTGCGCACCACTTGTCCGGATGTTTCCTCCTCACATCCTCCCTCAAACGCCTCAGGACCTCGATGTAAAAGTGCTGATTCACCATTGAACCTACAGGAACGAACTCTTTGTGAGCAATTCCCTCCATGTCAAAGAAACAGATCAGCATGCTCTTGATGTTGCTCTTGACCTGCCTCACTTTCTTTGGTTGCGGTGAAGTTGGACTCTTCCACTGGGATGACTGCTGCTTGGTTTCTGGGTCATAGCCGTAAACCCAGCTTTCATCACTAGTGATGACCTTGGAAAGGAAGTTTCAATCATTTCTGAGCTGTTCATGGAGGTCCCTGCACACAGTGAGCCGGCGTTACCTCTGGTCCTGGGTCAGCAAGCGGGGCACAAAGTTGGCAGCAATCCGCTTCATGTTGAGTTCCTCCGTGAGAATGCGGTGGCATGAACCAAACAATAGGCCAACGATACTGCAGATGTCATTAATCATTCGCCGACGATCCTCATGGATGGCCTGATGCACTTTTTCAACATTTTCGTCAGTTCTGCTGGTTGAGACTTGAGAGCCAACCAGAATGTTTGGAATCCTCAACCGACGTTTGCCCATGTTTGAACTGCAAGAACCACTCAAAAGTCTGGCTTCTGCCCATGGCATCATCACCAAATGCTTGTTTAAGCATTTCGTGGGTCTCCAACATGGCTTTGTCAAGTTTGAAGCAAAACTTGCTGCACACACGCACTGCTCCTTCAAGTCTGCCATTTCTCTTCTCGCAAAAATTGCATAAAACCACTAATACTAACGCACAAAAATGCTCATGAAAAAAAATGTGTGCGTGTATCACTGTGTCACTCAGCACACTGCTTCACGATAAAGCTGTTTAGCGCTATCTAGCAGCCCAAGTCTGTACTACAGCCTGTTAGTGTTCCACGCTGCCAGTCCAGAAACTTTTGGATCGCACCTTGTATGTGGTTAGAACAACTGTAGATCAAAGAGAACAACTAGATTTGCAAATGGCCAGATTTTTCTTTTCAGCAAATATTCCATTTGTAGTTGTAGAAAATAAATAACTTATTAAATGGATCCAAAATTTAAGACCAGGCTATTGTCCTCCAAGCAAAACAAAATTATCGGATGACTTGCTAATCAAAGTGAATAATGAGGTATCATAAGTACTGGATTCCTGGATTCAATGAAAAAAGACTTAGTCAATTCTACTGTAACTTTAATTCAAGATGGTTGGAGCAATGTGTCAAATGATCCAATAATTGCCCATAGTATTCACAATGGATGCAAATTCTTTTTAATAACTTTTCAATTTTTCATAATCTTTATTTACACATTGCATAATTTAAGAATTGTTTTGTAAGTCAGCTTACTTGAAATAATCAACATGCTAAAGCATTCTAATTAGCTACAATTGAACAATGCAGCAATCAGAAAAATTTCAATTATTTCATAATAAACATCTCAAGACCAAAAACCCCAAAACCCACTGAAAATTCCAGTGGGTTTTGGGTTGGGTTTTTGAGTGCCAACCCTGCTCATGAATGTCAGGTGAATTTAAGTTTATCATTTTGAGATACCCTCGAGCTTCATTATCAATTTTAGCACCATGAATCTCCTGACACTACCATCTCTCACAACACTCAAGTCAGGGTGTAACTCTGGGACTTCAACATCCTCATCTGAATCATTTATCAGGTCACCACCTGATGGCAATTAATACTGTATGTTCTCAGGTGAACATGGTATACATTTCAGTTGAAGGTTTTTAGGGCTATCTCCCTGGCTTCCTTGTGAGGAAATTTCAGTATCCTTTGGAACATATCATAATAGTTCTTAGCACCATCTGTGCATCGATACTCCTTCTTGATCTGGAACCAATTTGGAAAATAGACCAAGATACAAAACTCTGCAAGTGTGACCAGAATTTTGGAAGGCTTCCTTTGAAATGTATATAATCTGAGGATTTTACATGCCAGAGTCAACCACCTTGAATGACAGATCAGTCCAACGTCAAAGAGCTCAAGATCAGGATCAACACAGCCAAGCATAACAGCCATACAGATTCTGTAAGCATAATACTGATTCAGCTTGAATGAAATCACATCCCACTGAGATACACTTCCACCAAGTTCAACCCTAATCTTTCCTGAAAATGAGTCTGGGCTCTTTGTTGTTCCATCCAGAGTAACAAAAATGTGATGAAGGGGGAGCTCATTACAGTGTAGTAGGCAAATGCTCCACTGCAAAGGTCTACCAAGCAGTTCTTCCAGGCATCTGATAGCTCCACCATTTGAACCAGTCATTGTATTAGTCCCATCAGATCCTATCATGGCAAGTTTGGTTTATAATTCAGTGTTTTGAGGGCCTTGTATATCTCTGTTGCAATAGTCGACCCCTTGTCATTACTTCGAGTCACATGTGGGAGGTAGAAATCACCTGAAATAGTATTCAAAAATTAGAAACAATTTTTTACATATTTCAGGGTTTATAGCTATTTTCCAATTTCTATATCCAAAATTCTATTTTCCAATTTCTATATCCAAAATTCATCTTAATAAACAAAATGCAAACTAAAGATCAAAATTTTAAATCTTACCACGTTCTCCTACAATTACATCTATGTGCTCCTCTAGCTCAGTTCTTCTGTAATATTTGCTATTCATTTCAACTGTCACCATTTTTGTATTTTTGCGACCATCCAGATAAATAGCATCCACCAATTCAAACAATTTATCCTCCTCTTTTCTTATGGCTTTACGATATTTTTCACATTCTCTTCTCAGCTTGTTCCTGCAAAGTTTATAGTGCAAATTTACTCAATTTTAAAGGCAGTTATTTAAGCAAGCTCCATAGGTTTTGACTAACAATATTTAAAGTTCAACACTTGTTTGAAACGTATGCCTTTTTGTGAAATACTTGATTTGAATCAGATACTAATGTACAAGATAATTGGACTGTTTGTTACCTGTCAATTACATTCATCTTATCAGTAGTAGTGATAATTCCATAATCCTCTAAGACTGCTGATGCAACTGCTGCTCCGGCTCTGTCACTTACTTGATACCTGATAAAAGACATTTATTTTATATCAAGTTAATATTCTAAGATGTTCATTGGACAGCAGTGTCCAAGATTTGGACTCCAACTATTAGCAACATTACAGGGATTATAAATAATTTTTTCAAAGGCATTGTCAACAGTGGAACAAGTGTGTTCAAAGTACAGTATACTCATATTTTGAACTACACAGTATACCTCTCACACTGCCGAGCGAGGTTTGGTAGACTCTTCCTATTTTGTTCTGTCCTGGATTCCTGTTGTTCATTGACACCAGTTGTTTCATCATGTGATTCCAGGCTGCCCTGACTTGAGATACTGTCGAGATCACTGTCATGTATTGCTGCTGAGCTTGATGGAACAACTTGAAAAACTCTTCCAAGCTCTTCCCTGGGGATAATAAAATACAATATGATTATGATACAAGATAGTTTACCAAAGATGCAAAAATAAAATTTTATAATTTGAGGCACAATCATTTCAGGAGACCCAGATTTTCAGTGGCCATTAATCAAAAGTTTTTTAATTTATATAGCTCAAACTCCCCAATTCTTCTCTTTTGCTTGCTCCTGCAATGAAGGAAGAAAGAGCACTCCAGAACTTGTCACCAATGTTCCCTCTAAGGTGTGCGCGTGTGCGTGCACACGCGTTGTGAAACCCGCGCACACAGCAAAATAAAATGCGCACAGGCTCAAGCGTATCATGAGTCACGACATACTCTATAGTCGCTCTTTTAAGTATGATATTAACCCCTTCCGCCCGACTTCGCCGACATCCGCGCAATTACGCAATACAGATTTTTTTTTACTCTATGTATTTGCATTTCTTTTCTTTTATACATTAATGCATTGAATATAAACCTTCTCTTTCTTATTTTTGCATAAAAACGAATAGTAATTATCTCATAATTCATAAAAAATAAAATTATTTTTTATTTTATTCCTATTTTGTGAATGTATAAAATCATGTATTAATCTTGATAGTCTATTTTAAATTTCTAAATGCTAAAAATTGTTTTGAGAAATGATAACTAAAATAGTCATTTTCAATTAATGTATTTTTATTTTATTTCTTTGTTTTGTTGAATTTTATTTTACTATTTTTTATTTTATTCATATTTTTAGAATGGATAAAATGTTTTCTTTTTTAAGAATATATAATATTGTAAACAGTTTTTTAATATTCATTTAATAGTACCGTAATGATCAAGCTATCACCTTATGGAAATAATATTTATTAAGTAGTTAATATTTATATATATTTCATTTTGAAGATAATAGCGCTCAGAAAAGTTTGCACAATTTTTCACCATGAATCTAAATGTATGCACAATGAAAATTTCTTGCGCACACGGACTAAAAAAAATTAGAGGGAACATTGCTTGTCACCATGTTTCTTTTTTGGATATCTATCAAACCTACAAAATTGCCAAAACTTTAATGTTATGAATGCAAATTTCAATTATAAGCCCTAAATTAAGTTCATCAAAACAGAATTTATTTCCAATCATTTTTATGATTTGCAAATCACTGAATCACACAATTTTGTTAATAAAATTATTGTCACAAACAAATAAATGTAACTACAAAATTTACAAAAGTATGACATATTTTAAGTCTTTTTATAAGGGACTGAAAATTTGAGTCTTACCTTGAAAATTCTTTGACTAGATCCTGAATCTTGCTGATGACACTGGGGAGTGAAATTGGATAGACATTGCACCAAATCCAGTGTTCAATCACACTTAGTGCAACTGTATCAACTGCTTGTCTGGTTGTCCAGTTCTCTTCTGCCATTACACACTGGATGACATCTTTACCAAGAGGAAGCTTTCCATTTCCATTTATAAAATTTCTTTGGATCTTTACTGCTATTTCTAGCTAGATATATTTCACTATGCCTTTTGCTCTTCCTAATCAAACTATTTAGTTTATTTAGTTTGATTTGGAAGAGCAAAAGGCATAGTAAAATAAATCTAGCTAGAAATAGCAATAAAGATCCAATGAAATTCTTTAGTTTTTATAAATATAATAATAAAAAGCATGATAGGATTGGCCCAATAGAACATGATGATAGGATGTTAAAAAAAGCTCAGGTTATTGTTGGTATTTTTAATGATTATTTTAGCTCTGTTTTTACTGAAGAAAATTTAAATAACTTTGATTTTAATTTGACTCACGAATTTTGTGTATTCACAAACTAGTAAATGTACCCTATTTCCACATTTGCGACCCTCTACTTCATGTATTTGTGACCCCAGATCTGCTCAACACATCTGCACAGAAGATAAAATTTTCTCATGGAGCTTTGTGATTGTCATTAGTGCTTTTTATTACTATTTTGTGTTATTTACCCATAATAATGGCTTCTAAGCATCCAACCAGTTCAATGAGTGTGCCTGCATGAAAAAGGCAGAAGATGGTAATGAGTTTGTGATATAATTAAAGTTTTAAGTAAGTTGAGTGCTGGTTTTAGTGTGTCTGCAATCTGCAGACATTTTGTTGTGAACAAATTGACTCTTCATTCCATCAAGAAGAACGAGCAAGTGATTATGGATACTGTTGCAGCTAATGCTCCCCAACCTGCAAAAGTAATAATGGCTGTGTGATCGAAAACCATGGAGATGGAGAAGGTGTTGGATGTCTGGATTGAAGATCAAGCCCAAAAGAAAATCCTGCTTAATGGGCTGATCATTCATAGTAAGATTAAGTGGCTCTATGAGCATTTTGAGGAGCAGAGGGGTGATGAACCTGGGCATCCACTACTTTTCATGCAAGTCAGGGGTGGTTCAAGAAGTGCCACAGCCTCCACAGTGCAGGGTTGGTACCCAAAAACCCAGCACAATATTCTGCTGTCTTTTTTGTACTTCCAGCATCTACTGTTGCAATCAGATATGGCTTTTTTCCATTATGAATACTGTGCGCAATAATAGGATCATTACCTACTGAACTCCAGCCATCTTGTATAAGGGTAATGGTACAATCATCAAGATTAAGGTCATTCTTCATTTCATGGATTACTTCATCATTAACTTTTATTAACAGATCAGATGCCAACCTTTTCCTGTTTGGTGGTTCATATCCCGATCTTAGACCTTTGATTAATTTTATAAGTTCTTTATTTTCTAAAACATTGAAGGTATGTTAGCTGAAAAAAAGAACCTTGCAACTTGTAAATCTAATTCTTCCTTTTGGTCCACAGACATTCTTACCACAAATGGTGTAATTGATCTTTGCCTTTTATTCTTTATTGATGTTGAATGACAGAATGTGGATGATGAAGAACCTGCACTGGTGTCACTCATTTTAGGCACATTTTCACATATAATCTTTGGATCATCTTTACCAGAAGCCAAAGTTTGAGGAAGTGAATCAGTTTCAACTGATGCTCCAAATTTGAGTCTCGGCATACCTCTTGCCTCATTTTCAAAACATTCCACTTTTCTTTTACTGCATTTCTCTAGATGATGTTTCACTCTCTCAATTTTTCGAGTGATACTTTCTTTGCAATAACTGCATAGTACTCTAGTAGGCTGATCACTTAATAAAGTCACCTCGTCCCATTCACTAGCTTTAGATCTTCCACCTCTATAACTCTGAGAAGCTGAAATATGCTGTTAAGAAATAAAGGAAAGATGTAAAATTAAAATGGAGAAAATTCTAATATGTCATTATTATCTCTCATATCTGAACTTTGTGAAATAAAGATGTCTTTTTAATATATATTGTAGATTAGATAAATAAATTAATAAAATAATAGATATATTAGGCACTACATAATTATCAAACCTTTCTAAAAAAAAAAAATTTCAACCCCCCCCCCCCCCCTAAAAAACAGCAAAAAGCCCAATTAGGTTGGGTTTTCGCCAACCCTGCCACAATGTGAAGCTGATGGGAGAAGCAACATTGGCAGACCATGAGGCAAGGCAGCACTACCCAGATGAGCTTCATCAGCTGATTGAGGAAAAGGGATACAGGTCAGAGCAGGTCTTCAATGCCAAAGAGGACTGTCCTGTCCAAGAAAGAAAAATCAGCTCCAGGTTTCCAGGTGGCAAAGGACAGGGTATCTCTTCTCCTCTGCACCAATGCATCCAGGGACTGTGTGGTCAAGCTGATCCTGTTGTATCAGGCCCTCAATCCATAAGCAGTTAAGGGAAAAAAACAAGTATCACTTGCCCGTGTTTTGGCAATCCAACAAGAAAGCCTGGTAACTTCTTCATTATTCTTGATCTCGTTTCACAACTGTTTCATTCATGAAGTGAAGAGTTACCTGGAATCCAAGAACTTGACATTGAAAGTCCTTCTGATCAAGATTGCGCACCTTAACATCAAAGTCATGTTTCTGCCTCCAAACATGACCTCACTGCTGCAACCCCTTGATCAAGGTGTAATAGCTACCTTCAAGGCTTAATACACCCAGCACACCTTCAGTCTCCAAAAGAACTGGAGGAGCTCATTAAATTGAGCAAGGAGGATGTTGCCAAGGCCTCAAAACATATCCCTAAGACTCTTGCCAAGACAATGAAACTGCAAAAGGACCTCACTGACAGGGTTATGGGAGTTGGATCCAGTGATGGAGCAGAGCATAAAATATGAAAGGGAGAGTGAGGCTGCAAGTCTCCCCTACAAGCAACTCCAAATAAAACTGCAACACATGGGAAAGCAAATGCCTATCAAGTTTTTTCATTTCATTACCTCTGCTTCAACTTCAGACATCACCACCTCTGCTCTTGCTTCAGGCATCACAAGCCCTCCTCATTCCCCTGCATCCTCTCTAAATGATCCTCCCAAGGAATCATCTTTGTAGCTTCCCCTACAACATCACCACCACCAACTTCACTTCATCATCATGAAAGGCATTTATGTAATGTATTTTTCTATTTTTCTTAGCCATTCTGCTTAAATATTTTAGTGTTAATTAAAACATACTGTATAGGTTTATCAGTTAGTATTTGTTAGGTGTGATTATGTATTTAAATGTTTTCACTATTATTTTCCCCAAGTGTTCAGCATGACCCAGGAGCCTAACCCCCTCTTTCCCATTAACCCTATTATTCTGCATTTGCGAGGGTTTTCAGGAATGTAACCCTCATGAATAGAGAGGTTCTACTATACATATTAATTATAACTTCTAATATTAACATAAAATATATTACATACATAGAGTATTATTGTAATTAATGTAATGCTGCTACAGAAACTTTAAGTAGGCCTATTGATTTAATATGGAAATAAACTTACTGTATAAGTGCAGTATGTACGATACTTTAACATTTGCAGCTGGCAGCAACACTGTAGGGGTTCTTAACAAATTGTTTGATTGAATTAATGAAAATGAATATTCTAATGGTTATTGTTTATTTCCAACCACTTAATTCTAGCAGCCTCTTATTCAGGACTTATTAAAAGGTAATGATTAAATAAAAGAGAATAAGAGAATGAAAATCAAGATAAACAAAAGAGGGTGATAAACCAAAAAAGATGGTAATAGTCAAGTTTTCCATTAATTTGGTAAAGTATTCTAGACCTACTCTGGATGAATCTGAATCAAGTGATTCATAATAGTGAATAAATATGTGAGAAGACCCTCATCTTGTCAAGAAGTTTATCATGAGGGTATGTCGAGAGTTGCAAGACTATGGCATGATTATGATGTTGAACTGGGGGCACGATGCTGGCATCGCACCCCCATTTCACTGGTGCCCAGACCCGGGATACATTCAAGGGAAGAATTGATAGAGAGCATTAGTATTGAATAGAAGTGCCATATTCCCTTGCCAGTATTGTCCACACTTACCACTCTGCAAAAAAAAACAATTGAGAGACTGAAACAAACTTATTCACAAGAAGAGCAAACAATAAAGAATGGGTGACACAACAGGTCTTGCCAGTCAACTTACCACCACTATCACCACTGCTGTGGCTTCATCGACAGTTACTGTAAGCACAATAGCTAGTCCCATCCTGACAGCTGGGACTAATTTCCCATATAACCATGACAGTGGTGGCAGTTGGAGAAAAGCAGCTACCTTACAGCCAATAGGAACAACCCCTGAGAGACCAGCATGTCAGTCACCACCTATGGCACAAACCCCTAATGATGGGAGCATTGACCAACCATCATGGGCAATTCTTCAACAAATGGTTATGCAGAATGCTCAGATCATGGCCATGTCTCAAATATTGGCTAATAGCCATACACCTAAGGTTCTTCCAACAGAAAAATACTGCCTGAGTGAAGGACATAATTTTCATGAGTTTCTGAGAACCCCTGAGAAATATTTCGAGCAAGAATATCCAGGTTCCCTTGAAAGGATGGGATCCCTTTTAGCTAATTACCTTGATGGCTCTACCTTAGAAATTTACAGAGTGATGCAGCAGTCTACTAGTGATTATGGGACACTGAAAGCCCAGTTAATATCCTGGTATGAGAAAGAGCAAAGCAAGAAAGAAGAAAGGCAAAGTCATGACTTTATGGAGGCTACCAAGCACCCACATGAGACTGTCTCTGCTTATGCCCTTAGAGTAATAAACCTAGCCTGTCAGTGCTTCCATGGTATGGATGTCACTCAACTCCCTAGAGTTAAAGATAGGTTTATTTCTGGGTTGCCATTGGAGCTGAGGCAGGAACTGACCAAGATCATCCATACTCAGAGGACCTTACTAGGAATGAAGATCTCTTGGGAGAAGCTTGTGGCCATAGCAGACAACTTCCACAGTCCCCCCCCTTGGTGGGTCAAGCTGAAACCACCAATAGAGGCACCCAAGAAACATCCCCACCAGTGGGTCAGTAGCAGACATCCCAATCCTCTGTGAAGCCCCAACCTGACATGGCCAATGTGGCACATCTAGCAGCACCTCCAATGAATCAATGTTCTTATCCACCTCCTTCATGGACTTGGCCACCTAACTATTCTGAACAAATCCCACACGTCAACACACACACACACACATCTGAATTCAACACCAGTTGCATTAAGGCAAGAAATGCCCATGGTTGCCATGGGTGCTCCTCAGTCTACTGCAACAAACAGTCAAAGAAAGCTGAGAGGGCCCAATGGAAGAAAAGTGAGAACAGTAGCAGACTTCCCTCAGGGTCAGTCTCACCCACCAGCAAATAACTTTCAGCAAGTCAGGGCATACAAAGGGTTAATGTCCCTCACGCCCTTTATGTCAGTGGTGTGGAAAGCGGGCTCATCTCCATCAAATTGCTATACTGCCAGGAATATTTGCATACATTGTAAGCAACATGGACATAGCCCTGCACAGTGTCCTACTCAGAGGAACTATTTAACTGAGGCCACAATGCCCAAGGTGTAGAGGACCCCATTTGGGTCAACATTGCATGAATGACCAAGGGCTGGCCCCACCACTACAAGAACAAGCACCAGAATTGGGAAACTAGATAGTTCTGTCATGGAAGGCTGCATGCCAAAGCTACCCCAGCATATTAGCAATGAACAGTCTTTTGGAGACAGCATTGCTTCCCAGGAAGCAACACCATCAGAGCAATATCCATTAGCAAGTCAGATCACGCACAACTACCTTGGGACCCCCAGAGTGAGACTGAAGAGGAGACAGCTGAAGATGTTGAAAAAGTTGGAACACCCTGGAGAAGGATGAAAAGCAGCCTGTGAACACTGAAGATGAATTGGCTGAAGTTTTGGACCTGAGACAAGAGCAGCAACCAAGTAATGCCTTAGTCATCCAGCCAAGAATAAAAAATTCTCCCCACAAAAGCCCATTGTCAGCTCTTATGGATACAGGTGCTGCAGTCAGTTTGATGTCCACTTCATGTTACCATCAACCTCCCTCTGTGAATTCTCACTAAAGGCAGTATGGTATATACCTCTCAAGGGGATTAGGGGTATAGGTAAACACATTGTACCAGTTCTGGGTGGTTGTACAGTCTAGTGGTGGACTGAATATCCGCATCCGCATCATTTTTAACGTCTGCATCCTCAGCCGCACTTCTGACTGCGGATGTTATGTGGATATTTCCCCTAATAAATTATGCAATTTACAATTAAATTAGCTTATAAAGTAGCTTATAAGGCCCAGTCATGCACAGTTCATGTAAAGTATTAATTATTAATATTAGAACAAACAAATATATAAGCCTCAAACTATAAATACCTGGTAACACAAAATTGAATGAAACTTGTTTCATTGAATTTTCTGTGGCTAAAACTCTTGAGAAAGTTATTTTTATCATGTAATGAAAACATTAATATTAATTTTAATTCTTATGCATTGCCTGCCATAATAGTAATATCACGAAATTTGAAAAATTATGTCATATATTCATAATTCTATATTATATTGATAGATTAACTAAATATCTGCATCTGCATCCGCATCCACAGATATTGAAATTAAAAATCCACATCCACAGATGTTAAAAAACTGACATCTGGTCCACCACTAGTACAGTCATACTCATGTTTCCCAATTTTGAAACAACCAACTGAGTTTGTGGTAGTGAGAGACCATGTCTCAGACTTTGATCTGATTTGTGGGCTAAACAAGAACTCCTCACTCAGAAGGGAAGCCAACTTGTCACAGTTGCCCAGGATGCTTAACAGCCACTTCCAACCAGCATTGAATGTGAAAGTGTGGAAGATGTTGAAGTTGCACCCCACACCTGTCAAATGATAGAGGCATGTTTCCACCTCCAAGGATACAACCCTGATCATGAGTTAACTTATTTGGAAAATAACTCCTCTGTAAAAGATTTAATTATACAACCTGGATTAATGAATGTCACAGAAGACAACTTTTTGGTTGCTGTATTCAACCTTGGAGACTTTTCAAAGATGATCTCCAGAGGAAACTTAATTGGGAAGGCTATGAAACTGCAGGGGGTAAGGACTCACTGGTACATCTGGTGGACTTCACTGACATTTCAAAAACTTCTCAAAATCAGAAGGACTGGACTTCATAAATGATGGTTGATGCTTTTGAGTTGACAAATACATCTCTTTCAGCAGAAGAAAAGGACCAGTTAGTCCAGCTGTTGATGCACCACCAAGGAGCTATTGGTCATGGTGATGGGGATGTTGGCCATACAACCATTATGAAGCATCAGATTGAAACAGAACACAGGCTTCCAGTCCATATCCCAGTAAGGCGAGTTCAAGGACCTGTACTGCAGGATATTGAAGAGCACTGCCAAGTGCCAACAGCTGGAGGAAGATGGCATCATCCGATGAAGTTTCTCCCCATAGTCTGCACCTGTTGTGCCAATTAAGAAAAAGTGATGGGTCAATTCAGTTATGCATTGATTATCGAAAGCTCATCAAAATAACAAAACAAGATTGCTTTCCATTAGCTACCTAAACTGATTGACTCTCTCTTCAATTTGCATGGAATGCAGTACTTTTTTACCATTGATTTAGTCAAAGGATATTATCAGGTTGAGATGGAGGAATCCAGTATTGAGAAAACTGCATTCTGCACCCCTCTTTCCCATTGGGAATTTCTTAGAATGCCCTTTGGGATGAAAAATGGCCCAGCTACCTTTCAGCAAGCCATGATGATGGCATGGGGCTCATTCCAAGTCAAATGAAACACCTCTGGGGTTGATCATCACCAATTATCCAGAAAAAATTTTTGCAAGTAGGCCTAGGGCAGATATACTCAGAAAAAAAAATTTTGTCTGCCCGGGCCTTGGGACCCGAGATATGGGGGCTGAATGCGTAGGGACAATTTTCAAATGCTTATATCTCTGGTTCTAATTGAGCTAGAGTTGGTTCTGGTGCCAAATTAGAGAGAAAACATAGCCCTGCCACTTTGCTCTAAGTGACTGAATCAAAAAAATAATTAGGAAAAAATTAGTGAAAATTTTTTTTGTTTTTGACCCCCTAAAAAAAAAAAATTTCTAGGGATGCCCAAAAAGGTTTTCTATAACTCAAAAAAATTTTAGCCTTGGCTGGGCTTAGTGATGTTAAAAAACGGGTTTTTTTTATGTCCATATTGTTTTTTTTAGTTTTTTAGTTTTTTTTGTTTTTTTTAATAATTAATATAGATATTGCCAATTTAATTATAAGGTATACTTTTGCAATGATATATATTATAAAAATAAATAAATAAATAATAAAATAGGCCATATGGTACCAGTATAGAATGTCCTTTTCAGCCTATTTACAGAAAAAAACTGGCCTCCTTCTTGCACTGAAAGTCTCGTATCTTGAGATCCGTTAAACTTGCGAGAACACTAGCTGGGAGCTGACTGCCCATTGTCCAACCTTTCCAGGACTCTCCCATCCATGCCTCGGATCTTGAATCTCCCACTTAACTATCCTTTAGACCTGCGATGACATTTTCCCCCCCGAGACCATCCATATATATACATACACATACACCCATATACAGAGCTGGGCAATAAATACATTGAATATATTTAAATACTAAATACTAAATACATGGGAGAAATGTATTTAAATACTAAATACTAAATACATTTCACGAATGTATTTAGATACTAAATACAAAACATCAATTGTATTTAAATACATTTGTAAATACATTTTAAATACATACAAATTTTAACATATGCATTCACTAATTCACTAAGCCATGACACGCACACGATAAAGAAATCAACCGCTTTCGACTAAGAGTGGCACACAACTGATTGAACTGACACGTTGAAACATGAACCATGCTGTACTACACTGTCGACGCGTCGTACTGTGCTAGTACAGAACGTGTATTAAACCAGTAAAAGTATTTACATTTTTATATTTTGAGTATTTAAATACATTGTATTTAAATACTCATTAAAGTATTTAAATACTATATTTAAATACATGAAAAACAATGTATTTATAAATACAGTTCTAAATACACAAATGTATTTAAATACGTATTTAAATACAAATGTATTTAAATACTGCCCAGCTCTGCCCATATACATATATACCAATACATACATAAATACTTATATACACATATTTATATCTTTTATATACCCCATACACACGCATACATCCAGAATTCCAGATACATACGCAAGCATACTCACATATATACCTACACAAACTCATACACCTATTTCGCCCTTTCATTACCTCCGAGATCATTTAGCACATACAGTAATATCCATACAGCCAAAAGAAACCGATTAAGCACAGACAGAGCAGCAAAGATAGTATTTATATCCCAAAATGCAAAATTCCAAGAAAGTGAAGTAAAACATGGTGCTACATTGGCTTCGTCAACATCCAAATCTGCAATAAGTACCAGTACCTGTGATATTGAAACTATATGCTCTAATCAATCTAGTGATAATGATTCTTCAATGGAAATAGAATCAGATAATGAAAGTTAAAAAGCATTAGGTTAACACAAAGGTTAAAGAAGGAGATGAATATTTTTATTTTTTTTATTTTTCTATTTGGAATATATATATATATATATATATATATATATATATATATATTATATATATATATATATACACTGGTATTCTTGCCAATCACAATTATATATATTGTTTTATACCAGTATTATGTATTTTTTATTATGTATATTATACCAGTACCTGTGATATTGAAACTAGCATATATGCTCTACCCAATCTAGTGATGATTCTTCCATGGAAATGAAGGTTAAACAACATTAGGTTAACAAAAAGGTGAATATTTTTTTTTCTATCTGGAATATATATACTGGTACTCTTGCCAATCACAATTATGTATATTGTTTGAAACGAGGAAGAATGTTTCATGTTCTAGTTAAAAAATATATATACATAGGAAAAACAAACCCTCACTTTTTATTTCTATTACCGTATATACTTTTTGTGTGATTCACTTTTTCTAAATGATGACTATATAATGTTATAATGTTATAATGTTTCAGACCAACAAAGACCCTAGGATCCACTCATGGCTGGTCTACCTAACTGTGTTCATAATCGTGTATTGTGTATGTCCTCCGTGGTGGCGGAGGGGACCTACAATTTTACGTGGGTTCCGAACCACAAGAACATAAGAAACTTATTTAAAAACTGCGGGTAAATTGGCAATGACCAATTTTTACGAAACTAAATAATTATCAATTTAAAAATAATTAATTATCGGTTTAAAACTAAAGATAGCTCTCGGTCCAGAGGAGCAAGTCATAATAGACTACTATCCACAAATATGTTACATTCTATATCTATTTATAACGGACATGCAAATATATCAGATCCAAAGAATCCAGTCAATTTCATTACGGTATCCATCAAGTCACGGTCCATATCGATTGTGGACCAAGTCAAAATTTACAACCATATACATTATCAATTTAAAAATAATTAATTATCGATTTAAAACTAAAGATAGAATCTCTCGATCCAGAGGATCAAGTCATAATAGACTACTATCCACAAATATGTTACACTCTATATCTATTATACAAAGGTGGGCAGTTGCGCCGCAAGTTGCGGCGCAACATTTTTGGTTGCGCTTGCGCTTGCGGCACAACTTTTTGAAAAGGGTTGCGCTTACGCGTGCGGCGCAACTATTTCAGCAGAGTTGCGGCTGCGGCGCTACAAAAATCGTTGCTCGTGCCCACCACTGGGATATACATTAAATGCAAAGGTGGACAGTTGCGGCGCAACTTCCGGCGCAACATTTTTGGTTGCGCTTGCGCTGCAACTTTTTGAAAAGGGTTGCGCTTGCGTGTGCGGCGCAACTATTTCAGCAGAGTTGCGGTTGCAGTTGCGGCGCTACAAAAATCGTTGTGCGTGCCCACCACTGCTATTATATAACGGACATGCAAATATATCAGATCCAAAGAATCCAGTCAATTTCATTACGGTATCCATCAAGTCACGGTTCATATCGATTGCGGACCAAGTCAAATTTACAACCATATACATTACAATATATACACTTACGAGGAAAAGTGTAGGTGTGGCTGTAAAGACTGTACAGTAATGTAGAAATGTGTGTGCACCCATTATGGGTCTCCCATTTAAAGGTGTTTGTGGGGCAAGTGAAGATCATGAGTTTTTCAATACCTCACAGTACTATGGGGGGCACCGCTCGGCAGAGGAATCTCTTTAAATGGGGTGTGTATAGTGATGTGAGTCGTTTTTTATTGTGTCGTTTTTTTTGTCGTTTTTTTTGTTTAAAACGAAGGTAGTCTGTTTTTTGTTTTTTTTGTTTTTTATTGTTTTAAACTTATCCATATTTTTTTTTCCTTTAATCTAATAAGTATATTAGTATACCTATAATTTACTATACTACCATGCTTATACGGTTATACCTAGTATAATACTATATAGTCATCTTTTAGAAAATTGAATCACGCAAAAAGTATATAATAGAAAGGAAAAACAAACCCTCATTTTTATATGTATATATATTTTTTAACTAGAACATAAAACATTTCCTCATTTCAAAACAATATACATAATTGTGATTGGCAAGAGTACAGTATATATATTCAGATAGAAAAGTTAATATTCACCTTTTTTTGAACCTTTTGTTAACCTACATTTCCATGGAAGAATCATCACTAGATTGGGTAGAGCATATATGCTAGTTTCAATATCACAGGTACTGGTATAATATCCATAATACTGTATAAAAAAACAGATATAATTGTGATTGGGCAAGAATACCAGTGTATATATATATATATATATACAGGAATACCTCGGATAAGACGGTTAATTCGTTCCGCCGACATGCCGCACTGTTTGAAACCGCCCTGTTCGAGGCATGTTTTAATGGGAAATACTGTAGGTCGTTCCAAGACATTTTAAATTACGTTTTTTGTATGATTATTTTCGATAATTATAATGATTTAACATGTTTAAATGTGAAAAAACAATAAGAATGCAAGATCACCAGTTGAAAAATTCTTTTGTAGGAACGTCTTCTGCTTCTGCATCTTCCTCTTCGCTTCTTCTTCTTCATAACTCTGTTGTTGTTCTAGATTGATTAGAGTTTCATTTGTCTAGATCTTCGAATGCGATTCAATGCACTCGATAACATTTGTGCATCAACATTTTCGAATCCAAGATCCTTCCCAATGCTAACAATGTCAGTTGCAACTCCTGCAATGTGATTTTCGAACCACCACGAAAATCAGTTGCACATGTGGTAGAATATTTTTCCACACTGCTTGCATATTACTCGCAGTGACTTCAAGCCACGCTTGATTTGATGTTTTCTATAACATTTCTGATTTTATAATTTTCAAAAAATTGGTAGTATAGACCGCGCGCGGTTGTTTGAAACTTAATATATCGTCGCACTGACATTCCTTTTATAAATATCTTAAATATTACATTAAATAATTAATTTATTTATAATATTCAAATCCGTCCTATTGCGAAATCCGTCCTGTTTGAAACCGTCTTATCCGAGGTATTCCTGTATATATATATATATTCCAAATAGAAAAATAAAAAAAATATAAATATTCATCTCTTTCTTTAACCTTTGTGTTAACCTAATGCTGTTTAACTTTCATTATCTGATTCTATGTCCATTGAAAAATCATTATCACTAGATTGATTAAAGCAAATAGTTTCAATATCACAGGTACTGGTATTTATTGCAGATTTGGATGTTGATGAAGCCAATGTAGCACCATGTTTTACTTCATTTTCTTGGAATTTTGCATTTGGGATATAAATACTAGCTTTGCTGCTCTGTCTGTGCTTAATTGGTTTTTTTGGCTGTATGGATATTACTGTATGTGCTAAATGATCTCGGAGGTAATGAAAGGGCGAATAGAGGTGTATGAGTTTGTGTAGGTATATATGTGAGTATGCATGCGTATGTATCGGAATTCTGGATGTATGCATGTGTATGGGGTGGTATACAATAGATATAAATGTGTATATAAGTATTTATGTATATATTGGTATATATGTATATGGGTGTATGTGTATGTATATATATATATATGGATGGTCTCGGGGGGGGGGGGGGGGGAATATGTCATCGCGGGTCTAAAGGATAGTTAAGTGGGAGATTCAAAATCCGAGGCATGGATGGGAGAGTCCTGGGAAGGTTGGACAATGGGCAGTCAGCTCCCAGCCAGTGTTCTCGCAAGTTTAATGGATCTCAAGATACAAGACTTTCAGTGCAAGAAAGAGGCCAGTTTTTTCTGTAATAGGCTGAAAAGGACATTCTATACTGGTACCATATGGCCTATTTTATTATTTATTTATTTATTTTATAATATATATCATTGCAAAAGTATACCTTATAATTAAATGGCAATATCTATATTAATTATTAAAAAAAAACAAAAAAAAAAAAAAAAAACAAAAAAAAAAAACAAAAAAAACGACAAAAACAAAAAAACAACAAAAAACAAAAAAAAACGGTTTTTTTACATCACTAGATAGTGATGTGAGTCGTTTTTATTGTCATTTTTTTTTTGTTTTTTTTGTCGTTTTTTTTGTTTAAAACGAAGGTAGTCTGTTTTTTTTGTTTTTTTGTTTTTTATTGTTTTAAACTTATTCCATATATTTCCTTTAATCTAATAAGTATATTAGTATTACTATAATTTACTAATACCATGCTTATACGGTTATACCTAGTAATATACTATATAGTCATCTTTTAGAAAAATTGAATCACGCAAAAAGTATATAATAGAAAGGAAAAACAAACCCTCATTTTTTATATGTATATATATTTTTTAACTAGAACATAAAACATTCTTCCTCGTTTCAAACAATATACATAATTGTGATTGGCAAGAGTACCAGTATATATATTCCAGATAGAAAAGGAAAATATTCACCTTTTTTTAACCTTTTTGTTAACCTACATTTCCATGGAAGAATCATCACTAGATTGGGTAGAGCATATATGCTAGTTTCAATATCACAGGTACTGGTATAATATCCATAATACTGGTATAAAACAATAGATATAATTGTGATTGGCAAGAATACCAGTGTGTATATATATATATATATATATATATAATATATATATATATATATATATATATATTCCAAATAGAAAAATAAAAAAAATATAAATATTCATCTCTTTCTTTAACCTTTGTGTTAACCTAATGCTGTTTAACTTTCATTATCTGATCTATTTCCATTGAAGAATCATTATCACTAGATTGATTAAAGCAAATAGTTTCAATATCACAGGTATGGTATTTATTGCAGATTTGGATGTTGATGAAGCCAATGTAGCACCATGTTTTACTTCACTTTCTTGGAATTTTGTATTTTGGGATATAAATACTAGCTTTGCTGCTCTGTCTGTGCTTAATTGGTTTCTTTTGGCTGTATGGATATTACTGTATGTGCTAAATGATCTCGGAGGTAATGAAAGGGCGAATAGAGGTGTATGAGTTTGTGTAGGTATATATGTGAGTATGCATGCGTATGTATCTGGAATTCTGGATGTATGCATGTGTATGGGGTATACAATAGATATAAATGTGTATATAAGTATTTATGTATATATTGGTATATATGTATATGGGTGTATATGTATGTATATATATATATGGATGGTCTCGTGGGGGGGGGGGGGGGAATATGTCATCGCGGGTCTAAAGGATAGTTAAGTGGGAGATTCAAAATCCGAGGCATGGATGGGAGAGTCCTGGGAAGGTTGGACAATGGGCAGTCAGCTCCCAGCCAGTGTTCTCGCAAGTTTAATGGATCTCAAGATACAAGACTTTCAGTGCAAGAAAGAGGCCAGTTTTTTCTGTAAATAGGCTGAAAAGGACATTCTATACTGGTACCATATGGCCTATTTTATTATTTATTTATTTATTTTTATAATATATATCATTGCAAAAGTATACCTTATAATTAAATTGGCAATATCTATATTAAAAAAAAAAAAAAAAAAAAAAAAAAAAAAAAAAAAACGTTTTTTTTTTACATCACTAGGTGTGTAAGGACAGAGAGTATCCCCTAACCCAAGACGCTGCCTCCCTATATCCCACAACACTTGTGTTGAGCTGTGGGATCTATCCCCACAAAGCCTTAATTTTACTACCTTAAACTATACCCTTTCTATCAACATGCGCGTCCAATCGATTCTTAAACATGTTTATAGACGTGCTACTAATTACTTCTACCGGCTTAGATCAAAAAGTCGTGAGTTCCCATACTTTGGAGACTTTTAAGAATAAACTAGATAAATTAATGACTGAAAGAGGTATTTGGTAATGACGTTTTGCTGGAACTGGTAATGGTGTGGAGAAGAGGTTTGTGAACCCTTCCCACATATAGGGGTACATATGTATATAGTTTATTTTTTATTTGGGTAAATCTCATCACCTACACATAGTGATGGGATGTAGGGAGGCAGCATCTTGGGTTAGGGGATACTCTGTCTTTATACCTCCCATTTAAAGAGATTTCTCTGCTGAGCAGTGCCCCCCATAGCACTGTGATGTATGAAAGACTCATTATGTTCACTTGCCTCATAGACACCTTTAAATGGGAGACCCTGAATGGGTGTACATTCAAATACTCTGTACAGTCTTTACAGTCCCACCTACTCCTTTTATCTTAATTGTAGAGCTTGTATTATATTATTCAGGTTATAGCTATATAGATCCATGTAAAACTTCTTGTGATGAGATAACAATATGATGTCTACAATTAGTACAGTAGTGGTATTGATGAATGATCCACAAGATCCAAAGTTTTGAAGTTAATGTACAGCTAGTAGATGTATGACAATCTGCAATTTGCAGAGATCAATTGGATATTAATTTTGCATGCAACTGTATTTATAGTTTGTTTATATTAACAGTGGAGCCACCCAGATGGGCTGAAGGGCCCCTAGTGTGCCCACTATAAAAGTTTTACCATTGGTAACATGGTAAAAATTTTATAGTGGGCACACTAGGGGCCTTTCAGCCCATCTGGGTGGCTCCACTCTTAATATAAACAAACCATAACCCATTATGAGGTTGAGTTCCTACCGCAACCTGCACCTGTAGAGATGGGTAAGGGTCCACCTCTAATTGAAGAACCAAGCCATGATGAGCCATTCTTTAAGGGTTTTGACTTTTTGCTTCAACCTGTGGAGTGTCTAAGAAAAATTCATCAGACTCTGGATCAGATTCTCCACAGCCTGTATCAGTTGGAAGAGAGATTTTATGAACAATCACCTTCCAACAGAAATTCTTCAGTAAAACTTTACAAGACACCCGCATTGCCATGAAACATGCTACAGTAATGAAATATATATCAATCGATAGAGCAGAAAAAATGATGCAAGCAGCTATGTATCATTTTGAAAATATTAGAAAATAAAGTTATGACACTATGAAGATGTTACTAGGCCTATCATAGCTTACACCATTTGGATCTTTTCCATTTCATGTACTGTTTCCGATTTTGTTAAAAATAAGATATTTAATGTAGGTTAACTGAATGCCCAGTTAGGTCAACTGAATGCCCAGTTAGGTCGACTGTACACCCTTGATGAATGGTTGGGTTAAGTTGTAATATTTTCATTAAAACTAATGAAAATACCACAACTTAACCAATCATCAAGGGTGTACAGTTGACGTAACCAGGCATTCAGTTATCCTACATTAAATATCTTATTTTCAACAAAATTGGAAGCAGTACATGAAACGGAAAATATCCAAATGGTGTAAGCTATGACAGGCCTAGTAACATCTTCATAGTGTCATAACTGTTATTTTCTAATATTTTCAAAATGATACATAGCTGCTTGCACCATTTTTCTGCTCTATCAATTGATATATGTTTCATTACTGTAGCATTCACTCAATAGTAACTTATGTTCAACACAAAATTTAAATAGCTCCTTATCCTTAGAGCAAAACTTATCAAAAAACACAGTAACTGACATGTCACAACAATCCATCTTTACGCCTCAACAACAAAACACAAACTTACCAGATCTGACCTAATGGAGTAATTGAACAGTGTGGCAACTAAGGGGTTGCCAAATGTCACTAGATATACCAATAATTGCTAAAAATATTGGCAGATGTCACTAGATATATCTCAAATTGTCACTAAATGTTGCTAAAAATGACATTACTTCAAAGTATCATAACTTTGTTATTTTCTAATATTTTCAAAATGATACATAGCTGCTTGCACCATTTTTTCTGCTCTATCAATTGATATATATTTCGTTACTGTAGCATGTTTCATGGCAATGTGGGTGTCTTGTAAAGTTTTACCATTCTTCAAGATTAGGTAAGACAAGTGGGGAGGATAAAGTTAATGGGGACACAGAGAATGGGTGCTCAGTAACAATCTCATCCTTTGATTCAGGGCAGGAACTCCCTTCCCCTGAATTGGAGCCAGTAAAAGAAAGTCCCCTAAAGTCTTTTTGATTTATCACCACCAATAATCAATCATATTTAGCTGCTGTGGAACCTGAAACAGACCTTGCAGCAACACAATCTCCAGAATCTTCAGAAATGACAAGTGAAGTGGACCTTAGTGATGTAGGAGGAGGACAAGTCCAACTGATCAGTCAACAGGGCTCAGTTCTGGGTCCACTGTTATTTTTATTATATATAAATGACCTTCCATGTTCATCTGATATACTGAACTTCATAATGTTTGCAGATGATACAACTGTCTCTTTTTCTTGCAAAGATGTTAATACAGCTAAGAATATATTTCATTCAGAATTCATCAGTGTAATGAAATGGTTGACCACCAATAAACTCTTCCTAAATACCAGTAAAACAAATTTCATGATTTTTACTAATAAAAGAAATGTATAGTTTGATGAACTTAATGTTAATGAAATTGCCATAAAGGAGTGTTCTGTAACAAAATTTGTTGGTGTAATGCTAGATAAGAATTTGCAATGGAGTGATCATGTAAATTATATCATGAAAAAGATTTCAAGGAGTGTTGCTATAATGTTTAAACTTAGAAATGTAGTCCCTAAACAAGTTTTATTGACTCTCTATCATACTCTTGTTCTTCCTTATATAACATACTGCACCCTTGTTTGGGGAAACTCCACTAACAATGCACTAAATGGTATCTTTGTCATCCAAAAATTAGCAATAAGGTTATTATCTGATGCTGATTTCCTTGATCACTCTAGTGCATTATTTAGAGAGCTAAACCTACTAAAGCTCAACAATATAACCAAACTGGCACATTTTATTTTTATTTACAAGTGTAAGAACAAAATCATTAATTTGCAATGGGTAAATAGATATTTTGTAACTCATCAAGAAATCCACTTGTATCAGACCAGAAATAGATCAAAGCTTGTTATACCTCAATTTAGATTGTCTTCATCTCAAAAACTACTCATTTTCATTGGAGTGAAACTATGGAATGACTTGCATGGCAATATAAAAAATATTATGAATGTAAATTTGTTTAAAACCAAGTTGAAATCCCAATTAATAATGGCATACTAACAAAAACCTAGGATTAATGTCCACTAATATTGTTATACATGTTTTAACTATTAATAATACTTATTTACTTAGTTATTTATTTATTTATTATTATTAATTTATAACAAGTAGCTGCTTATTTTTAATAAGAGCCCAGTAAAGCCTAAAGCTTAAGGGCCAAATTAAATAAAATAAATAGTCAAGCTTCACAATTATTCATGTCATTGTAAATTGAAAAAAAAAAAATTATTTATTTTATTATTATTAATAAAGGTTATTCTATATTCTATAAACTCACACAAAGCAATGAGGGTCCCCCACTCTGGAACCATCCTCTGGTGTATTAAAGTAGGTAAAGAAAACATCATTGACACCTTCAAAAATTGATTTTAGAGGGTTCTCACCTGAATCTCAACACCTACCTTTGTCAGTTGTTACACATATAGATACCCTCAATAAGATGAGGAACCAGCCATTCACAAGGTCACAGGGCAGATTTCAGGAATTGCCTAGAGTAAGTTTCCCATTTGAAATGAAAACTAAATGTAAGGTTACTGATTAGGTTAAGGTAAAACATAATTTGTAAAATGTATAAAAAGTCCCATACTATCACTCATCATTACTTATGTTCTTAGATATAAAAATACCTGTGTTGTGCACCCCACAAGTGGGGAGGAGTGAGATGGTGTGGTTAAAACCCCAAGTTTAGTGGGAACTTTCTACAGTTAGGAAGGATTCCTGAGATCTCCCAAACCCCTCAGTAGGGCCTGGGAGGTTTCAGCAATCCCCATTGGGCCAGAGCTTTCTTGGAAAGCCAAGGCTTCAGAGTTCCTAAAAATGTGTTTCTCCTCCTTTTTAATTGATTATAACACATTTGAAATTCCCTCAGTATAGAGAATAATCAGAACTTTGCAGCAATCATATGCCCATTTCTGAAGATGGGAAAGCATCTCACTTCTCCTTGATGGTGTGGTAGGTGATCCTACAGTCTTGTTTTTACCATTGGTGTTTTGTATTGCTTAACCATTAGCTATAAGAACCATGTCTAACATATTTGGATCACTTAAAATTATCATGTAAATATCAATCATTTTTGAATGCCTGATTTCCTTTATAAAGACCTTGTTGAAAAACCTAACTTCAGTTATCAATAATGCATCACAATGGATTTTGAGCTTTCTCAGGCTGTGAACTAAATTGTACCTTTAACTGCCTTATGAGCAACATATTAATGCAAAACACATATCCCAAAATTTTAGAACCTTAATTATTATTATCATTGTTAATTTTGCTCCCTTTTCTAGCATCATTACACTCATGGATTCCTGTGGGTCCAGTGATGCCAGTGCTGGGGGATAACCCCTAAATGTTTGTTGGTTTTTTTCTCTTGATCAGCGATTTGTGTTTGGCTGGGACATTTGCTTAGTAAAGTGAATTTGTACAAAGCTTTTTCTCCCCCAATACCTGCACAAATACTGAAGCCAGAGTTCTCACATTTTTTTTTTTTTTTTTTTTTTATAAACATTGCTTTTGTTTGCACTGATTGAGCCAAGAATACCTTTAATGATTGTGATATGAGGGATAGTGTGTTTGGAGTATAAAATGACACATCTGGGACTTATCAGGTTTACACAATTTGGGTAAACACTCATTGACCTTGCCCTTGTGACTAATATTCTTTTTTTTTTTTTTTTCATTAGTTATGCAAGTTCCTTTTAATCTGCAAGTCTTGTCTCCTTTGTGTGGTAATGGGCTGGTGACAGCCAATAATTTAATGGTTTTATTTTATGCTGACATTTTTGTGTGTGGTATGGGACTAATGTTGTTTAGTTTCTTTTGGTTTATAGTAATATTTTTTTTTTTTTTTGCCCAAGTGCTTAGTTGGTTCTGAATGCACATTGGTGTATGATCAATAAAATTGTTCATATTTTCTTTAGTTACCTGTAAAAATTTGCCTGCTGGTTCAATTAACCTTGTGTTATTTTTGTCTTTCCTTATTAAACTGGGCAAAGGAGACTGTACTTTTTTTAAATCCTCCCACCATAAGCAGAGGAGTAAATCTTTAAAAGAGGCAGATTGACTATGCCCCCAGAGATCTTAAAGGTAGAGAACCCAGTTTTTTTTTCAAATTAATAGGAGGCACCTATTTGACAATCTCAACCACACTAAAATTGGGAACTTGCTCACCCTGATTTCTCTCATTCTTAGCAGTGTGGGTGGTGCTGAAGTCAAAGGATTTATTTTTACTCAATTGAAGGCCCTCTGGGTGGTCCTCACTGGCAGATCAGTCTCCCATCTCAGCAACCAGCAGCAGCTGCCATGACCCCACTAACAAAGTATCTGGCAGGTGAGTAAAACACATTCTTACAAGAAACACTTGCTGACATCACACCCCTATTTCAATGTCACTGTTAATTCTTAAGAGCAAACAAACATGCGTGATACCCATGAGCTTAATGCTGATTATGGTGATATAGTGCTGATTCTCCACATAAACCTGCACCCTACTGAACTTGTCCCAGTAATGAGAAACTAGAACACCCTATAATTAAAGATTGTGTATGGTTGTACAACTTTAAGAACCCTTCCAAACCTATGTTAAAAATATTTCTAATTAGGATTATGTTCTGTTTTAATGTCTATTATTCACCATTTATCTTAACCATACTAACTCTTCATTTTTCTTACCTTGACGAAATTGACTTATCTTATTGTGGGCTATCCCCTCCTTTTCTATTGCCATTTTTGTTCCAGACTGGTTAATTAAACTAAATATACCATTAGGATATAGTTTGGGGGGATAGTCTAAGTGGTGGTGACATTGTCAAGAATAAACTTCTAAAAATCATCAAGGTTTTTGTCCATAATAGTTCCTTAGATTGAAGCTTGGACCATTGAAGGGAAACCAAAAAACACATGGCTGGGGCGGATCCAGGATTTGCTGGAGGGGGGTTTGCTACAAATGCTGAAAGCTTCTAGGGGGGTCTGGGGGCATGCTCCCCCAGAAAATTTTGAAAAGTAAGGCTCTCAGAAATGTGTTTTTAAGCAATTTGCAGGGTGTTTGTTCAAGTTTATTAGCTTTTACAACATCTATCCTAAGTTATGTAGGTACTGATTTGCAAGAAAATTATAAAAAGACAAAATTTGTGATATCTTAAAAACACAGTTTATGAAAATTTCACAATATCAAAACCTAAATTTCTTTTGAAAATCATCCTTTATCATTCTAGATTTGTTCATTAATATAACTGAAGTTATTATATTTCTTGACAAAGTTGTGTTGACTGAGATATCAGTTAATCTACCAACTCTCAAAGACTGGATCGACAAGCGCCATTCATCAGGGTTGCTGTTCAGCGAACTGTTGAACTACAGCTTCATAATCCACAGGCTTGTCATAATGAATGCTCATCAACGCCAAGCCCAACACTCTCTCCATGGACATAGTAGTCCTAAGGTACCCCTTCACAAGTTTCAAGGTACTGTTGGCATGTTCACTGTCAACAGAAGTGATGGGTATGGTGCAAGCAATTCGCAACAAGCAGTTGATGTTTGGGAATATATCAGCATCGCAAGCCTGGAAATAAAAAGTTATAAAGTTACAATTAAGTTAGAAAATTTTACACTAAATATTAAATAATCAGAGCACAAGAAGAACTGTCACCCCAAGATGGGCATACGAAGAATTATAATCTACCTTTAATGCAGGTTGAAGTGAATCTGGTTTGATATTCTCTGTCTGCCACTTTCTCCTCCATCACATATATTCAATGTCATGAGTCCCAGGGCTAGGAAGGTCTGACTCGTATGGTACTGTACATCACAGAAATCTCAGTAATGTCTGTTGCTGGCTCAATAGTAACTCTGGAAACAAGACCAAGGTAACTGAATAGCCATCTTCTGAGTGGGACAAACTATAATAAAGAGAGTTCATTAATTAGGTGGAGAATGCAGGGGGTGGATCCAGACCAGTTGGCATTGGCACTATGTTAAGGAAAAGTGTCAGATTTCAAAAATTTAAAAGTTTGTGTTCTACAAACATACTTGGTAGACATCTACATAATATGATCCAGAAAAGGAAGAAATAGAGTACAACAATAATATGAGTATTTGGTCTGTGCTGTTGTCCAGCAGTTGTCCTTGGTACACTGGGTTCAGTACCCACATCAGAACTGATCTGCACAGCTTGCAAATACCATCCCCTGAACGCATCATCAGCTTTATCTCTCACTTCCTTCAGCTCTTTGTGTGTGTCTGAGATCACATTGTAAGCCTTCACAATGTTGTTTGATTTCTTCTGAAGCTTGATGCTTAATGGCTTGATGATTGCCAAAGTTTTCATGGCAATAGTCAAGGAAATAAGAAATTGAAATGACCAACATGTATGATGGAAATTATATGCTTTTTGGAGTCTCTCTCTCTATCCCAGTTTCAATGTGTTTCAGAACTATACTGCTGGTACTGTGGTTCATTTGTAATAACTTCTAAGATTTTAATAATTGGCAGCAAGAGCACAAATGTTTCATATGCTTCATGGTGTTCTACCCAATGAGTGTAGCAAAGGTCTCGGATCTTTGATTTTTAAGATTCTGGTTGATCCAAAAAATCAGTCAATTCTTGGTTGCTGTTTAACTCTTTGGTAATTATGTATTTTATCCCACTCAGTCATTTTACACACCAAAATACATTTTTCTAGTAGTATTTGATGTGATTTGTTCAAATATGACCTCCATTTCCATCGGAAATGAGATCCAACAAAGTTATAGTACTTTGAAGTTTGGCTCATTTTCAAGGGAAATGGAAGTCAAAATCTAAGCAAAACACATCAAATATTACTAGGAAAATGTATTTTGGTATTAATTAACCTAACCTTACCTAACCGTGGCTAAATGAGCCTAACCCTGGCTAAACGAGCCTAACCCTGGCTAAACGAGCTCTCGTCTGTATCCACCACCTAATCCATAATAAGGTAATACTCTAGGCTCGTTTAGCCAGGGTTAGGATCATTTAGCCAGGGTTAGGATCATTTAGCCAGGGTTAGGATCATTTAGCCAGGGTTAGGATCATTTAGCCAGGGTTAGGATCATTTAGCCAGGGTTAGGATCATTTAGCCAGGGTTAGGATCATTTAGCCAGGGTTAGGATCATTTAGCCAGGGTTAGGATCATTTAGCCAGGGTTAGGATCATTTAGCCAGGGTTAGGATCATTTAGCCAGGGTTAGGATCATTTAGCCACGGTTAGGATCATTTAGCCACGGTTAGGATCATTTAGCCACGGTTAGGATCATTTAGCCACGGTTAGGATCATTTAGCCACGGTTAGGATCATTTAGCCACGGTTAGGATCATTTAGCCATGGTTAGGTTAGGTTAATTAATACCAAAATACATTTTTCTAGTAATATTTGATGTGTTTTGCTTAGATTTTGACTTCCATTTCCCTTGAAAATGAGCCAAACTTCAAAGTACTATAACTTTGTTAGATCTCATTTCTGACAGAAATGGAGGTCATATTTGAACAAATCACATCAAATACTACTAGAAAAATGTATTTTGGTGTGTAAAATGACTGAGTGTGATAAAATACATAATAACCAACTCTTTGACATTATAAACCGAAAATTCTATTGAATAAATACTTTGAATGAATATTGCTTTTTAGACATTTGAGTATTAAAATAAGAGACAGGGTTGACTAACAATCTGAAACAAATGAAACAAAAGGGTATACATATTACGTTTTTAGTATTATTTGTAAAATAACTTGCATGTTCAGTCAGTTAGCTTTGGGAGCAGGGCTTTCTGGTTTAGAGTGGTTCTGGTTTAGGGGGGTTTGACTGAAGCCCCCAAACACCCCCTGGATCCACCACAGCATGGGGTTCTAGAAATTTGCTAGTGTCCAGTTTAAACCAGGGATACAACTTACGATTAATAACAAGACCACAAGAGAACAGCTTCAGGTAATTATTCATTTTTTGACCCAGTCTCTTTTTATAATGAGAGCAAACTTTTCTGGTCAATTTTGTTCTGCATGAATCTGGCATCCATTTCCTGTGCAAATGCGTAGTTTTCAAGATATATATAGCTGGGTGTGACTGGGTCAAAAAACGAATAATAACCCATTTAGGTTTTAACCAACAAAATTCACATTATCTGAAAAAGATGAGAAAAGAATTAATAAACTTGAAAACATAACAAAAATAATCCTAGGTTTTAAAGTGTTACAAAATCTCTTAATAATTAGTAAAATAATGTTTTACAATACTAGAAAAATTAAGCATTTAGGAAAGTATAAACATATAATAAGAATAAAGTTAAATAATATAGAAATAAGATCTCACAATAGTTATTTACACATAACGACCAAAACGTTTCGTTTGTCTCCGTTTTAACACATTTGTCTCCGTTTTACACATTTGTCTCATACAAAAACTTTAATTAATACGACAATAATAATAATATTAATAATAATATTAATAATAACCAGCTATATTCCTATTCTTGCCCACTGAGCTATGACCTGGGAGCGTGTCTAGGGGCCCCCAGAGTAGCAACAAGGCCCTAAGCGGTCGCTTAGGCTGATTATGCCAGAAAACGGCCAGTTTTCCTTCCAAAAGATAAACCCCCCAATAACCTCCTCTTTGTTTGCCTTGAACGGCTGTTGTAATTCAATGGCTTTTACTCTCTCCTCCCTGTAGGCACTACATTCCAACAAAAAAATGCTCCAGGTCTTCTTTGTCTTTCTTCTTCTTCTTTTTCTTTTTCTTCAACGGCTTATCTTAGCTGCCTTAAATCGTCTGCTAAATTGGTTTGATGATTCTTGTTTATTTGCAGTGACCCAAATTCCAAAATCATACAAATGATAAAAGGGGATAGTGGTTCGGATCTAACAAAGAGCTGTAGTCTCCGTTTGTAAGTTTTGTTAGATGCATAAGCAAACAAAAGAATATTCCCACTCTACATCAAGTCATTACATTACATTACATTTGGAAACTATAAAGTCACTTGGGCTTATCAAGTTTCCCGTATGTTGTCTATTTATATTTGTACTATGTGTGCCTTTATGCACTTGTAAAAGTATATGAAACTTAAATTATGAAGAATCCCTTCACTCCAGTCTTTTATATGAAATAGTGGGTTGTACAAAATACGATCTTTCAGAAGTCTTTCCTTTAATAATCATCCCCAGGAAAACGGTAACTGTGGGTTACTCTCCGATAAACCCTTGCGATATCGCGGTCCGCGTTATCTTTTGCTAAAGATATTAAGGGAGAAAGATGAGTTAGGTTCGAAAGGCCTCAAAATTGTGCGACTTTTGCTCAAAATACTACAATAATATTTTCCTGGAGTATATTGTACGTCCAGCTTAAAAACTACTGTGTTATTTTCGTTTTAATCCATGTAATGCGAAGTACATGTGTTATTTTTTATTTTATTGGGTTCAGAATCCCAGCTGAGCCATGAACGGCCAAGCTCTGAAGGGCCAGTTTAACCTACAGCCCAAGTTAAGCTAGACTAAAAACTTACGGACTTGGAGGTCCTATTAGGTCCTACCTCAGGGTTGCTGACTCGATGTGGGCCTACCTTAGGCCTCAGTTGCATAAAATTAAGATAAAAAACAAAAGAGGCACTATTTAATGGTCTTCTTCCTAAACCTTGCAACAACAACACAACCTGCACCATTGCACGATGCAACAATCTTGTATCTAAACAACCAAACTGAATTGCAAGAGAGCTCTCTATAAGACCACGCCCTGTAGGTGCCACATTCAACAAACGATTAGGAAGGACGCGCAGTGCCGCAAAAAAATGATGTCACATGAGTCCAAAAATGCTAGCTCTAAATTAAGTGAATTTTTCACTAACCTTACAATTATGAGATGGATATATATACACCTTAACTTAATATATACAAGCAATGCTGCATCAATCAGCTTAGTCATCATATCGCCTTGGGACAACAATGGCTCTTCCTCTTCTAGATTTTCTAACACTCCCCACTGAAGAGGCATTGTTGTCATTACCGTCTGCAAATTTAGCCAAGCCTTCTTCATGAGGCTGTAACTCAAATGTTTCATCTTAACCATCCGTGTTATTGCTGATTTCTAAAGCATAGAGTTTTTGTATAGATCTCTTTAATTTTCCTCCTGAAGTCTTTACCAGTGCAGACCTAACTAAATTGTCTTTGCCAACAAACAACTCTTCAATTATGCCAAGCTTCTAGCATTGCCTTGGTCTTTCATCCCCAATCATTACCACTTCTCACACCTTGATACAATTTGTATTAGAGCCATTTACATTGCCTGATGGGTAATAATTGAGTTCTGGCAAGTATTCTATCTGCCACCTCTTCCATAACTGATCTTGTAGCTCTTCAAGGTACTTGAACCTTCTGGTTAACTCTTCTTGAGTGCTTTAGATAGGCTGTAAGTCTTCTGACAAACTCGGGCTTGATGTTAATCGTTTACCACAAAGAAAATGATTTGGTGTCAATGGCTCTGCATCCTGCATACTGTTAGAAACAAAGGTGATAGGCCTACTGTTCACCATTGCTTCTACTTCACAAAACAGTGCAGAATTCTTCTTTGCTCAAATGAGCATTAGCTAAAAGTTTCTTTAATGGACACTTTACACTTCTCACTAGCCTTTCCCAAAATCCTCTCCACCATGGTGCTCTCTCAACAATAAACTCCCACTATACCCCATGGTATGAAAAGTAGGATTGAAATCCTTCCTCTTTTAGCAAGGACCAAACTTCTTGGAGTTCCTTTGCAGCCCTTTTGAAGGTTTTTGCATTATCCGATATGATTTTATTTGGAAAACCTCTTCTGTTCACAAACCTTTTAAAGGCCAAAAGAAATACATCACTACTTAATTGCTTACCAACTCCAAATGGATTGCTCTGGTGGTAGCACATGTGAAAAGACATATATAACCTTTTTAGACTCCCCTTGCTCATACACATAGACTGGACCTGCGAAGTCTACTCCCACTACATCAAATGGGGCAGTATGGAAACACCGTTCTTTTGGAAGTGGAGCCACCTTTTCATAATAACGTTTTGCACTCCAACGCTTGCAAACCACACATTTATGCAAGACCTTTTTTACTACTTGTCTAATTTTGGGAATCCAAAACTGTTGTCTGATCTCTATTATCACTTCTCTAACTCCAGCATGTAACAACTTATGATGAGTATCCAGGATCAAAAGTTCCACAAAGTACCCCCGAGAAGGTAGCAAAATTGGATGTCTTTTCTCCTCTGGAACCCCAGAAAACTGTAGTCTACCTCCTACTCTCAATAAATCCTGATCCAAAAACACATCCAAACCCTTGAGAGCAGAATGTGTTGGCAGAACTGTAATGGACGGCTGGTGAGCAATTCCCTCTCTTCACCAAATTTTTCCTTCTGCACATATACCACCCAGTATTGCCTGGCTTGCTGAATCTCCTTACTGTTCAGAATTCCTTCCCTTCTTGTTTCTCCCTTAATGTTGTCTGTAAATCTATATACCCATGCTGTCACTCTTAACAACCTTTTCAGACTGCTAATGTCATCAAGCCTCAATATGGGGTCCTGCTGTATAACTTGACAACTGTTCACAGTGCATTTTCTCATTTCACTCACCCATTCTTCTTGAGCCTGGCATTCTCCTACAATAGGCTGATTAGAAGGCCAGTTTTCACTCCCAAGTTTTAGCCACTCTGGCCCATTCCACCACAAACTTGACTGTGCAAGATCTTTCACTGAAATTCTTCGTGTTGGTAAATCAGCTGGGTTTTGGATGCCTGGGCAATGCTTCCATTGCTTGGGATCTGTGTGTGCTTGAATTTCCTCCACCATATTGGCAACAAATGGTTTCCATTTCCTTGCCTGGCTTCTTAACCAGTGCCAAACTATAGTGAAGTCTGTCCAATAATAGCTTGGAATTTCATAGAGGGCCAAAGACTTTTGCACTGTAACTGCAAGCCGACTAGCAATAACTGCACCCATCAATTCCAACCTTGGAATAGAAAGCCTTTTCAAAGGTGCTACTCTGCTCTTTGCAGCAACCAACCTGCAACTTACTTCCTCTTTGAATATGCCTCTTATATAAATACAAGTTGCACAGGCTTCCTCACTTGCATCACAAAAGATGTGCAGCTCCAAATTATCTGGACTATTGTTCAACTCTCCAAAGTACCATCTTGGGATTTCAATGTCTCCAAGATGTGCCAATTCTTTGAACCAATATTTCCACTTTACCACCATATGATCAGGTAACTCTTGGTCCCAACCAAGTCCAATTTCCCAGAGGCTCTGAAACAAAATTTTTGACTTTATCACAAATGGAACCAGGAATCCAAGAGGATCAAAGACCTTTGAAGCCAAACAAAGAGCTGTACGTTTTGTCCACCTTGTCTCATTCTCAGCCAGCTCTACTAAAGATTTCCCATTGAAGGTAAATAAATCCTCTCCTTGCTGCCAAACAATGCCTAGCACCTTTGTGTCTATTGCCCACAACTCCTTAATACCAGAATCCTCAATACTTTCTGCTGCATCAGGTACTACACAGGACTGACTCATAAACTGTTGTAACTGAGAATGACTGCTCTGCCATTTTCTAAGCTCCATGCCAGCCTCCCTCATTATAGCTCTAGCCTCCTTGAATATCTGTTTAGCCATTTCTGTATTATCCACGGAACACAGCAAATCATCAACATAAAAATTTTTCCTTATGTGTTCAATAGTGTTAGGATAGACTTCAGAATATTTCTTAAAATGGTACTGCATAGTAGCTGAGGTGACGTGTATGTATATATATGTATATAGTCTAAAAGTCACTAAAGAGTAAATATCACTAAATCTAAGCTGAATGGCAAGACGAAGCCATAAACAAAACCAACGGGCTGTTCGTATTGCTTCGGTCTGGCCTAGACATGTTTTTTCCTATCTGACCTAATCTTTCGTGCTGAGTAAAATTAGGTGATGAATCTAAGGTAACAAATCGGGTAGGAAGTTGTTCGTACTTAAGTATAGTTAGGGGTAATGTCTATAGCTTCTAAATTGGTAATGTAAGAGAGAGTTAGGTAGGCTGTTGTGGGACACAGGAATAAAACGGTAGGCTTCAAGGAATACCTAATTCAACGCACCGGTAAGTGCTTTTGATTGTTTGCTAGAACCTAAGTAACCTAACTGGGGTGTCTACCCCACGCTATCACATTTGGCGACGAGGATGGGATTTGGCTCATTTGGTTAAATTTTGTTCATTGGGTTAAATTTGGCTCATTGGGTTAATTTGGCTTATTGGGTTAATTTGGCTTATTGGGTTCAAGTGGTTGTTTGGAAAATTGGATGCAGACTAGTGGGTCGTCCGATTTGGTTTGTTTGTGTGGGGAAGCTACCGTACTATAGCGTAGGTCCCGCCGCCCTAATTCTAAAACTAATTCCTACTCAGCCCTAACTCTAAAACTAATTCTTACTCAGCCCTAACTCTAATACAATTCACTATTCAGCCCTAACTCTAATAAAATTCACTATTCAGTAACTAGACCAAATTTAAACCTAACCTAACCTACTTCACGTGAGTTGGTCTAATTCGGTTTTGCTCTAGCATGTCGGTGATTGGCCATATAAGCCCCTACGAAGACAATGGGGAGGACTTCGAAGCTTATGCCACTAGGGTGAGGTTGTTTTTCGAGGCAAATTCCATTCCGGATGCTAAGAAAGTACCTACCTTTTTAACTATAATAGGCCCTAAAACGTTTGGTTTAGTTATGGACCTAGTTTCTCCTAAAGCACCGGAAACTTGCACCTATAATGAATTGGTACAGGCCCTAACCGATCACTACAAACCCCGAGTAGTTCTCATCTATGAACGTTTCAAATTTTATTCAAGGCATCAGACGGGAAATGAAAGCATTGCAGAGTTTGTTGCAGGAATAAAAAGCCATAGCCGTACGTGTAAATTTGGGGACAAATTAGATGAAATGCTAAGAGATAGGTTTGTAATGGGTCTCAAAGAGGAGTCTACCCAGAGAGCCCTATTAGCCATACAGGACCTAACTTTTAGTCAGGCTGTAGAAATAGCTACGGCTAGAGAAGCAGCTGCTAAAGATGTTAGAGCTTTTGGAAATCATAGTAGTAAAGCCCAACACGTAAATAGCTTTAAATCTTCTAGGCCTGGCAGACCTAACGAGCCTACTAGACAGGCAAATAAAAGGTATGAGGCGAATACGACTAAGCCTACTAATTCTACTAAGCCTTCCAAGCCATGTACAGGGTGTGGAAAACACCATTGGAAGAAAGATTGCCCTTTTAAAGAAGCAGTTTGCCGAAACTGTAGTAAAATAGGCCACATAGCTAAAGTGTGTTTTTCAAAGAAAACAAAGGGTGAAAATTCTAATTTTAACATTTCTAGTATAAATCCTCAAAAGGGAAATACTTCGAACATTGGAGTGGAGTACCTATTCTATGAGCAGCAAAGTGGGGAAAATACAGGCCCATATATTGTAGAGGTAGGCCTAGATGGAATTACAGTTCCTCTAGAATTGGATACGGGTGCTGCCCGGACGGTCATGTCCAAGGTAGTTTTTGATAAGATTTTCAAAAACACACCTAAACTACATGCATCTAAAACGATTTTGAAGAAGTACGGTGACATACAAAATACCTATTTGTGGAGAAGCATACGTCACAGTTACACTTAACCAGAAAACTTTGTCTCATCCCTTAACCCTTTTAGTGGTGGATGAGCAAGGGCCTACTCTACTAGGCCGTGATTGGATTGATGCTTTGGAAATGCCAATTGACAAAATCTTGCCAAGGGGTCAGGCAGATGTGCATACACTTTCATATCCATCTGACATAGACTCATTGTTAAGGGAGTTTTCTTCTATTTTTGGGCCTGAAGTAGGCAACCTAAAAGGCCATCAGGTCTGCATAGAAGTAGATCCTAATGTAACTCCGAAATTTTGTAAGGCTCGTTCAATTGCGCATGCACTGCGGGAGAAGGTAGATTTAGAAATTGACAGGCTGCTAAAAGATAAAATTATTGAACCAGTCACACACGCTAAGTGGGCTGCCCCAGTAGTTCCTGTACTAAAACCGGACAAGTCCGTGCGGTTATGCGGGGATTACCGTTTAACAGCAAATAGAGCCGTCCTTCTAGATTGCTATCCTATACCCAAGCCTGATGAATTATTTAGCTCTCTTGCTGGGGGAAAATATTTCACAAAACTCGATATGTCCCAAGCCTATGCTCAACTAAGTTTAGATGAAAACTCTAAAGAATTAACTATCATAAATACGCACCGAGGCCTATATAAGTACAATAGGCTATGCTATGGAATAGCATCGGCTCCAGGTATTTTTCAGAGGACAATGGACCAAGTTCTAGGTCACATTCCAGGGGTACTTTGCTTTCTAGATGATGTCCTCATTTCAGGTTCGACTAAAAAAGAACACCTAACTAGATTAACCACGGTTCTAAAAAGACTCCGGGATGCTGGACTTAAGCTAAAGAGAGAAAAGTGTTCATGGGTCACTAACGAGGTTTCATATTTAGGGTTCCGCATAGATGCCTCAGGCATTCATCCAACGGTGGATAAACTAGAAGCAATAGAAAAGGCACCACCTCCACAAAACATCACACAGTTACAAGCTTATTTAGGTCTCCTAAACTTTTATAGGAAATTTTTGCCTAATGCATCGACTTTCCTTGAACCCCTGAATAAGCTATTACGATCTGGGGAACAGTGGAGATGGGAGAAAACTCAAAAGGAAGCATTTGAGGCTTCCAAGGACGTACTACTAAAGTCCACTCTCCTAGTGCATTATGATCCTAAACTTCCTCTCGTAGTTTCAGCAGACAGCAGTTCTTATGGAATTGGGGCAGTGTTATCTCACCATTGATGGTGTAGATAGGCCTATCTGTTTTGCTTCTAGAACACTAACTGAGACGGAAAGACGATATGCACAAGTGGAACGTGAAGCATTAGCCTTAGTATTTGCAGTAAAAAAATTTCATTTCTATCTATGGGGTCATGAATTTAAACTAATTACTGACCATAAGCCTCTTTTAGGTTTATTTGCACCTAATAAAAATATTCCAGTTATGGCCTCAGGTAGGATTCAACGATGGGCACTGATTCTACAAGCCTATAAATTTGACTTAGTACATCGGTCAGGTAAACTTCTAGGTACGGCTGATGCGCTAAGTAGGTTGCCCTTAGAAAATCCAAATGATTGTGTACCTATACCTACAGAATGGGTTCACTTGGTGGAGTTTTTAGAATCCACTCCAGTATCTGCAGTACAAATAGAGCAGTGGACAAAATCAGACCCTATTCTGTCTAGGGTCATCCATTTCTGCTCAGTTGGTTGGCCTACTAAGGTTGAGAGTGAATTACAGCCTTTTATTCAGCGTCAGTCTGGCCTCTCTATTCAAAATGGCTGTCTCTTATGGGGCCACAGAGTGATTATTCCAAATAAAGGCAGGTCGAATTTAGTGAAGGAACTTCACGCTGAACACATGGGCGCAACAAAAATGAAAGAGCTGGCGAGAGCTTATTTCTGGTGGCCTGGTTTAGATGGAGAACTCGAATCATTGGTTCGTTCCTGTCAAAGCTGCCTAGAGAACAGAGATCTCCCAAGGAAAAGTCCACTTCATCCTTGGGAATGGCCTACTATACCGTGGCATAGGATCCATGTTGACTATGCAGGTCCTATAAATAATATTTATTTCCTAGTCATGGTGGACGCCTACTCTAAGTGGGTGGAAATTTTTCCAACCACTTCCACGACTTCGGGTGTAACGATTCGCTTACTCCGTTCAGTTTTCGCTCGATGGGGTTTACCCGTAGTCCTGGTGTCCGACAATGGTACTTGTTTTACCAGTGAGGAATTTCGTTCCTTCGTCCACCTAAATGGCATTAGACATGTCCGGTCTAGTGTTTTCCACCCGTCTACTAACGGTCTCGCGGAAAACATGGTCCGTACTTTCAAGTCGGCCTTGCGTCATTCTCGTGGGGAGGAAATGCAAGTGGTGTTGGATAAATTTTTGTTTAAATATCGAATAACACCACACACCACGACAGGGGTGTCTCCCTCTAAACTTCTGATTGGCCGGGGAATTCGTTCAGTTTTTGATTTGTTACGTCCAAACGAAATGTTACAACAACGAGTTTTACGCCATCAGGAAAAACAGAAGTTGTACCACGACACTAAAAGAGGGAGAGTTCTAGAAGCGAAACCTAATGATCCAGTTGTGATTCGCAACTATGGGGCTGGACCAAAATGGGTTCCTGCAACTGTGCAGGAGAGAACGGGCCCTGTTTCCTTCAAGTGCCAACTAGAAGATGGTCGTTCTATTAAACGCCATCAGGACCAGATATGGGAACGGGAAGTGCAGAAGGACCAGAGTCTTCCGGAAGAGAGAACTGATCCTCCGGAAAATGGTTCAACTTGCCCGCCTATACAGGTTGCACCTGATCCTACTACATCAACCCCGCTCCGCAGGTCGTCTAGGGTCCCTCATCCCCCTGACAGACTAAACTTGTAGGGGAGGAGTGAGGTGACGTGTATGTATATATATGTATATAGTCTAAAAGTCACTAAAGAGTAAATATCACTAAATCTAAGCTGAATGGCAAGACGAAGCCATAAACAAAACCAACGGGCTGTTCGTATTGCTTCGGTCTGGCCTAGACATGTTTTTTCCTATCTGACCTAATCTTTGGTGCTGAGTAAAATTAGGTGATGAATCTAAGGTAACAAATCGGGTAGGAAGTTGTTCGTACTTAAGTATAGTTAGGGGCAGGGCCGGATTAAGACCTTTAGAGGCCCTAAGCACTTAAAAGATTTTGGTGCCCCATATATATGTAATTCAAAATATAAACAAAAATAAACCATAAAATAAAATTTTATTTTTTGAAATGAAACAAAACTTACAGTAAGATGGAAAATAATGTTTATTTTTGTATCCTTCCACTTCATTTATATTTGAAAAGTTTTCTCCTACTTTTTTTAATTGCAAAGTCTTTGATCAGATCCTCAAAACTAATCTTACGTAACACATCTGCTTCTATACTTAGTAGAGATAAGGCATCCAGCCTGCCTTGTTGCATAGTTGTTCTGTTGGTATTTTTAATACTTCAACTGAGAAAATGAACGCTCAGCTGAGCAATTTGTGACCATTAATGTTAAAAATATACGAAAGGCAATTTCTACATTTGGGAAGGCACACTCAATATTGTCTTCTACAATTATTTTATAAAGTTCAGCATGACTGAATCTTGTTTTTACATTTACTATATAGCACACGAAAATATTTAATCTAGTACAGGGTGGGCGGAAAGTAGCTCCCTATTTTGGATTGGTAAAAAAATACGTATATTATCCATTTATTTCAGAAGAAATAATATGAAAAGGTAGGCATACATGGTAGGTTTTCTCTAAAATTCAATGTGGGCTCCAACTCTTTCCACCAGCTTCTGGAGCCGCCCAGGAATGGCGTCCACTGACTTTAGCAGGAACTCCGGCTGGATGGAGGACATGACTTCCCGAATTCGGTCCTCCAGTTCTTCCAATGTCCTCGGTTTGGTGCGGTAGACTTCTTCCTTTACCCACCCCCAAAGAAAGAAGTCGCACGGTGTCAAGTCGGGGCTCCTGGCTGGCCATTGTTGTCCGTGAGTGGCTGGATGCCCACTTCCCTGGGCGTTGGATGGGTCGTCGTGGTCCACATCAATGGCCAGCCAGGAGCCCCGACTTGACACCGTGCGACTTCTTTCTTTGGGGGTGGGTAAAGGAAGAAGTCTACCGCACCAAACCGAGGACATTGGAAGAACTGGAGGACCGAATTCGGGAAGTCATGTCCTCCATCCCGCCGGAGTTCCTGCTAAAGTCAGTGGACGCCATTCCTGGGCGGCTCCAGAAGCTGGTGGAAAGAGTTGGAGCCCACATTGAATTTTAGAGAAAACCTACCATGTATGCCTACCTTTTCATATTATTTCTTCTGAAATAAATGGATAATATACGTGTTTTTTTACCAATTCAAAATAGGGAGCTACTTTCCGCCCACCCTGTATATGTATTTTTAATATGGCGCTCAAAGATTTGATATAAACAAAATAATAACGCAAAGCGTAAAGTGTGTGATTACAACGAATATATTTATTCTCTCAAAAGGGTTGTTGTTCACTACAAATTCAAACAATGAAAAAAAATAAATACTATATATGAATATATATAATTCAGTTTTCAACAGCTTATAGGCTATAAGCCGCGATTATAATAATATAATAAATTCATGGTAAATCCGACAATGGAAAATTTCTGTGGTGCCCCCCTTCCCTTGATGCCCTAAGCACGGGCTTATTTTGCTTAATGGTTAATCCGGCCCTGGTTAGGGGTAATGTCTATAGCTTCTAAATTGGTAATGTAAGAGAGAGTTAGGTAGGCTGTTGTGGGACACAGGAATAAAACGGTAGGCTTCAAGGAATACCTAATTCAACGCACCGGTAAGTGCTTTTGATTGTTTGCTAGAACCTAAGTAACCTAACTGGGGTGTCTACCCCACGCTATCACAGTAGCATAGTAGCTGCCAACAGAAATGGACTAGAGCTGAGGCCAAACAACACTGACTTCATTCTATATGCTTGAACCTTAGGTTCATTTTCCAACAAGTCTTTCGTATCCACCCACAGATACCTTACTGCATCTCTGTCCTCTGGTTTTAATTGTATCCGCAGAAAGGCTTGCTTCACATCTGCGGTCAATGCTACTCTACCAAACCTGAATCTCAGTAACAAGGAAAATAAATCTGCATTTAAATTTGGTTCAGCATCCAAACAGTCATTCAAGGACACACCACCTTTGCCCTTGGCTGAGCCATCAAAAACTACCCTCAGTTTGGTGGTAGTTTTGTCTCGCCGTACCACTGCATGGTGTGGCAGATAATGTGCCTCCTGGCTCACCAGCTCACCTTGCACCCTTTCAGCATAGCACTCCTTTACATAGCTTAGGATGGCTTCATTGTATTCAATTAACAACTCATTTTTTCTTAGCCTGTGCAATGAAGTCTCCAACCTCCTATTAGCTAGCTGAAGGTTTGAACTGGGTTTGCAAGAATCCTTCCAAAAGAGGCCAACTTCATAGCAACCATCTTTGAACCCAATCCCTTTTCCAATTGCTCTAAAACATCACTGCTCACTGTACTTGCCTGCTTCTCCTGTTTGTCCTTCATGCCAATGGATTCAAGTTCCCAAAAGGCTTTCAAATGCCTCTCCAAACCATGGCTGTTCTCCTCAGTCTTAACAAAAAGAGCTTTAACCTCCATTTCATTGCAATAGCTACCATGTAGCATCCAACCTAGCTTACTTTCAATAGCTACCAGACCTTGAGATGTGCGGACAATATTACCAGTGAGGAAGTCCCAGTAATAGTTAGTTCCAATCAGAAGACTAATATCTTCTGTTCCTTCAAACTTATTATTGCCCAAATTAATTCCTTTAACTTGCAATTCTTGGACACATGCCATATCTAAACAAGTAGTGACTGGAGCACAAAATTCCTCAATCTCTACAGCTTGGACCTTGATAGTGGGACCTTGTGGTAACAACCCCTTAATCAGAACTTCTACCTTCTTAACTTTGGTTCGGTTTTGAACGTGAGGTGACGTGTGTGTATATATATGCAAAGGTGGGCAGGACCGAGTTCCAAAAGGACCGAACTCCAGGAACTCGGTCCTTTTTAAAGACCGTGAGCGGGAAAGTAGGTCCTTTCTCAGTGAGGACCGAAATGAGGAGCGACGGTCCATTTTTAAGCAATTCCGGACGGTCTTTTTTTAGTGATTTTAGTGTGTTTAGTGATTATTTGAAGTTCTAAAGAAGATGGATCGTTTCCTTCAGAAGACGAAGGAGACCGGGACCAAGTTGGTGGAGACATTTCTTAGCGAGAGGCCTGTGAAACCCTTCATCTTCAACAAGGACTCGTTCCCCAGCCCGGCGTTGAAGGACTTGTTCATCAAGTTTAACACGCCTATCCCATCCAGTGCCGCCGTGGAGAGGCTCTTCTCTTTGGGGAAGGACGTCTCAAGCCGAAAAGGTCAGGGCTCAGTGACAGCCATTTTGAAATGCTAGTCTTCTTGAAGGGAACCTCAAGCATTTAACTTAATAACTTTTTTTCATCATTTATGTATTGTATTAATTATAATTTACGTTAATAAAATTAAAGATTTCCGGTGTCTTTAATTTCATTTTTCATTTTAATCAAATTTTTCACTTATATTATATATAAGGACCGAGGACCGAGTCGTTCCTAGGTCATATCTTCAGAAAGGACCGGGACCGTCGGTCCAGTTTGAGGCAAGGACCGGGACCGGGACCGTCGGTCCTTTTTGAGGCCCGGGTGCCCACCTTTGTATATATGTATATAGTCTAAAAGTCACTAAAGGGGAAATATCACTAAATCTAAGCTGAATGGCAACAGCAAGGCATAAACGAACCAACGCGGCTGTTCGTATTATTTTGGGCTAGCCTAGAGATGTTTTTTCCTATCTGACCTAATCGTTGGTGCTGAGTGTAATTAGGTGGTGTTTCTAAGGTGACAAATGGGGTAGGAAGTTGTCCGTACTTAAGTATAGTTAGGGGTAATGTCTATAGCTTCTAAATTGGTAATGTAAGAGAGAGTTAGGTAGGCTGTTTGTGGGACACAGGAATCTAATGGTAGGCTCCCAAAGGAATATCTAATTCAACGCACCGGTAAGTGCCTTTGAGTGTTTGCTAGAACCTAAGTAACCTAACTGGGGTGTCTACCCCACGCTATCACATTTGGCGACGAGGATGGGATTCAATTAAGCTCATGGGATTCGATTAAGCTCATTGGATTTAATTTGGCTTATTGGGTTCAAGTGGTTGTTTGGAAAATTGGATGTAGCCTAGTGGGTCGTCGGATTTGGTTTGTGTGTGGGTAAGCTACCGTACTATAGCGTAGGTCCCGCCGGCCTAACTCTAAAACTAATTCCTACTCAGCCTTAACTCTAAAACTAATTCCTACTCAGCCCTAACTCTAAAACTAATTCCTACTCAGCCCTAACTCTAATACTAATTCCTACTCAGCCCTAACTCTAATACAATTCACTATTCAGCCCTAACTGGGAAGTAACTAAATCCAATTTAAACCTAATCTAACCTACTTCACGTTATTTGGCCTAATTCGGTTTTGCTCTAGCATGTCGGTGATTGGCCATATAAGCCCCTACGAAGACTCTGGGGAGGACTTCGAAGCTTATGCCACTAGGGTGAGGTTGTTTTTCGAGGCAAATTCCATTCCTGATGCTAAGAAAGTACCTACCTTTTTAACTATAATAGGCCCTAAAACGTTTGGTTTAGTTATGGACCTAGTTTCTCCTAAAGCACCGGAAACTTGCACTTATAATGAATTGGTACAGGCCCTAACCGATCACTACAAACCCCGAGTAGTTCTCATCTATGAACGTTTCAAATTTTATTCGAGGCATCAGACGGGAAATGAAAGCATTGCAGAGTTTGTTGCAGGAATAAAAAGCCATAGCCGTACGTGTAATTTTGGGGACAAATTAGACGAAATGCTAAGAGATAGGTTTGTAATGGGTCTCAAAGAGGAGTCTACCCAGAGAACCCTATTAGCCATACAGGACCTAACTTTTAGTCAGGCTGTAGAAATAGCTACGGCTAGAGAAGCAGCTGCTAAAGATGTTATAGCTTTTGGCAATCACAGTAGTAAAGCCCAACAGGTAAATAGCTTTAAATCTTCTAGGCCTGGCAGACCTAATGTGATAGCGTGGGGTAAACACCCCAGTTAGGTTACTTAGGTTCAGCAAACAATCAAAGGCACTTACCGGTGCGTTGAATAGATATTCCTTTGGGAGCCTACCATTAGATTCCTGTATGTTAGAAAATCTAGAAGAGGAAGAACCATTGTTGTCCCAAGGCGATATGATGACTAAGCTGATTGATGCAGCATTGCTTGTATATATTAAGTTAAGGTGTATATATATCCATCTCATAATTGTAAGGTTAGTGAAAAATTAACTTAATTTAGAGCTAGCATTTTTGAGCTCTTGTGGCATCATTGTTTGGTCACACTGTTGGCATCATTTTGGGGCACTGCGCGTTCTTTCTACTCGTTTGTGGGATGTCGTACGTACAGGGTGTGGTCTGTTAGAGAGCTCTCTTGCACTTCAGTTTGGTTGTTTAGATACAAGATTGTTGCATCGTGCAATAGTCCAGGTTGCGTTGTTGTTGCAAGGTTGAGAAAGAAGACCATAAATAGTACCCCTTTTGTTTATATTAAATTCATGTAACAAAGGTCTAAGGTAGGCCCGCATCGAGTCAGCAACCCTGAGGTAGGACCTAATAGGATCTCAAATCCGTAAGTTTTAATTTTAGCTTAACTTGGGCTGTAGGTAGCACTGGCCCTTTAGAATTTGGCCGTTCACGGCTCAGCTGGGATTTTGAACCCAACAAATAAATAAAATAACACTGTATCCCACAAACAGCTAACCTACCTAACTCTCTCTTACATTACCAATTTAGAAGCTATAGACATTACCCCTAACTATACTTAAGTACGGACAACTTCCTACCCCATTTGTCACCTTAGAAACACCACCTAATTACACTCAGCACCAACGATTAGGTCAGATAGGAAAAAACATGTCTAGGCTAGCCCAAAACAATACGAACAGCCGCGTTGGTTCGTTTATGCCTCGCTGTTGCCAGTTAGCTTAGATTTAGTGATATTTCCCCTTTAGTGACTTTTCGACTATATACATATATATATACACACACGTCACCTCACTCCTCTCCTACACCTACAAGTTTAGTCTGTCAGGGGGATGAGGGACCCTAGATGACCTGCGGAGCGGGGTTGATGTAGTAGGATTAGGTGCAACCTGCATAGGCGGGCGAGTTGAACCATTTTCCGGAGGATCAGTTCTCTCTTCCGGAAGACTCTGGTCCTTCTGCAATTCATGTTCCCATATCTGATCCTGATGGCGTTTAATAGAACGACCATCTTCTAGTTGGCACTTGAAGGAAACAGGGCTCGTTCTCTCCTGCACAGTTGCAGGAACCCATTTTGGTCCAGTCCCATAGTTGCGAATCATAACTGGATCATTAGGTTGCGCTTCTATAACTCTCCCTCTTTTAGTGTCGTGATACAACTTCTGTTTTTCCTGATGGCGTAAAACTCGTTGTTGTAACGTTTCGTTTGGACGTAACAAATCGAAAACTGAACGAATTCCCCGGCCAATCATAAGTTTAGAGGGAGACACCCCCGTCGTGGTGTGAGGTGTTATTCGATATTTAAACAAAAATTTATCTAACACCACTTGCATTTCCTCCCTACGAGAATGACGCAAGGCCGACTTGAAAGTACGGACCATGTTTTCCGCGAGACCGTTAGTAGACGGGTGGAAAACACTAGACCGGACATGTCTAATGCCATTTAGGTGGACAAAAGAACGAAATTCCTCACTGGTAAAACAAGTACCAATGTCGGAAACCAGGACTACGGGTAAACCCCATCGAGCGAAAACCGAACGGAGTAAGCGAATAGTAACACCCGAAGTCGTGGAAGTGCTTGGAAAAATTTCCACCCACTTAGAGTAGGCGTCCACAATGACTAGGAAATAAGTATTATTTATAGGACCTGCATAGTCAACATGGATCCTATGCCACGGTATAGTAGGCCATTCCCAAGGATGAAGTGGACTTTTCCTTGGGAGATCTCTGTTCTCTAGGCAGCTCTGACAGGAACGAACCAATGATTCGAGTTCTCCATCTAAACCAGGCCACCAGAAATAAGCTCTCGCTAGCTCTTTCATTTTTGTTGCGCCCATATGTTCAGCGTGAAGTTCCTTCACTAAATTCGACCTGCCTTCATTTGGAATTATCACTCTGTGGCCCCATAAGAGACAGCCATTTTGAATGGATAGGCCAGACTGACGTTGATAAAAAGGCTGTAATTCACTCTCAACCTTAGTAGGCCAACCAACTGAGCAGAAATGGATGACCCTAGACAGAATAGGGTCTGATTTTGTCCACTGCTCTATTTGTACCGCAGATACTGGAGTGGATTCCAAAAACTCCACCAAATGGACCCATTCTGTAGGTATAGGTACACAATCATTTGGATTTTCTAAGGGCAACCTACTTAGCGCATCAGCCGTACCTAGAAGTTTACCTGACCTATGTACTAAGTCAAATTTATAGGCTTGTAGAATCAGTGCCCATCGTTGAATCCTACCTGAGGCCATAACTGGAATATTTTTATTAGGTGAAAATAAACCTAAAAGAGGCTTATGGTCAGTAATTAGTTTAAATTCATGACCCCATAGATAGAAATGAATTTTTTTTACTGCAAATACTAAGGCTAATGCTTCACGTTCCACTTGTGCATATCGTCTTTCAGTCTCAGTTAGTGTTCTAGAAGCAAAACAGATAGCCCATCTACACCATCAATGTGGTGAGATAACACTGCCCCAATTCCATAAGAACTGCTGTCTGCTGAAACTACGAGAGGAAGTTTAGGATCATAATGCACTAGGAGAGTGGACTTTAGTAGTACGTCCTAGGAAGCCTCAAATGCTTCCTTTTGAGTTTTCTCCCATCTCCACTGTTCCCCAGATCGTAATAGCTTATTTAGGGGTTCAAGGAAAGTCGATGCATTAGGCAAAAATTTCCTATAAAAGTTTAGGAGACCTAAATAAGCTTGTAACTGTGTGATGTTTTGTGGAGGTGGTGCATTTTTTATTGCTTCTAGTTTATCCACCGTTGGATGAATGCCTGAGTCATCTATGCGGAACCCTAAATATGAAACCTCGTTAGTGACCCATGAACACTTTTCTCTCTTTAGCTTAAGTCCGGCATCCCGGAGTCTTTTTAGAACCGTGGTTAATCTAGTCAGGTGTTCTTTTTTAGACGAACCTGAAATGAGGACATCATCTAGAAAGCAAAGTACCCCTGGAATGTGACCTAGAACTTGGTCCATTGTCCTCTGAAAAATACCCGGAGCCGATGCTATTCCATAGCATATCCTATTGTACTTATATAGGCCTCGGTGCGTATTTATGATAGTTAGTTATTTAGAGTTTTCATCTAAACTTAGTTGGGCATAGGCTTGGGACATATCGAGTTTTGTGAAATATTTACCCCCAGCAAGAGAGCTAAATAATTCATCAGGCTTGAGTACAGGATAGCAATCTAGAAGGACGGCTCTATTTGCTGTTAAACGGTAATCCCCACATAACCGCACGGACTTGTCCGGTTTTAGTACAGGAACTACTGGGGCAGCCCACTTAGCGTGTGTGACTGGTTCGATAATTTTATCTTTTAGCAGCCTGTCAATTTCTAAATCTACCTTCTCCCGCAGTGCATGCGCAATTGAACGAGCCTTACAAAATTTCGGAGTTACATTAGGATCTACTTCTATACAGACCTGATGGCCTTTTAGGTTGCCTACTTCAGGCCCCAAAACAGAAGAAAACTCCCTTAACAATGAGTCTATGTCAGACGGATATGAGAGTGTATGCACATCTGCCTGACCCTTTGGCAAGATTTTGTCAATCGGCATTTTCAAAGCATCAATCCAATCACGGCCTAGTAGAGTAGGCCCTTGCTAATCCACCACTAAAAGGGTTAAGGGATGACACAAAGTTTTCTGGTTGAGTGTAACTGTGACGGATGTTTCTCCACCAATAGGTATTTGTATGTCCCCATATTTCTTTAATATAGTTTTAGATGCATGTAGTAGTTTAGGTGTATTTTTGAAAGTTTTGTCAAAAACTGTTTTGGACCTGACAGTTCGGGCAGCACCTGTATCTAGTTCTAGAGGAACTGTAATTCCATTTAGGCCTACCTCTACAATATATGGGCCTGTATAGGCTGACCATACGTACCGTTTTGAACGGGACAGTACCGTTTGTTTTATGGGTTCTGTATGGGTTCTGTCACTGAAGAATAATTGTAAGCTCAATATGTTTATGTACTTACTTTTTCATGAATACAGAATATTACATAACCCCCGTCCCGTTTTTGCCATCCCAATGTCCCGTTTTTGTCTCAAGGAAATATGGTCAGCCTAGGCCTGTATTATTCCCACTTTGCTGCTCATAAAATAGGTACTCCACTCCAATGTTCGAAGTATTTCCCCTTTGAGGATTTACACTAGAAATGTTAAAATTAGAATTTTCACCCTTCGTTTTCTTTGAAAAACACACTTTAGCTATGTGGCCTATTTTACTACAGTTTCGGCAAACTGCTTCTTTAAAAGGGCAGTCCTTCTTCCAATGGTGTTTTCCACACCCCGTACATGGCTTGGAAGGCTTAGTAGAATTAGTAGGCTTAGTCGTATTTGCCTCATACCTTTTATTTGCCTGTCTAGTAGGCTCATTAGGTGAGGTGACGTGTGTGTATATATATGTATATAGTCGAAAAGTCACTAAAGGGGAAATATCACTAAAGCTAAGCTGAATGGCAACAGCGAGGCATAAACCAACGCGGCTGTTCGTATTGTTTTGGGCTAGCCTAGACATGTTTTTTCCTACCTGACCTAATCGTTGGTGCTGAGTGTAATTAGGTGGTGTTTCTAAGGTGACAAATGGGGTAGGAAGTTGTCCGTACTTAAGTATAGTTAGGGGTAATGTCTATAGCTTCTAAATTGGTAATGTAAGAGAGAGTTAGGTAGGCTGTTTGTGGGATACAGGACTCTAATGGTAGGCTCCCAAAGGAATATCTAATTCAACACACCGGTAAGTACCTTTGAGTGTTTGCTAGAACCTAAATAACCTAACTGGGGTGTCTACCCCACGCTATCACAGAACGGAACCCCCAAACCCAGAAATTCTTAAATTTTCCTCTTAAGTTCTTTAAACTTCAATTTTCTGGAAATTCTGGTCTTAATAAAGCTACACCGGCTACCAGTATCAAACAGCACTCTTACAGTAGCTTCTCCATCATTCCCAATTAATAATGCTGCAGCTGTTTGCAATAGTCCCCCTTTACTTTTACTCCCTTTCATAGCAGTGGCAAAAATTAGCCCTGTTCAAAAATCAACTTTTTCTTATTTTCATATGTTTCTGTACTTTTTCCCATGCTTTTTGACCTGAAAAGACCGAAAATCACAACCATTTTGACCTAGGTTGTTGGGAAGCATTGCCGCATGGAGCTTTAAGTTTTCTGCCTTGAAATCGGCCAAAAGCACCAGTTCCGGGGTCCCTTGAATCATGTTTTGCACTATAACTTTTTATCTAAACAAGATAGAGCAACAAAATAGGCACCAAATTAAAGTGTTTTTAATCCTCTTTCTAACTTATACAATTATGATAGTCTTGGAACAAGAAATGGCACATTGGTACATACAAAGATTTCAGAAATATCACAAAATTCGTTTTCTCACACTCAAGGCAGACAAGGCGCCTTATTCATGACACAAATTTGAGATTAACATTTTGTCACAAGTCTAATCGATCAAGAAGTGAAAGCATTACATGATGATTAATTTCATAATGACATTTACACAGTCAGTTGTTGAGAGTTTGTTTCTTGAAGCTGTCAAAGCGGCGTCTGTTGAACTCCACAGCTTGAAGGAGATAGTCCCTTTGCTTGGCATCTGTTGTTATGACATTTGCAAAGTCGCTCATCATCTTGACACCACGTTCAGCAATGTCATTCACCGCTTTCAGATTCTTAACATAGTCCAACGCTTTTCTGTAGTCCTCATTCTGTGGCCAAGACGTGACAGGTTCCAGAAGCCACTCGGATCCAATGTTCAGTGTGTCCAGCAGGAAATGTGATTCTGGGCCAATGAGATCAACCAGGGTGGTCTTAGCTGTGACTCTCTGGAATAGAGGCTTTCCTGTTCTGAAGCTGTCTGGCTTCTCAGTGGCATGTAACTGGGCAGCAATGTCGTGCTTCAATGTGTCACTCAATCTACTGCTGAACAGGGCAAATGGCACGACTTCCTGCGTCAGGTACCATTTGTGGTTTTCCATCTTATTAAGTACTGCATCAGCAAGCTCTGGGTCAGTTTTCTTGTACTTCAACATGTCCTGGATTAGACTTAGATCATTCACGGGAGCATCTGCAGCAGACATTGACATCATCCATACAGGAGTGTAGAACAGCGCAAGGAAGGTGTTGAGTCTTTCCAGCTTTGATACAGTGTCTTCGTCGTACTCAAGTTGATCTGCAAACATCAGCATTTTCATGGAGTACAGGTTTCTGGCCATCCATCTGGCCTGATGAATGGCGCCTGGTCGACTCCAGTGAATACCTCGAGGAGGCGTTCCTCCAAGAACAATGACTGTCAGTTCAGCCATTTCCCTGTAGTCGGCTCTTGGAAGCCTTTCTGCTGTTAGAATGTCTTGGAGTATTTCTTCACTGTTCTTCTTCTTTTCCTTCAGCCATTTGCTGTTGATAGCCAGCATCTTTGGGTTTTCCTTGGACAAGTCCGTCCAAACATCCTTCAGATGCTCAAACCAGGGATTATCTGGCCCCTTCACCTTCCCAAACAGCTTCTCCCAAACTGCTCCTACTAGGATTTCCAGGATGTGATGTCGACAGGCCAGATAAAACACCTTTTTGTTCAGCATTTTCTCTAGCAGTTTGGCAGCTCCTCTGTGAACTCCACTGTTACTGGATGTAGTGTCAAAAACAAGGGCAGTAACATTATCCGTAAGTTCCCATGTCTCCAGTAAATCCATTGAAGCCTCAGCCTGAGCTGTGCCAGAAGAATTGTCGATGACAGGTACTCCCAATAACTTTCCTTCAGTGTATGAAGGTGGACCAGACACTAGCACAGCTAAAGTCTCTGAGGTACTTCCAGGTTCACTGCCCAAGACATCTTTGAGCAACTTTCCATCCCAGTGTAAGGCAGCGTACTGTGGGGGTTTTCACAAAACTTGGACATGTGACTCTGGCTGATATTATACCTGGACAGCATTCTGTTGCGACGTGTTGTTGAGGTTGAGATGACGAAGTTATCCAGATCAGCCCCTCCAGCTTTCAAGGTGGCAGAAACCATGGCAGTAACTTGATTGTCTGATAAACCAAGACGATCAGCTGTATTGCAGATGACATCACATTCCATGACCTTCCTTGGAAACGTCAAAGTCACACTAGTCACAGTGTCTTGATGGTGAGAACATCCAGGACGAGGCTGATGGTAATCCATGTCCTCTGTGTTAGCGTCGTTGTCAGTTGAGTCACCCCAGGTAATGTCATCCACATGAACAACTGCCTCTTGTTCTGCTGCAGCTGTAAAATAGTACAACATGTTAAGACAGTAATTGTTAAGTACATGCTAAATATCGCAATGGAGTAAAACTTAAAACTTTTTGTAACGTTCAAAGTAATTAGTTTTACCTTGTTCTTGTCTATGCTGCAGTCTTTCATTCCTCGCTGCTTGCTGCAGGGATCTTGTCTCAAAAATCTTGTCATGACCAGACATATGACCTTTCCTCTCAGTCTTTTGGTCTTCGTAGAACCTGATATCCTCATCTTTCTTCTCTCTGGATAACAGTCTGTTGTTCTGTATTTCCTGGATTGCATCTGGAGCTCCTATATCGAACAGGCTGTCTAATTCCAGCACAAATGCTCCTCTTTTTCCTCCAGGGTTACTTGCTCTTCCTTTGCTTTTCACCAGAGCACGATGTTTCTCATGTAGTTTCATGAAGAGCTTCATTGCGTTGTACTTGGTCATTGTCTTGATCCTAGCCATCTGCCAGAATGGGATGATAGATTCAACTGTTTCATATGCAAGGTCTTGAACCATGGGCCTCCCTGCATTTTCCGGTAAATTCTGAAGATTAAGGAAATACTGGAACGCCTGTCTGTTGGTGGGAAGCTGGGAACCACTGATAAAAGCTGAAGGGTATCCAACCAGGAAAGTTTCAGTGAGAGATCTGGTAGATGGCCCAGTTGACACCTGCCTGTGGACAGTACGTGGAGGTTCTGAGATATCAACTGTGCGCCCACGGAGCTCCCTCAGCTCCTTGCTTAATGCCATTGTGAAGTTGTAACTTGTAGATGGTTTTCTAGATTCTGATTGAGTTTCTGTTGTTTCCTGAAAAATGATAGATAATTATTATTATTATTATTATTATTATTATTATTATTTATTTATTATTATTATTATTATTATTATTATTATTATTATTTATTAATTTTATGCTCTTTCATTTGATACCTAATTTGTTGCTCTATCTTGTTTAGATCAAAAGTTAAAGTGCAAAACATAATTCAAGGGACCCCGGAATTGGCACTTTGGCCGATTTCAAGGCAGAAAATTTAAAGCTCCATGCGGCAATGCTTCCCAACATCCTAGGTCAAAATAGTTGTGATTTTCGGCTTTTTCAGGTCAAAAAGCATGGGAAAATGTACAGAAACCTATGAAAATAAGAAAAAGTTGATTTTTGAACAGGCCTACAGTGGCATGTGCCACTGATGTTTCTACTTCTGGGGTAAGCCTACTAGGAGTGTTTTCACACAATAATGGCTGATGCCAGCCATGGCATTTTTTGCACAAAATTTTAAACTTACAAAACCTTGCTCTGTGACCTTTCAAAAAATATTTAAAACATGCTGTGGACTTAGTTACCCTGTCCTTTCTCTCCTCAACAGGTAAAGCTTCAGCCACTTCACATTTATATGACTTGTGGTTGCCTTCGCAAAATATGCATTCCTTGATTCCCTTTAATTTATTCTCAGAGGATGCATGTAGAGCTGACACTGTACCTGGGCTATTCCTTTTTGTAGAAACTTTGGTGCTGTGCCTGCCTTTGTCCCCTTGTTTAACATCCCACTGTGCAAACTCAATTCCCTCTTGTCTTGCTAATTCTGTGCTTAAAAGACTTAACATCTGCTGAAGGGGGATGTACACATGTTCTGTAGAGTGTCCCCTACTTAATTCAAGCAAAATTGAGCTAGGCAATTTAGACTCCAGTATAGTGACCAACATTATACCATACCTTTCCATTCCTACACCCAAGTTGTCCAGGGACCTAGTTCTAACTTCAAATTCATCATATAACTGCCGTAACTCCTTGACACTATTGGGATTATTAACAGGAGGTATAGCTAAAAGTTCACGGAGGTGGCTTTTAATTAAGATCTCTGGCTTACCAAACCGTTTCTTTAATATATCCCAAGCCACATTATAATTAGCCTCTGTTAATGCTAATCCTGCTATTGTCTTTGCTGCCTCCCCTTCCAAGAGGACTGCAAATAATTAAACTTCTCCACCGCACTTAACACTTGACTAGAATGAACTGCTGATTGAAAACTGTCTGCCCATCCTTGCCATTCCTGAATACTCCCAGAAAATGTTTTGAGTACAAGCCTCGGTAATTGAACTGCAGATCTGTTAACCTTAACTTCACAAACACATTTGTTGAGGTTGTGTTCATTATTAGACCTGGTCTCTAACTGTACTGAGCTGCTAAACTCTTTTGCTCTGGGCATACTTTAATTATATCATCAATAATCTCTTCAAATAAATTGTTATTTTCTATTTCATCCTCTTCTATAAGAGCCTCAATTTTAACATTTACTTCGCTTAGAGCAACCTTTTTAGTTTCTAATATGGAAAGCTGCGCAGTCACTAAGCTTAAATCCTCTTGCTCTATGGCAGAATCTATAGTGGCAATGACCTTTGTAATTAGACCTTTGTAGGTGCTTCTCCTTTTTTTAAACTTGTTCAATTCAGCTGCACTCATCTTCAATGCAAACAACAATTGGGCTCAATGCTAAATAAGCTGAATTGGCAAAAATACTTAACCAAACTGATCAAACTCAAATTTTGCTTTTTTCAAATAAACTGAATTGCTTGGTTGGGGTACTGACCAACCACCAGTATGAAATACCAAATTTTCTACCCAGGTAACTGGCGCACTGAAGTCTGCAACCTTCGCCTACGAATAATAAACCAAAATTAACCAAACCGGTGAAAATGTAGGCCCAAAACAACGACAAACGAGCGGCCAAGTTTCGCAATTGGGCGACCAAACTTTCTACCCTGGGACCTTAACTCAATTATGTTCAACCCGTCCAGGCCTAACTTGGGCTACAATTTGCACAATCAGAACTTTGCCGGAAAATAGTCACTGACTCAGTCTTGTGCTAGGATCCAGTTTCGAAGGACCATGTTATTTTTTATTTTATTGGGTTCAGAATCCCAGCTGAACCGTGAACGGCCAAGCTCTGAAGGGCCAGTTTAACCTACAGCCCAAGTTAAGCTAGACTAAAAACTTACGGACTTGGAGGTCCTATTATGTCCTACCTCAGGGTTGCTGACTCGATGTGGGCCTACCTTAGGCCTCAGTTGCATAAAATTAAGATAAAAAACAAAAGAGGCACTATTTATGGTCTTCTTTCTAAACCTTGCAACAACAACACAACCTGTACCATTGCACGATGCAGCAATCTTGTATCTAAACAACCAAACTGAATTGCAAGAGAGCTCTCTATAAGACCACGCCCTGTAAGTGCCGCATTCAACAAACGAGTAGGCAGGACGCGCAGTGCCCCAAAAAATGATGCCACAAGAGTCCAAAAATGCTAGCTCTAAATTAAGTGAATTTTTCACTAACCTTACAATTATGAGATGGATATATATATATACCTTAACTTAATATATACAAGCAATGCTGCATCAATCAGGTTAGTTATCATATCGCTTTGGAACATGCAGTGTTATTCGCTACCACATTTTCAAACACCGTGTTAACAGCGTAATATATATATATATATATATATATATAATATATATATATATATATATATATATATATAATATATATATATATATATATATATATATATATCGTAAAGTATTGACGCGTATAACGAGTATAATATACTGCAGCTACTCTACATAGCATCGTTAGAAAAAAAATTATTTCCCAAGGGAAACCATCGTATAAGTCATGATAAAGATTTACCAAATTAAATAATTATTGTTTAAATTTTAGTCATAATCATTAATTTCTGAGGCTGACGAAAATAATTTCTTAATTTAAAAACAAAGAGGGAAATATCAGTTCAATAGAAACATTTTCTTGTCCGTTCGTTAGTATCTTGAGTAGTAGTGCTAGTAGTATGTTGGTATTTGCGACGAGGAAAATGGATCAATTTGAAAATTTACCCCTTGAATTTCTCACCTCCGTTTATAAGGGGCCCCTCGCCTTGAGCTCCTCTCGTCACCTCCGTTTATGAGGAGCTCCTCACCTCTGTTTATGAGGCATGTTCAGTGGTGTAGTCGTAATTTCTTCAGTGGGGTACCGCAGTAGGGTAACGCTAAAAGTAAAATAAAACCAGTAGGGTAACGATAAAAGTAAAATAAAACCAGTAAGGTAACGCTAAAAGTAAAATAAAACCAGTGGGGTAACGCCGTTACCTTGCGTTACCCCTGGACTACACCACTGGGCATGTTGACTTCACGGTCTTTTATGAGAGGCTTTAAAAAAAAAACTGAAAAGAAAGACAAAGAAGAAGTAAACAAAACACAAACAAACATATATTCATTGACGAGATATATTTGAGACAGGATATAAACAAGGTTAACCTTGTAGTGTTGAATTTCTTTAAGTGCCCATTCCTTCGTTTATATTTCATTATTTACTTTACTTTACTTTCTATTCTTTTTCTCTTTATCCTTCTTCGTTCTCTTTACACTCGTTTCGCTTTACTTTATAAATACGGTAGACGTGACCGAGTGGAAAGCCGGTATCATTCAAACAATGCAAGGAGGACGGGGGGGGGGGGGTAATTATACGCTTATTAACACTTTACTAACTTTTATTTATGCCGAACCGCTTTTAGATAAACGGGGTAATGCGAGGTGGGGGGGGGAAGTAACGTTAACATTTTAACCGGAGAAGAGAGACGAAATAATATTCTAAATTTACAATTACATCTTAACACAAAAACACGATGACGCCCCTTTGTTGGGCATTTCTCTCTCTCGTCCCGCTTGGGCCGATTATTAGTGTTGCCAACTCGTATTTTATAATTTTAATACAACCATTTTTTTTATTTCTTATTTAATAAAACTTAATTGAACATCATTAAATTCTTATAAACAAACATTTAATTCTTAATTAGACATTACTACAACCTAGTCTAAGGGTAGAGTGAGTTGAGTAGGAAAAGGAAAAAACATTAAGTCTGATATGTCCTCGCGGTAACCACGCTCGCCGTCTAAGTCCCGTAACACCGTAACACCTGCACACCCCATAACGCCGGCACGCCGCGTCGTCCCGCCGCTGTCCCGTAGGTCCTCGTTGATTGCGTAACGTCTCTACATTACTTCTGACCGCACGACAACAAAGCCAGAGTGTTCAAGGAAGAATTATTTGTGCATGCAGGGAAGCAACGTTCTCACGCATCAGACGGATATATATATATATATATATATACAGGGTGGGAGAAAAGTCTTTAAGGATTTTATACATACAAATTTTTTAATAATAAATAAATTTCAATGATATCACTGCAGTATATGCGATACTTTTCAAAGAAACTATCCGAACTAACAATTTTATGTAGATACGACGTTGTCACAAGGTTGCAGTTTAGTTCTGTGACGTAGATACAACGTAAATTTGTCTGGTCTCTTACGCCTTCACAACGTTGGGATATTACATAAACTTTACGTAGATAGAACGTTGTCTCAACGTCTTAAGGATAGAGTTTGGCCCAACAAAGGCGCCCTATTTGAAATAGTAGTATGCTGTATGTAACTCCGTTACAGTTTTGTAACAGAGAATAATGTAATACGAAACTAATGCTATGAATGTAAAACCTTGCGTGCAGACAACCAGGGCCGTTTCCTGGCATAAGCGGCGGCTTAGGGCCCCGCTGCTACTAGGGGGTCCCTAGACAGGCTCCCAGGTCATAGCTCAGTGGGCAAGAATAGGAATATAGTTGAAGTTATTATAATATATTATTATTATTATTATTATTGTCGTATTAATTAAAGTTTTTGTATGAGACATATGTGATAAAACGGAGACAAACGAAACGTTTTGGTCGTTATGTGTAAATAACTATTGTGAGATCTTATTTCTATATTATTTAACTTTATTCTTATTATATGCTTATACTTTCCTAAATACTTAATTTTTCTAGTACTGTATTGTAAAACATTATTTCACTAATTTACTAATTATTAAGAGATTTTGTAACACTTTAAAACCTAGGATTATTTTCGTTATGTTTTCAAGTTTATTAATTCTTTTCTCATCTTTTTTAGATAATGTGAATTTTGTTGGTTAAAACCTAAATGGTCTGATTATTTGAATGTACTTGATTAACGTTACAATTATAACAATTATTATTATTATTATTATTATTATTATTATCATCATTATTATTATCATGATTATTATTATTTAGCAGATTAGTTGTGGTTAACTAGATGTGACTTCGTGCATCTTGGAAAATGAAACGACATTATCCATCAGGAGCTGAAAAACGGAAAAAGAAGAAAATAGAGGAGGAAAAGCTTTCCAGTAGCACGGGTGAGATTTGCCACTTGTATATACTTATGATTACAGCTCAGGCAACTAGGTTAGGTAGACCATCAAGCTAGGCAAGTGCTCAGGAATCGTGTAGAGTAAGCTAGTCTGTAATATTTATAATATTTCGAAATGTGAAATTTAATGGATCACATCACCTCAAATTCTGTTCACACAGATCAATTAATTATCAAACAAGATAAGAAAGAGTATTTTAGCAAAAATTAACAGAATATGTAATGTTATGTTCTTCTCAGGAGCACTACTGAAATATTTGGAAAAGCCATCCTCAGCAAAGCCTGATGAGCATCATGAGCCGACAGCAGGACCATCCTCTATGCAACCTGAAACACCAGTAGAAGTAGCGCCTGATGAACCAACAAGTGGCCCATCTTCTGTTCAGCTTCAAACACCACACACAGGCATTTCTACTGAGCCACAAGAACCAAGATCTGCTCCACCGCTTGATCCGTATGACTGGCCAGTTGCCCTGTCAGATGCCTTGAAGACAGATCTGGTGTCTCGAGGACCATTTCAAATCAGTCCAGATTTCACATTCCCTAAAAGAGAGGACGGTAGAAGAGTTCATCACCATTACATGTACAGAACATTAATTAATGGGGAAAAATAAAGCGAGCTGATGTACTCTAGAAGGAATGATGCTCTTTATTGCTTCTGCTGCAAGTTGTTTTCAAGGAAGTCGTACAAACTAATTACGGATGGACTTTCAGACTGGATAAACGTTGGTTCGCTTCTGAAAGGCCATGAAACTACTTCAGAACATGCAGATAACATGGCAACATGGAAGGAACTGGAACTGCGGCTAAAAACTGGGAGGACCATTGACCAAACTGAAATGTCATTAATGGAGGTAGAGCGAAGACGCTGGCGAGATGTTCTCACACGTCTTGTAAGTATAATCCAATCACTGGCAGAGAGAAACCTTGCTTTCAAGGGGTCTTCCTCTCAGAGCTGGGCAATAAATACATTGAATGTATTTAAATACTAAATACTAAATACATGGGAGAAATGTATTTAAATACTAAATACTAAATACATTTTACGAATGGATTTAGATACTAAATACAAAATACATCAATTGTATTTAAATACATTTGTAAATACATTTTAAATACATACAAATTTTAACATATGCATTCACTATTCACTAAGCCATGACACGCACACGATAAAGAAATCAACCGCTTTCGACTAAGAGTGGCACACAACTGATTGAACTGACACGTTGAAACATGAACCATGCTGTACTACACTGTCGACGCGTCGTACTGTGCTAGTACAGAACGTGTATTAAACCAGTAAAAGTATTTACATTTTTATATTTTGAGTATTTAAATACTCATTAAAGTATTTAAATACTATATTTAAATACATGAAAAACAATGTATTTATAAATACAGTTCTAAATACACAAATGTATTTAAATACGTATTTAAATACAAATGTATTTAAATACTGCCCAGCTCTGCTTCCTCTACATTGTACAATCAAGACAATGGCAACTTCTTGAAGGAGGTTGATCTGCTTGTCAAATTTGAGCCAGTGATGGAACAACACATCAGCAGGGTCGAAAGTGGTCAATATAGTCATTCAAGTTACCTAGGAAACATCATTCAAAATGAGCTCATTGGGTCCATTAGTGGAAAGATCTTGGATGCCATTGTTGCAGAAATAAAACAAGCTAAATATTACTCACTCATTTTAGACTGCATTCCAGACATTAGCCACCAAGAACAGATGTCGATTATTATCAGAACTGTTAAAATGGGTGAAGTACCAGAAATAAAAGAATACTTCTTGGGCTTTCTTGAGGCTTCAGAAAGTACAGGCCTGGTTTTATCAGTTCTGATTCTGAAGAGACAAGATGAACTGAATATTCACTTTGATGACTGCAGAGGACAGTCATGTGACAACGGAGCGAACATGAAGGGCAAGAACAAAGGTGTTCAGGCAAGGTTATTAGAGAAGAACTGTCGTGCACTCTATGTTCCATGTGAGGCTCACACTCTGAATCTTGTAGTGGCTGATGCAGCTAAAGCTTCCACAGATGCTATCAGTTTCTTTGGCAACGTACAAAAATTGTACAACCTTTTTGCAGCAGCTACACAGAGATGGACAATCCTAAAAAAGCACGTGAACATAACACTCAAGTCTTGGAGTGAAACCAGGTGGGAGAGCCGGCTTAAGAGCATTGAGGCTGTGCGATACCAGAGCCACAACATCAGAGAGGCCCTGTTGGAAGTCAGAAACAATGCCACAGATGCCATAAACAGGACTGAAGCACAATCACTTGCAGAGGAGGTCGGGTCTTATCGCTTTCAGATTTGCACAGTAGTATGGTATAACATTCTTCATGCAGTTAACCATGTGAGCAAACTTCTGCAGTCTCCTACAATGCAGTTTGATGTGGCAGTCAACCTCCTCACAAAAACAAAAGACTCACTCACCAGCTACAGAAACACAGGTTTTGTTGCAGCACAAGTCGTAGCTAGCGACATATGTGAGGAAATGAATGTGGAGGCTGTGCTGAAGGAGAAGAGGCTCAGATCCACAAAAAAGCACTTTGCTTTCGAAGCTCCTGACGAACCATTTACAGAAGCCTTAGAGGCTGGAAGTCAAATTTTTCAATGTGGTGGTGGATTGTGCCATCTGGGTCAATAAATGAGATTCAAAACATTAGATGATGTGAGGGACATATTTGGGGTTCTCCTAAACTTCACCACAATGAACAAGGAAGACTTGTCCTGCAAGTGTGAAAAGCTCTCTAAGATACTGAGCTCTGGAGCTGACTCTGACATTGATGGAAGAGAACTGGCCCTTGAAATTAAGAACTTGCCGACTTTACCTTCACACAACATGACTGCATTGGAGCTTTTCTCCTTCATTCATCAGAAGCAACTGGAGGAACTATATCCCAATCTCTGGGTTGCACTAAGAATTGCCTGCACTCTACCTGTGACAGTAGCGTCAGCCGAGAGGAGCTTCTCTAAGATGAAGCTAATCAAGAACTACCTCAGATCATCAACGGGGTAGGATCGTCTCAGTGGCCTTGGCATCATAAGCATCAACCAGGACGTTGGCAAGGAGATTTCATATGATGATGTTTTTGATGATTTTGCCCAGAAAAAATCTAGGAGGCAAAAATTTTGAAGATACAAACTGTTCTGTATAACTGTTAGCTATTACACGATTGTATCGTAGAGTTAGTAATTGTTTGGCAGTTGATAATTGCATTATTTTTTTATACAGAGTTCTGTCATTTATTCTAAATAATGTGTAAGCTAATTTTCAGGAATTTCATGAAGAGTATTTTTTCTGTTTGTCTTCTGAAAGTACATATTTGTTGTTTTGAACATAAATGTTTCATTAAAATTGTTTCATAATTGTTTTTTATTAACACAGCCATTTTTTGTATGTGTGTGCTGAGGTGATGTAGTAAGGCGTGAGTTGGTGGATGGAGGGGTGGGGCCTCAAATGAGTATACTGCTTAGGGCCCCCTAATGGCTAGAAACGGCCCTGCAGAGAACGTCTATGCTACGTATAAAAAATTGTCAGAAGTTCACTTGTACTCAAGTGTATACAACGTCATTATGCAACAATGAATCAACGTTGCAATATATATAACTTTTAAGTTTTACGTTGTGACTACATTAGTACAACGTCAATTTCTAACATGACTAGGATTCAATCAGGATACAATGTTGTATTTACGTAGTGTGTCTGCTGGGATACTGTACAAGTCCATGAATGACCCTAGACTAAAACAGGAAGGTCCTAGGCCCTAGCCCCATTCAGCGCCATTTCAGTAAGAATGGAATAAAGCAATAAAGAAAAATTGTATCTTGTATGGTGGGCTATTTCTTATAATAATTGTAAAGACAGTTTGCGTTTATTTTAAGAAATATAATAAACCACCACCAAATGCAATGACTCTTCGACACTGGAAGCTCAAACTTTTGGAAACAGGGAGCTGGAAAAAGATCGCTCAAAAAGCGGAAGACCAGTAACGGCGACAGGAGAAACAACAAAGAAAATGTCCTCTCCACTTTTCAAGTCGATCCAACAACTTCAACGAGAAAAGTCGCACAGGAATTGGGTATTTCCAAATTTTCAGTAGGGTAGCAAAAATATTGAAATCACAGGGGTACCACGATTACAAACCCATTTACTTTCTGCTCACATACGACGATAATTCTGATTGACAGCTACAGTTTCCTGAAACAATGAGACAAAAGTTGAACAGTGATCCAGATTTTCTTGGAAAGATCAGATTTTCAGATGAATGTGTCTTCGGTTTAACCAGGGCCGCATTTAGTGGGTGGCGCACCGTGCAAATGTCCACGGCCCTGCGCCCGATGGGCCCCGCAAATTTGAATTAAAAAAAATTAAACGTCACGTATTTGCCATCTGCGACGAGTTTTACTTTTTCCGGCAGGCGGCATGGCATCAGGCATTCTAATATCCGCTTTGATGGTGTTTAATTTGTTGTTCTTGTTAGTGTTACTCATTTCTAATGTTGTTACTAACTTACTTCTTGTTGTTTCTGTTGCAGATTCATGATTTATGTTCTTATTGTTGACATTGTAATACGTACAACATGGAAACGAGCCGTGACCGGGATCGAAGGAGGAAATATAAACCCGGTAGTGAAAAGCGTAAGGATAAGAAGCGCAGAGAAGAGTTTCTTGCGACGATGCCGAAACTGACTAATTGGATTAAATCATCAGCAACTAAGTCAGCCTCTTCAGCAGGCCCACCAGCTGCCTCCGCTACTTCAGCAGCTGCGTTTTCAGAAGACGCGTCTACGTCAGTGCAAGCCCAGCAGCTGCATTTTCAGGAGACTCGTCTACGTCAACCCCTTCAGCAGGCCCACCAGTTGCCTCCGCTACATCAGCAGCTGCGTCTTCAGAAGACCCGTCTACGTCAGTGCGTTCAGCAGGCCCACCAACTTCAGGACATGCAATTAATGACACTGGTTTGTGGCCACAAGTGCTGACCGATGACTTTAGAGAGTTCTGGATAGAGCGGAGAACATCAGATTGCCGAAATTATAACAGCGACTTCAGTAACTCTTCAACGACTGAAAGTGGTACAACACGCCGATGTACGAAGACATTATTTGTTAAGAAACATACCCTGACGAATGGGATGATTGAGGTGTCATGGCTGTGCTATTCTGAGTCCACAGGCTGTGTTTACTGTTTTGTCTGTAAATTAATGTCGAGGGCGGACAGCAAGTTCACAATCGGGTTCAACGACTGGAAGCATGGTAGACAATCGGTCGAAGCACACGGAAAATGAGAGCAACAAATGGAGTCGATGAGATATTTGTTGGTTAGAAAGTCTGTCTCCGGCCGTGTTGATTCGAAACTGGTGAACCAGTTTGAAAAGGAGTGCAACTATTGGCAGGAAGTTTTGCGGCGCTGTGTCGACGTTATCAAGTATATCACGTCACGAGGACTAGCAATTCGTGGACACGACTCCCGTTTCGGTTCACCAAACAACGGCAACTATTACGGAATTTTGGAACTTTTAAGTAAGTATGACAGTTTTCTAGCTGCGCATATAAGCGAGCATGCCAACAAAGGTAGCGGACACACCTCGTATCTCTCTCATTTCATTTGCGAGGAACTCATACTGTTGATGGCCGATAAAGTACTTCAGACGATTATCCGAGAAATCCAGCAGTCAAAATACTACTCTCTATCCGTCGACTCTACGCCTGATGTTTCCCACACCGATCAACTGTGCTTCACCGTCCGATATGTGGTTGAGTCTGGCTCCGTCGAGCGATTTCTACAGTTCATACTTATGAACACACATACAGGGAAAGGAATCACCGACGTGGTCCTCAACTTTCTGGAGACGCATGGCATTCGAATTGGAGACTGCAGAGGACAGTCTTATGATAACGCAAGCAATATGGCAGGGAAATACAACGGCGTAAAGAGCCACATCAAATCAAAATCTCCGTATGTTGAGTTTGTACCATACTCATGTGCCACTCACTAAATCTTGTGGGTAAATCGGCAGTGGACAGTTGCACAGCAGCCGTTGAATTGTTTATGCTCATTCAGAATGTCTGCACGTTTCTCGTCTCCTCGACATACCGATGGCGTCGACATGTAGAGGTTCTCGATAGTAGTTCCCGTAGTGAGAAACTAAAGGTCGACAAAGGTCTCTCCGATACCCGCTGGTCAGCCAGATCAGATGCAGTCCAATCTTTAACCGAAGGCTACGCCGAGAATATCGTGGTAGTGAATGAGCTAGCAGCAGATACCAGCCAAACTGCGGAAGCCAGGATCGAAGCCAGGGGATTGTCTAAACAGCTTCAACAACTCGAAACAGTTATTTTATTGGTTTTATGGAACACTATTCTCGAACGATTTAAAAAAACGAATGCATCTCTGCAAAAACAAGGAATGTCATTAGACTCAGCCACCCTCTTGCTGAAATCACTACTGCAATTTGTTGAAGATCTCAGATCAAGAGTTGGCGAATTCGAGGATCAGGCCATCGGAAAGTGTGGTCATCGAGTATACAAGGAATCGACTCAACGCACAAAGAAGAGAAAGCGCCACCATGACGAAATCGGAACTGCCGAAGATACGAACCTGACACCAAGAGATTCATTTCGGACCACTGCATTTCTATCGATAATTGATAAACTGTGTACCACTCTGAACACTCGTCTAGAAGCGTACGCTGTCCTGCAGAAAAGATTTGGATTTTTGTATTTCCTTCTAGTCCTGGACATCGACAGTCTTCGATAGTCAGCTGAAAATCTAGTAGAATGCTATCCGGCTGATCTGGAGAAAGCTGGTAACAGAAGTTGTGCAGTTCGCTGCCCTAATGAAACTCACCGAAAGTGAAACAAAATCCCAGACGGAACGTGAAGACATGTGCAACAGATTTTATTGGCATATGAACACAAACGAACTGAAAGGAACATTCCCAAACATGGAAATAGCAATGAGAATACACCTGTGTATGTTTGTCACGAACTGTTCTGGTGAACGTTCATTCTCGAAACTCAAACTGATCAAAAATGACCTTCGCTCCACAATGGGCCAGGAGCGCCTTTCCTCCCTGGCGCTGTTGAGTATAGAGCATGAGGTGTTGCAGTCGGTGAGTTTCGAGGACACAATCACGCAGTTTTCCAAACAAAAAGCCAGGAAGCGTCCTATGTAATATTCATTACAAATCTACACTCAATCTACAGTACAGTAAGCTGTACAGTTTAACTGTTTATTAAGTGCATTACAACTGTGTAGCTGTTTATTAAGTGCATTACAATAACTGTGTAGATGTTTATTAAGTGCATTACAACTGTGTAGCTGTTTATTAAGTACATTACAATAACTGTGTAGATGTTTATTAAGTGCATTACAACTGTGTAGCCTACTAGTGTAGCTGTATACACTCTATGTGTACATAGTTAAATTATAGTCTTTAATATCACATTAATAAGCCGAATGGCTTCCGCATGTGTGTTTTGTGTGTTAAAAAAATATATCTGTTATGTGCATTACAAAATATTGTCATTCATTAACACACTAAAATAATACATCCCGAGAAATAGTTTGCCCAAGGCTCCGCACACTGTAAATACGCCCCTGGGTTTAACGAGTAAAGGAAACAAACACAACATTCACTACTGGGCGAAAAAAAACTACGATTGGATAAACCCGTTAAAACGGCTACACTAACAGTTTGGGCGTGCATTGGTTATTCTAAAGTGTTAGAATATGTCATTTATAATAGGATAAGTACTTACTTGCAGACTTATGACAATCAGTTTGGCTTTAGAGTGAAACATGGTACTGACATGTGTATTTATACGAAATGGGACGATTTGGCGCCGCCGTTTGGGCGCAGAGCCGGTTTGGGACGATTTGGCGCCGTTTGGCCGCCACAGTTTGGGCGCCACCGTTTGGGCGCAGAGCCGGTTTGGCGCCGCCCCCAGGTCTACACTCAGGACTTAACATTTAAAATATATAAACAATTGAAACAATAAAAATTATAAAGATTTATTTAGAACCATCATTACAATAGTTTTATCTGCCCCCTTGACGATTGATTAGGTTCAGTCATGATATTTTCGTTAAAACTAACAAAAATATCACGACTTAACCTAACCAATCGTCACTGCCCGGTTAGGTCAACTGTACGCCCTTGACGATTGGTTAGGTTAAGTCGTGATATTTTCGTTAGTTTTAACAAAAATATCACGACTTAACCTAACCAATCGTCAAGGGGGCAGATAACGGAAAAGTACCCATATTATATATACACCTTACATTGTTTTTTGTATGTATTCGTCCTTTGCACTGACTCTTTTGCTCGCACCGCCAAAAAAGTAACGAAGGGTCGCGCTTGCTAAATTTATCAAACACATACAAATATCCATTATGTGAAAACTTCTGTTTCCCTTTCTTACTTGATATATTTTCAGACATTTATGCTATTAAGGGCAACAACACAACTTATCTGAAAAGACAGACAGCACTTCAGGTTAATAACCAAGTATTACTATTTAATACTTAATACTAATTAACGGCGGCGCCAAACCGGCTCCGCGCCCAAACGGTGGCGCCCAAACGGTGGCGCCCAAACGGCGGCGCCAAATCGTACCCGACCGGTATTTATATGCTAAAGGAAGCCGTCCTAAAGTACAAGATGTCAAGTAACAATGTATATTCCTGTTAAATGCCAAAAACTTCACTTTTCTACGTGAAGGTCAAAATATGATAATAAAAACCCACTCTAAAAGACAGTTTATTTCCACAACAGTTTCGATGCCCACTGGCATCCTCTTCGGGTGGATACAGAAAAACGAATGATCCAAAAACAAGAAGGAAAACCGTCCATTAAGAAATTCGCACCTAGGTTAGATCCCGTTCTCCCGACATCGGAAGGGCATTTTTATTAAAGGGACCCGCTTATAAGTACATTCGCACAAATTTAACACTATCTCCTTGTTCTATACATACAGATTCTATTATTTTTTTATTTTTTTTACATAATTATTAAATTTATTATTACATTTATTACATTTAATATTGCATTATTATTTATTACAGAAATTATAAATTTATTACATTGATTATTACATTGTTGTTTATTACACAGAAATTATATAATAATATAATAATATAATATACAGTATTTCTATCCTTAGTATATGAACTGTCACTGTATTAATAATATTTGTCATATGGACTGTAGTCTGCCAATAAACCTTCTCATTTTCATTTTCATAAACTGAAAAACGAATGAAAAAGGCGAGAAGAAAACAATCCAGAGACCATTAAGAAATTCGCACCAGGTTAGATCCCGTTCCCCCGACACCAGAAGGGCATTTTATTAAAGGGTCCCGCTTATAAGTACATTCACACAAATTAAAACTATCTTCTTGTTCTATACATACAGATTCTATTATTTTGACATAATTACTGCATTTATTATTGCATTTACGTTTTTTTAACATTTATTATTATTACCTTTACACTTATTATTACATTTATTTTATCACCTTTATTACTACATTTACATTTATTTCCACATTTATTACTTCCATTATTACATTAACATTTACGTTTATTATTCCATTTACATTTCACCAAAAAACGAGTAAGGAAACAATCCAGAGACCTTTAAGAAATTCACACTTAGGTTAGAACCCGTTCACCCGACGCCGTAAGAGATTTTTTGATCAAGAATCTCATTAGAGGGTCCAGCTTATAAGTACCTTCGCACAAATTAAAATTATCCACTTGTTCTATCCATACAGATTCTATTTTTTTTTTCGTTTCACATAATTATTACATTTATAAAGTAACTTACTTGATTCCCATTTTATAGCATGATAATTTTGGCTGGCGTGATAAAAAATTGCCTTATTAGTATTACAACTTATGAAAGCATATTTGTGTTCTTTAATACGGGTTTCAATATTTCTTCCAGTTTCTCCTACGTATACTTTTCACAACTTTTACAGGGAATGCTGTAGACCAGGGCTTCTCAAACTTTTTTCACTTGCGACCCCTTTGGATCAGACAAATTTTTTCGCGACCCTTCACTCAATGTCATAAAAGCAATAGGTACTAACACTGTATATTTATGAAAAAAATAATATTTTCAAATGTTCCTGCGACCCCCAATAATATTTACGCGACCCCTAGTTTGAGAAGCGTGGCTGTAGACACAGGCTTGTTCCTGTTTTGCAACGTTATTCCTAACCAATTTACTTTTTACGGTAGACAAATATTTGAACGCCAAAGCAAACTTAAAATCTTTCGCCAACGGTTTTACTCTTTCTAAGCCGGCAATATAAGGTAAACTCACATATTATTTTTGGTTAACTGAAGGTTCCCGAGGGGCATAAAAAGAACTAGGCATGCCCACATCTGTATTTTTAGAACTGATAAAACTCTGTGTCACCAATAATGCCTTCTCCTTCGGTGAAGAATTTTATTTGCAACTTTTGGTATGGGAATGGGGTCGGTCCCCTTTATCCCCAATACTGAGTACATTTTACATGGAATATTATGAGCCGGAATTGTTGCAAACAATATGTCCCAGGAATCTAATTTGGTTTCGTTATGTAGATGATATTTTCTCATTTTGGCCTGACCACTGGAACAACTTTGACACTTTCTTTCAGTCATTAAATAATCTTATTCCCTCTATTAAATTTAAATATGAATGGGAGAACGACAAACAATTACCTTTTCTTGATGTTTTAGTCATTAACGAAAGCGGAAAGCCCAATTTCACGGTCTATAGAAAACCTACTCATTGTATTTCGTACACTCATTATTTTTCATATCATGATGAAGGGGTTAAAAGCTCAATTATTTCTTCCATGTTTCTAAGAGCACTCAGGATTTGTAGCCCACATTTGCTGGACCCAGAAAATTCAAAGATTTGGAACATTTTTAAGGATTTAAAACATCCTGAGTGGTTTATCAGAAAGGCGTATTTTAAATCCAGAAATTCTTTTTATGCCCCTCGGGAACCTTCAGTTAACCAAAAACAATATGTGAGTTTACCTTACATTGCCGGCTTAGAAAGAGTAAAACCGTTGACGAAAGATTTTAAGTTTGCTTTGGCGTTCAAATATTCGTCTACCGTAAAAAGTAAATTGGTTAAGAATAACGTTGCAAAACAGGAACAAACCTGTGTCTACAGCATTCCCTGTAAAAGTTGTGATTTAGTATACGTAGGAGAAACTGGAAGAAATATTGAAACCCGTATTAAAGAACACAAATATGCCTTCAGAAGTTGTAATACTAATAATGCAATTTTTTATCACGCCAGCCAAAATGATCATGCTATAGAATGGGAATCAAGTAAGTTACTTTATAAATGCAATAATTATGTCAAACGAAAAATAATAGAATCTCTATGGATAGAACAAGTGGATAATTTTAATTTGTGCGAAGGTACTTATAAGCTGGACCCTCTAATGAGATTCTTGGTCAAAAAATCCCTTACGGCGTCGGGTGAACGGGTTCTAACCTAAGTGTGAATTTCTTAAAGGTCTCTGGATTGTTTCCTTACTCGTTTTTTGGTAAAATGTAAATGGAATAATAAACGTAAATGTTAATGTAATAATGGAAGTAATAAATGTGGAAATAAATGTAAATGTAATAATAAAGATGATAAAATAAATGTAATAATAAGTGTAAAGGTAATAATAATAAATGTTTAAAAAACGTAAATGCAATAATAAATGCAGTAATTATGTCAAAATAATAGAATCTGTATGTATAGAACAAGAAGATAGTTTTAATTTGTGTGAATGTACTTATAAGTGGAACCCTTTAATAAAATGCCCTTCTGGTGTCGGGGGAACGGGATCTAACCTGGGTGCGAATTTCTTAATGGTCTCTGGATTGTTTCCTTCTCGCCTTTTTCATTCGTTTTTCGGTTTATAATTTCTGTATAATAAACAACAATGTAATAATCAATGTAATAATAAATTTATAATTTCTGTAATAAATAATAATGCAATATTAAATGTAATAAATGTAATAATAAATGTAATAATAAATTTATAATTTCTGTAATAAATAATAATGCAATATTAAATGTAATAAATGTAATAATAAATGTAATAATTATGTAAAAAAACATAAAAAAATAATAGAATCTGTATGTATAGAACAAGGAGATAGTTTTAAATTTGTGCGAATGTACTTATAAGCGGGTCCCTTTAATAAAAATGCCCTTCCGATGTCGGGAGAACGGGATCTAACGTAGGTGCGAATTTCTTAATGGTCCCTGGATGGTTTTCCTTCTTGTTTTTGGATCATTCGTTTTTCTGTATCCACCCGAAGAGGATGCCAGCCAGTGGGCATCGAAACTGTTGTGGAAATAAACTCTGTCTATTAGAGTGGGTTTTTATTATTATATTCCTGTTTTTTGGATGCATCAAAAGCATTTGATAGAGTTAATAACCATCACAAACTTTTCAAGAAACTCTTGTGTCGAGGGGTACCTAAATATATACTTAGGATACTTGTATTCTAGTATACGGAAATGGATGGAAAAGTACTGTATCAATAGGTTTTAAGTTAACTAATGGTGTTAGGCAAGTGGGTATATTATCACCCTATCTTTTCTATATATACATGGATGACCTTAACAATGAACTAAAAACTGCATGTACTGGCTGTGTCACTGAAAAGGAAAAAAAATAATTATTTAATGTATGCTGATGACCTTGTTCTCATGTCACTCACTCCCCATGGGCTGAGAGTAATATTAGTGATGAGTGAACAATATGGTATAGAAAATGACATCACCTATAATGGGGCAAAGAGTTGTGTTCTGATTTTTAGGTGTAATCTACTGAAACATGTATCATGAATGAATGGTCAGACAGTAATTGTCAGATATACATGTACTGTAAATACTTAGGTCATGTAATTATTCACGAGCTACGAGATGCACTTGATATTGAGAGGCAACGTAAAAAGCTGTATGCACAGGGTAACATAATATGCTACTAAGGAAATTTGTTGTGTGTTCAGAATCAGTCGAAATATATCTTTCTAGAATTACTGTACTGCATTGTGTGCAGTGGCGTAACTAGGGTGGGGCAGGTGGGGCGCGTGCCCTTGGCGCCAAATTTGGGGGGGGGCGCCATTTTTATGATTTTTAAAAAAAATTTAAGAGTAAAAACATGCTCTTTTGGAAATGTACCGGTACCATATCTCTAGCCATCGAATTTCCATGAATTTCAGATTTTTAACTTCATTTAACTTTTTTAATGCATTCTATTTTTATTAGAATTTTATTATGAATTATTAATTTATTCTATTTTTTTGTTTCTTTCTCTAGAAAATTTTACCTTGAAGCGAACATTTCCGATACCGAAAAGTTCGAAAAAAAAGCTGAGTGGAGCAGAAGGCAGGAAGAAAAGAAAAATGCAAGAAGCAGAAGCTAAAAAGTCAAGTTGCTTTATGATGTCATTTCTTGAACAGCAACAAGCTGGTCCTTCATCAGCATTAACTGCATCAGATATGAGTGTTGACCAACCCGCCAGTGTATCAGAAGGAGAATTAAGTGTCTTTCAAGAACCAGAAGTGTCTTTCAAGAAGCCAGAAGATACTAAAACTTTGAGTAGCGAAAAGCAGGAAAAAACAGCAGAGCCTATACAAGATGCGATTCAGCATCACGATGTAGGCTTCTTGGAGTTTGATAAAATATCAAAAAAAGTAATTTTATCAGATGCCCTGAGGACAGAAATGGTCACATTGGGTTCGAAGTATTTTCAAAATAGTGAAGGGTCATTTGTTCCCACACAAACCCGATCAATGAATGAAAGATGGTTTAAAAGAAAGTTGGGAAATGGATGTGGAGAAGAAGTTTGGCGCTCATGGCTTGTTTATTCTCCAGAGAAGAAAGCAGCTTTTTGCTTTTGTTGTTTGCTATTTTCTCAAATTGACAATCAGTCTTCATTGGAGCAAGAAAATGGGTTCAATAATTGGAAAACATCAGAAAGGCTTAGCACCCATGAAAATGCAAAAAATCATCGATACTGCTTCACCCAATGGAAGGAAATGGAAAGAAATCTTTTAGAAAACAGAGGAATCATCGACGTAGAGCTTCAAGCTCAAAGTGCAGCAGAAAAACAAAAATGGCGAGATGTTCTCCACAGAATTCTCCATTGCATAAAATTTTTAGCAACTCAGAACCTTGCATTGCGTGGTCACAAGGAATCCCTTAGATAGGAAGAAGAAAGCAATATTGGAAATTTTCTTGGGTTATTAAAATTGTTGGCAAGGTTTGATCCTGTCATGAAAGAACATCTCAGTATTGTGGAAAAGCACCCTGGAAGAACATCATATTTATCTCCGTTAATGCAGAATGAATTTATTCAGCTGATGGCTTCTACTGTTCGCCAGAAATTGTTACAGAGCATTCATAAGGCCAAATATTTTGGCCTCATGTTTGATTCTACTCCAGATCAAGCACATCGAGAGCAAATGGCAGAAACAGTTCGTTATGTTGATATTGATTTTCAGGAGAAAACAATTTTTATAAAAGAGTCTTTTCTTGGATTTATCCAATTAAAACGAAAGGATGCTGAAAACATTGTGGAAGTGATTTTGGAACAACTGGAAAAAGACAAAATGCCGTTAGAAGACTGTCGATCTCAATGCTATGACAATGCTGCAGTTATGGCTGGTTATAAAAGTGGTGTTCAACAGAGGATTATTGAAAAAAATAGCAAAGCTATTTTTGTAAACTGCGATAATCATTCTCTCAATTTGGTTGGAGTGCGTGCTGCTAACCATGACGCAATGATGGTGACTTTTTTTTGGTGCAATTCAGTCGCTTTATTCATTCTTTTCACGTTTAACTCTCCGTTGGCAAAAGCTGAAAGATGCCATACCAATAGTTGTCAAATCTGAATCTGAAACTCGATGGAGTTCCAGAACAGAGGCTGTGAAGCCTGTTCATGAATACTTTGATATTATAGTGGAACTCTTGCAAAGCATGGTTGATGATCAAAATGAAACTGCTGATACAAGAGGTGATGCAAGGCAGGTGCTGAATCAAATTTTGACTTTTCATTTCTTGGCTTTGCTTGGATTTTGGAACAAAATTCTTGTTCGGATTGATCGTGTTCAAAAACGACTCCAAGATCATACCATAAACTTTCATGATGCTGCTTATGATTTAAAAGCCCTTCAAGATTATTTTTTAAGCAGTCAAGAATCATTGGCCAGTGAATCACTTGAAGCAGGGCTGAAACTGTGTGATGAATGGGATATTCAAGTAGAAAGACGCCCCAGAAAGAAGAAACAAATGCCTGGTGAAAAAGCCAAGGATGTAGGGTTAACTGCGAAAGAAGAAATGATGAGAATAATGAAAGAAACTATTGATCGTCTCCATAATGAAATGGAAGAAAGATTTGTCCGTCTCCATGACTTGGATTCAAAATTTGGATTTCTTTTAGATGCTAGAGGATTATTGTTTGACTCAAATGAGAGCAACAGTAGTCATGACGTAAATATCTTAAAGAAAAGTTGTCCCAACCTTGGACAGTTTTATAGCAATCATATTGACGGCTTTGAGCTTTATGAAGAAATCCTGGATTGTAAGATGCTTCTGAAAAGTCGCCCAAATGTTCAGCTTTCTAAAGCTGAGGAACTCCTCAAGTTTATTGTTCAGTATGGAGATGAAAATGTTTTTCCAAATTTGAGAGTAGCTATTCAGATAATGTTCATTATTGCAATTTCAATTGCCAGCTGTGAGCGATCTTTCAGCAAGTTAACATTGATCTTATCATATTTGAGAGCTTCAATGGGCCAAGAAAGACTTTCTGCTTTAGCCTTGCTCAGCATTGAACGTGAGGAAACTGAAATAACAACTTTTGATGACATTATTGATAAGTTTGCATCAGCAAAAGTAAGAAAAATACATGTTTAGTGTGAAGTTCCAAATTATTCATTAAAAGAGCCAAAAATAATAGGTGCAAACAAGGCATTTCTTTTAAAGTACCATATAATTGGAGTGATTTTTGTCAGTATCTAATATTCTAATTGCTAATTCTGCTATCGGTAATTCAGTAAAATTCGAGAAAACATCAAAGTGTATTCTCATGAAAAGTTATGCCTCTCCTTGTACATATATTAATTGTTTCTGTTGTAATTCGGCAAATAATTAACCATACTTTGGTTCTATAAAATTAAATTGTATTAATAAATATTTAATATCAACCTTAATAGTAAATATACGCGGTTATGTACAGTATATGGATAGAAAAACATTAAAGTATAAACTGTAAAAATAATTTTTATGAATTGTATTTTCATTTCATTTCAATTTATTTTTAAATATTTTTGTACAGTTTTATATGTATATAACTGTTTTTCATTTTCATTTGTCATAAAATAAACTTCTTGTTAAAAGTATATTTTGTTAGCGGTATTATTACGAGTAACCAGTTTGAGTACCATTATAAGAATTCAGCCAGAATTTTAAGGAACATTGGTTTTAAGGGCGCCATTTATTGATTTGCCCTGGGCGCGATCAACCCTAGTTACGCCTCTGATTGTGTGCATCCCATCTGTGGCGGAACTATACAAAAACTGCTATGAATAAACTCCGTTGCTTATAATAATATTTTACGTATGTTATATAGGGAACTAAAATGGTGCAGTGGCAGTTTTATGTTTACTACGCATAACCTACCTACCTACCAGCCAAATGTTAATTCGGAGGAATAGGCGTCTATATAATTTAATTACTAGGGTTCAAAACAGCTGTGATGTGTTATCGTGCAATGTCCTTTCCAAAGATACTGTGTACCTCTCACCTACAACATGTGGCAGTCTTGGTTCAGACAACTGCTGGTCTACAATGCCTTATTTTTGTAATGTAGCAAAGCTTGTACTTACATATTAACCTCTTAACGATCGAAGTTTTGTAGGGTTAAGTTGTGAGTGCGTGTATGGGAAATGGTACATATTCGACCCAGTGGTCCAAAAGAGGTTAAGTTAAGTGTATGATAAGGTTAGATTTGTATATTAAGTGGCTATGCTGGCCTTACTTTTTTACTAAGTGTAAGAGTTGTTAAGTTGTGTGACTATGGATTGTGAATGACCCGCAGTAAAGCTGTTTTGTTTGTTTGTATGAAGCACATTAGCATTGATATCACCACTAATAGGTACACATGTTACGTCCAACTCATCAATAATACTGCTGACCTGCCTCAATTTAACGGGATAATCTTTTTATTATCAACTACCTGAAAAGGCATATAGATACAGAGAACGATCAATTTTTTATTGTCTACACAAATTCCTATTCCAGTTATCCAGTTCAAACCAAGTTTTAATTCACTAATATATTTCCCATACCCTCACCTCCATAAAATAGCTACCCCACCACGTGGATGGCCTGCAAGGAGACCATCTTGTTCATCTCTGGTGGCCTTCCCTATCCTATGAAAGTGACTGGACAGACTATTCAGGTCCTTAAGTCCTGTTTCCTGTAGACAGAGAATATCAGCATTCTCTAACAGTTTATCAGTTACTGTATGATCCGCCTGTGTTTGCCGTGATTGCCTAAGCTTAGTCTTCTAAAGTTATGAGAGATTACCTTGAATGTTGTATTAAGAAGATGCAAGGGTTCTGCCATCCATTCCCTTGAGAAGGCACATTGTCTACATGTTGAATTCCATATATACTAGGTACAGCAGTTACAGCACTAGACCCAGGCTGGGTCCCCTACGTCTATATATATATATATATATATATATATATATATATATATATATATATATATATATGATCAGTCTTTCCTTGTGAACAGACGTGTTTTATCGAGTGTCCAGTGTTATCAATTGAATAAGTGGTTTTCGTTGAGGTGTCTTTAAAAAAAAATAGTGTTTGGTGCATTCTTAACTTAATTTACTTCGTGTTACTAATCATTCATTGACGAATATATTTCATTTATTGACTTTATTCAGTACTATATTATTTGATTAAACCAAGGCTAGTGCACGTGGCTTGCCTTGTTTGTCTTTCAAATCTATCAGAAAACGAGGAGTCATAAGGTTCATTTTCCCTTCCTTCGAGAGATCAGGTAGAGTGTGGTCACTAGGGTGTGTCAATTTTGGGGGTGAAATGACTAAATTGAAAATCATGTGATTTGGTAGCAATTTAATGTAATCATTTGGCATACAAAATAATATCCTTGCTTCAAAAACAATAAAAAATAACTCCTACCTACATCAATTTTAATTAAAAAATTTCATTTTTCCGTAAATTCGTAACAAAATAACAAATGTGCGCAAACATCCTATCAACATTTAAAGTGGCAATAAGATATCATTCAGAGTCTTTATTTGAAAGTAACCAATGCAGTCATGTCCTTTTTGCTGCGGTTCCTTGACATCAGCATTCGGCTTGCTACTTGCGCTTTGATATAGCCTTCTCGCCTCTCGTGACTGTAAACTTGACTAGCTGCTTCTGTGACCATTTTCACACATCTCTCCACACTCTGAGTGTGAGAAGGCCACTTTGGCACTTGCATTGGGGCCTCTTTAAGTTGTGTTAAATCTTTGTTTGTTATACATGTTGTCAGTGGTGGCTCCAAAACTTCCGAACTCAAGTTAACTAATTCTGACAATTTCGTGGCATTGACGTTTATCGGAGGTACCTTCCTTGTCTGAACAGAGCAGTCTCCCAGCTGGTCATCATCTAGTGATGTTCCTCTAAGCTTTAGAATGATTTCCACATCCTCAGTTCGCTCTTTTGGTACATTGGCTGCAGAGTATTACTTGCAAAACTGCCTCTGGCCTAGCATACCTGGCGGACCTTCTCACCACAGGTAACACGATGTCCACCACTACTTTCCTTTGGGTTCTCAGTAGCTGTAATTGAAACAAGATGTGGTTGGGCCATTTCATCCACATTGGATTAAGTTTTACATTGAACCAGTGAGGAAGATAAAACCCAATAATAAATTCAACAATCAACATCAAATTCTGTAGCATTTTGCCCTTCAGTGCATGTTTGGAAACCCAAATCCTGCAGAAACGAATCGCTGTAGTTAACCAACGACTGTGACTTACGGGTCCAATCTCCAAGAGAGCCAGATTTTGAGGCAACTCTCCTGATCTGATTGCTTGAACAATATGATAAGCGTAAGATTGATCCGTGCTGAGGTCTTTGATAACTTCTTCAGACAACACTGGAAGGGGACGGCCTACTTCGACCTTTGGAAATTTTGTATTTATTTCTAATTCCTTTGCTTCATCTAGCATGTTGCCAAGGGGGCATAACCACTTGTTGTTGCTCTTTGTAGGACCATCAAGTTCCTGGATGAGACGACGAAGAGGTAGTTCCACTGTGTGCAAATCACATACAATCCAAACAAGCCTTCTTTCAAGTTTTTCCTCTAAATGCGTCATAACACCGCCCTGCCATCCAGTGTTCACCGCAGTTGAGTCTCCACCAACGGCCTGCAGTGAACTGTCAAGTCTTCTTTCTTGAAGCCAACATATTATTTGATCAGCAATTGCCTCTGCATGTTTCTTGCCTTCTACTTCTGCTTCAGAAACAAAGTGAAACAAATAGCGGCCACCAGGTTCGGAACACACAGAGTAGTGGTGTTCTTTGATGAGACTGGGAAACTTCCTGTCCATTCCCTCTACCTCTAGGAGAACTTTTGTATCATCTCTTCTTCCATCAAACAAAAGGCGAGAGACCTTCCTCCTTCAAATCTTTTTCATGCGGATCAGATATTTCCTTCATTATTTTTTCTTGTGCTCTTCTTATCTTATTATGATCTATCACTAAGGATGTATCCTCTCGGCTGATGAGGCCTGCATCTATCCAAGCGGCAGTGGCAATCTCTGCAGTCTCTCGTAGCCCCGTATGGTGGCGAATACTGGCAAGGGCAATGTTTGAGATGTCTTTAGTGTTGTATTTCATTCTCTTCGGCGAAGGTTCAGATGGCATTTTGGAGCTATCATCTGATGTTGCTTCTTTCTGTTCATCTGAAGAGCTTTCAAAGAAGTGAGAAACCTCTTCGTAGAGCTCTTCATCTCTTTGGGTGGCTTCTTCACTCTTCTTTTTCTTCCTTTCTTCCCTCTCTCGGATTTTCTCTTTTTTCTTAGCAATAACAATCTGTTTTTTGGTTTCTGAATAATCTGCCGAACCAATCTGCATACTTCCTTGGCCTCCTGCCTTTGTTCTCTGTGCCTTTATGAAAGCCAGCTCCAAAACAGGGATCTTCTTCTCACGAGGACAGCGACAATCAATGTGAGGGTGAGGTTCTCTTCCGCATGAGGTCTGAACAACTGGCTTCAGAATACAACTCTATGGGACAATGGCAGTTAAAAATTTCAAGAAGAGTATCAACTGTGTGCAGAAATTTATTTTTCTTTGCTAGTTTTCCTTTACCAAGTGATGTCTCAACTGCTTTGTGCCACAGCTTTGTTAATTTTAGCTCAATAGTTCTATACTGATTGAGTACAGGTGGTTTGACTAACACATTAGTTTTTTTCCACTGATGCAGAAGAAGGGGAATCATGTCCCTTATGAGTTCTTTCTCTGTGTAGTTCCTTCTATCCTTTGTATTTTGTTCACGAAGGAGTAACCCTAGTCTCAGCATGTCTCGCACTGTTGGTAGTTCTGGTACGGGAAGCTCCTTGCCTGTACCGACTAACAGGCTCAAGTGGCATGACGACTGACCTCTTGTCTTCAATTTTGGCATCTTAGGAATATCTGAAAAGAAAGAAAAACATTTAAGTATTTTATATTAATTACGATCTTTCAAAGTTGTCATTCGATGTTCTAAAATTCAATAAAAAAATATTTCATGGGATTACAACATAATTAGACAGAAGAATATGATAATAATAAATAATTGTAATAATCAATAATCCATACTTACAGTTAAACTCTAGTATTCGTCTAGTAGAATAACTATGAAGTAGGTACAAGAGCAATAACAGCAAACCACCGTCTATGACATCTAAGAGGCAACTGAGGACTGAGAGTGAGGGACAGTTCTATTCATGTTGTGACTTGTACATTGTACAACAACTATATAACCTTGAAAACACTCCATATGCGATCAGTGGGATAATTCTGTGACAGATGAATAGTTAATCAATTTATGTCCTATTATTTAGTAAAAGAGTCAATTTCTGAAACTTTAAGGTAAAATTGATGTAGGTAAGGGTTATTTTATTTCATTTTGGTTGGCCAATTTCAAGTTTTGACATGAAAAGACACTATTTTCACTACCAAAATTGATTTGAAAAAAGTTGACAAAACTGACACACCCTAGTGGTCACACACCGTGGGAAAAAGGAAAAAAGTCGGTCGAATCGCGATCAGATAAGTATTATTAATACTCTCTCCTTTACAGATCTTTCGTCGGTAGCTTAATTATATATTCATTTAGTATAAATTTGTGTTATAAGAACCTGTTTCTGCGTTTCAAGAACATTTTCGCGGGCTTGCACAGGTGACGGCACAATAAGCACGCGGTAGACCTACGTTGTAATTTATTAATTTCGAAACGTTCGTTTTTTTTTGTTTTTTGTTTTTTAACTAATTAAAAGCATGGCACCCCTGTCAAGTACTTGCAGTCGCTGTGAAGGGAAATTTGCCGCTTACGCGTTTACAATGGCTAATAATAATGAACAGTTAGTTTGCAGGTGGTGCTCAAGCATGGAAGTGCTGAGGAACGAGTTAGAACGTCAGAGGGAGGCCAGAGTTAGGCTTGTAGAAAGCGTGATGCTCCTGACGGCAAAATTAGAATCCCTTGAGACTCCAGTTACGACCCCTTCTGCCTCAGTTTCTACTAATAATATAAATAGTACTAATAGCCCTCTCTCTTCCCCTAGTTCACGACCCTTCGTTCGAGAACGTAATGGGGCCCCACTGAGAAAACCTAAGACTTGTCTACCAGTAATAACAAACAATAAGTTTTCTGTTTTAGGTTTCGAAGATGCTGATGAACCGGAAATACGACTCGTTGGCGATTCCATTGTTCGAGGGCAGCTCGAGGAATTCTGTGGGAGAAACCCTCATCGTAGGCGTCGTTACTGCTACCCTGGTGCAAGGGTGGATATAACTAATAGTGTTGACCATTTTACAGAGGGTACCGCCGAGGACACAACGTATGTTATTCATTTTCGGTACTAACAACGTTTTAAATTCTAGATCGGAAGAACTGCTGGCTAGGTACAGGGACATATTAGAGCGATTAAAGGAAAAAACTAATAAGATTGTTTTAACAGGTATACTTCCTCGAATTATCCAATGTAACGATTTCTACAGCAAGGCGACCTATATTAACAATAACCTAAAGTCTCTTTGCCAACAGGAAGGAGTGCATTTTGCGAATTTTTGGAACAGTTTCTACGGCAGGAGGGACTTGTTCCTCGGAGATGGACTTCATCTTAATGACGTTGGAGCTGCGCGTTTAGGAAGACTATTTCATAATACTGTCTCTTCTTTTCAGGCTGCCGTAACTCGAACGGTCCCAGCGTAAATTCCACAAATTTCCCCTGCGCTCGCGAAGGTGTCGCAATTACAAACAATTTGAAGGTTCTATCCTTAAATGCTCGTAGCTTACGAAATAAAATAAACGAATTTTTTTCTTTAATTGCTTGTAAAGACTATGATTTAATTGCGATAAATGAATCGTGGCTTAGCACTGAAACACGTGACTTTGTAGGGGAGTATCAAATTAGAGGTTATAGACTTTTTGTTAAAAACAGAATAGGTAGGCGAGGAGGCGGTGTTATGTTGTATATCAAAGATAATATTGCGAACGTTATAGAAGTAAAGCACACAATTCCAGAACCAATAGATTCGACTATAGCAGAACTTAAATTGAACGATTTCAAACTTGTTGTTGCGGTTATATATAGGCCCCCTAATCAAACAGCTGATACGGACGAAGCGTTATATCGTGAACTAAAGAGAATAATAGGTAGTGAGCAGGCTTTAGTTATGGGTGACTTTAATTGCGCCAACGTGAATTACGATACAATGCAGGGAGACGCGGAAGGTAATCGTTTAGTTAATTTTCTCGAGGATAGCTTTCTTATTCAAAAGGTTGGGGAACCTACGAGGTTGGACAGTATTTTAGATTTAGTAATAACTACGGATGATAGGCTAATTACTGATCTTCAAGTAATAGAACCGTTAAGCAATAGCGATCACAATATGGTAGAGTTTGTCCTCTCAGTAAGTCACTCGAAACCAGCTAACTCGACTAAAATTCCTAACTTCCAGCACGCAGACTTTTGTAAATTTCGAAATAAATTGTCACACGTCAATTGGGAAAACGTAATGGGGAACTCCAACGCAAAACTAATGTGGGAATCGTTTGAAACAGTATTTAGGACTATAAATGAGGAATGTGTACCGTACAAAATTAAGCGTGCGAAAGTAAATAACAAGCCCTTGTGGTTTACTTCTAGAGTAGGAGACATTATAAAGAGTAGAGATAGGGCTTATAGGCTACATAAGTGCGATAAAGACAATTTGTGGTTACGAAACAACTACATATCTCTAAGGCGTGAAGCGAAAAGTGTAATAAAAAAGTCCAAGCGCGAATTTGAAATCTCCATAGCTCGTGACGGTAAAGAAAACCCCAAGCGATTCTTTCAATACGTCAACAATAGAAATCCAGTAAAAAGTGTCTTGGGGCCGTTGAAAAATGTTAACGGAGATCTAGTTTCTGAAAACAAGGAAATGGCTACCTTGCTAAACGAATTTTTACGTCAGTTTTTACTATAGAAGATGTAACGAATATCCCTACGGTCATAGACATAATACCTTTTGATAATGGTAATATTTTGGATAATATTGTGGTTAGTGAAGGGAGGTAATGCGCTATATTGATAAAATGAAAACGCGTAAATCACCGGGCCGGATTCCATATATCCCATACAACTAAAAGAATTAAAAGATAGCATTGTTGTGCCGCTAACAAAGATTTTTAATGCGTCTATTTCTGAGGGGTGCGTACCAGATAATTTCAAGTTAGCAAACGTAACACCTATCTTTAAGAAAGGCGATAAAGGTGCGGCGGGAAATTATAGGCCAATCAGTTTAACGTCTGTTGTAGGTAAGCTACTGGAATCAATAATTAGGGATCGTATAGTCGAACACTTAGAATTGCATAACTTAGTTAGAAATACGCAGCACGGTTTTAGGCGAAACAAATCTTGCTTAACTAATCTTTTAGAATTTTTTCAAAGCGTGGTTGACGTTTACGATAGTCATCGGGCGGTTGATGTAGTGTATTTAGATTTTCAAAAAGCGTTTGACACCGTACCGCACAAAAGACTCATTGAGAAAACTAAGGCTCATGGAATCAGGGGTGTAGTAATAAATTGGATAGAAGAGTGGTTGCGAGGTAGGAAACAGAGGGTGGTCGTTGATGGAGCGGAGTCGTGTTGGGCTAATGTAGCGAGTGGCGTTCCTCAGGGTTCTGTATTGGGCCCCTTGCTTTTTCTTATATATATTAACGATTTAGATGTCGGCCTAGTCAGTACAGTTTCAAAGTTTGCGGATGACACGAAGGGTGGTAGGGCGATTAATGACGAAGATAGAGGTAAAATCCAGAATGATCTGAATAAAATCGTTGATTAGTCAGTCACATGGCAAATGAGATTTAACGTCGATAAGTACAAAATTTTACATATAGGTTCGCGTAATGGTAATTTTGCGTATAGTATGTCAGGAAAAGAGTTGATAAGCGTACAGCAGGAAAAAGATTTAAGAGTTATAGTCACTGGTGATTTAAAAGTAGCGAAACAAAGTACAGCAGCGGTCAATAAAGCGAACAAAGTGTTAGGTTTTATAGGTCGGAATTTTGAGTACAGATCGCGCGATATTATAGTTCCTCTTTATAAATAATTAGTTAGACCCCATTCGGAGTACGCGATCCAATTTTGGAATCCTGTGCAAAGATATGGACAAAATCGAAAGAGTTCAAAGACGAGCAACTATGATGATTCCGTCGCTTAGGTCAAAGTCGTACGAGGATAGGCTTAAAGAGTTAAAATTGACTAACTCGAGACTAGGAGGCTAAGGGGTGATCTAATCCAGGTTTTCAAAATTATGAATGGGTTCGATAACGTAGATAGAAATAGCTTTTTCGAAATATCTCAATATAATAGGACTAGAAATAACGGGTGTAAGTTGACAAAAGCAAGGTTCGAGACAGCAGTTGCCAAAAACTTTTTTACGCATAGAAGAGTAAATAGGTGGAATAGTTTGCCGGTAGAAGTAATTAGTAGCACGTCTATAAACATGTTTAAAAATCGATTAGACGCATATGTTGATAGATTGGGTATAGTTTAAGGTAGTAAAATTAAGGGTTGGATAAGATAGATTTTGATTCTCTTTCCATTAAAGATCACAGTAACCAGACTAGAGGTCATAGTATGAAATTATTTAAGCCAAGATGTAGAACAAATTTAAGAAAACATAGTTTTACAAACAGAGTAAGTTTTGGAACAGTCTGACAGAAGAAGTGGTGACTTCTGATACAATTGATTCTTTCAAAAGAAGGTTGGATAGTTTGATGTCTGCAAGGGACATCTGGTGATAAGTGTTTAAGCCCATTTTTATTGCAGGAATGGTACTGGTTTATTTTATATATATTATGTACATTTAGGTGATAGATCCCACAGCTCAACACAAGTGTTGTGGGATAGAGGGAGGCAGCATCTTGGGTTAGGGGATACTCTCTGTCCTTACACACCCGATTTAAAGAGATTCCTCTGCCGAGCGGTGCCTCCCATAGTACTGTGAGGTATTGAAAAACTCATGATCTTCACTTGCCCCACAAACACCTTTAAACTGGAGATCCAAAATGGGTGCACACACATTTCTACATTACTGTACAGTCTTTACAGCCACACCTACACCTTCCCTCCTAAGTATATATATTGTAATGTATATGGTTGTAAACTGTGACTTAGTCCGCAATTGATATGGACCGTGACTTATTTCTGGTTGGCAAGGTACTGGTATTGATGGATACCGTAATGAAATTGACTGGATTCTTTGGATCTGATATTTTTGCATATCAGTTATAATTTAAATAAATATAGAATGTAACATATTTGAGGATAGTAGTCTATTATGACTTGATCCTCTGGATCCAGAGATTCTATCTTCAGTTTTAAATTCATAATTCACTGGGGAACACAACTTTTGGTGACTTAGATGTTAGACCTGTTTCTGGGTATATTGAGGTCGCTGATTCTAAAAATGACATTAGTTTTTCTCGATCAGCTCTGCTTATCAAGATATGATATATATCTATATATATTTCTATATAATGTATAAATATTATATAATTGCTGACTGGATATATATATATATATATATATATATATATATATATAATATATATATATATATATAATGTATCATTATAACATTATTATATATATATATATATTACATATATATATATATATATATATATATATATATATATTACATATATATATATATATATATATATATATATATATATATATATATATATATATAAATAAAATGAACAATGAATAATCCATATTCATTTTTACATAAGAACCGAAATCGCTTAACGCGAGTTTGGATAATAATTTTACTTGTAGCTTCCTATTTTTGTTCGTGTCACAACCCTACGATCTACCATATCTATGGTTTAGTCGTATCCATTTTCCATTTGTTATAGAAGTTATTATAATTAATTAGGATTGTCTTGCATCTCACCCTCGTCCCTAGATTATGCATACACATTGCACATAACAGGATTGGAACCCGTGGTTGTACTTCTTAGTCATTACTACCCACTCTTTGTCTCTAATTCGTTCTTGTAAATCTTCCTAATAATGATTTGTACTATACGTACAAATTCAATAACTATGACGTCACATTTTCCCGTCATTAATTTTCCTTCATCCTATCTCTAGTATGCAATGTATGGTAAATTCTTTAATAATAATGTTGTGGTGTTATGTAGTATAAATATTATTATTCAACCATATTCATCCATACCGTATGTGCCCATGTACTTTGTATTATATTTCTAACATCTTAATTGTCTATTAATATGAAACACTGTAACAAAACAAAGTTATAGTAACTGTTTAATTAATTAACTGTAATACTTTAATTTAATATAATGTAATGTACTTTAATGAAACTGTACTTAATGATGTAATGTACTAAATGACGTAGTCAATGTACTTTAATGGAATTGTAGTTAACGATAATAAATGAATGGTAATTATAATCATAGTTACAGTAGACCAAAATTACAATGTACTCAATGTCCGACCCGACATTATGTCGCCATAAGGAATGTAGAATCGGCGATACTGTTGTTATTTTTTTTATTATTATTTTTCCGTTGGAATAAATTTTGATGTGCTTTCTACTTTGCCAAATAATTGATGACCTGTTGTTTTTTTAAAATCTCATAATCATTTTTTTAGATTTAGCTTAATAATGAATCCTGAGTAACTTTTGCCATGTCATGTTTTGTATACATTCTTTCTTCGTTATAAAAGATGAAGTCATGTCTTGCCTAAGCATTTAATTGTAAATCTTAAACCTTTAATTTTTACTCATATGCATATTTTAGTGTAAAGATGCATAGTTCAATTTCCACTTTTAGTTAACTTGGCAGATCATAACAACATCAGATCTGAAAATACGCAATTTAAGATAAAAATATGGCTTCATCTTCAAATATCTTGTTTATTCGTTTAAACCTTACCACAGCTAAAAGATTTACTTTATTTTCAAATATTGTGCAAAAATAATGCAGCCTCTTCAACATTTAATAATGATGATGTTAATAGAATCGGGGTATATAAACCCCACAAATTTCTTCCATGTTTGTTCTGATTCCAACTACGAGGCTGAGCATTACCTGTAACAGTTTAGGAGTAAAACACAGTAAGAAAAAGTCTTTATCTTCTCCTTCGAGCCGTGCTCTCTTCAGAGAACTTAGTCATTAGAATCTCCCGATAAGTTACAAGAAGAATCGGGGAGAAACCTCAAAGAATTTAATAAGCCTCTCAGAATCCTCCGAGCCACTAAAGAAGAACTCGGAGAATAGTATAGAAGAAACTACTGCAAGTAACAGATCCGTTGCTGCCTCCTAACCAGAACCCCCGTCGACTTCGAACCAACCCAGGGCCATAGACGGAGGGGTTAACAAATTGGCGACCCTGCCCCAGGATAAGAAGAATACTTTAAGAAGAAGAAGATTTTAACAAGAGGCCACTCTTTGGCCAAGATAGAAATTACCCTGCATCAGGATAAAACCAGTTGACCGGCGTGTCACGACTTCTTGTTCGTAACATCCACCCTTGAACCGGTGTGTCACGACTCCAAGTTCTCCACGCCTAGTTTTCATCCAGAAGAAGTAGCCAGGAAGACGTCTTCAGGACACGTCTCTGAGGATTTCGCCCGTGGAAAATTTTGTTAAGTACACAGTTTGTTTTTTAAGTAATTTATAAACACTTGAAAAGTCCGTATTATTAACAGTTAATATTTAGTATGGAGCCAGAATTTAACAAAAAACACAGTGAACACTTCAGACACCAGTGATACATTTGTTTTTATTGAAACAGTAATTTCAAGAGAGTTAATTTCAAAGAGAGTTAATTTCAAAGAGAGTTAATTTCAAAGAGAGTTAATTTCAAAGAGAGTTAATTTCAAAGAGAGTTAATTTCAAAGTGAGATAATTTCAAGAGAGTTAATTTCAAGAGAGTTAATTTCAAGAGAGTTAATTTCAGTTATTTTCGCTGTTATATTCATTATAGAATAATTTTATTTTTATGTATCAAACACAATAGTATCGTACCTTCGTGTACATTCGAGTGAAATGTTGTTTACATTTTATATTTTTGTTTGCAAATTTTTTTCAAATTATTGAACTGAATTGACTTGCAAATTAAGAAAGAGAGAGTTTACAGAGAGTTTATAGATTTAGAGAGATACTTGAAGTCAGTTTTGAAGTCAGTTTTGAAGTCATTTTTTGAAGTCAGTTATATTCGAAGTCAGAGTTATATTCGAAGTCAGAGTTATATTCGAAGTCAGAGTTATATTCGAAGTCAGAGAGTTTTATTTGAAGCTAGAGAGATTTATTCCAAGTCAGAGTTTAAGTCCCAAGTCAGAGTTTAAGTTCCAAGTCAGAGTTTAAGTCCCAAGTTATTTCAATGCAGTCAATTGAATTCAACTTTTTCTTTGTAATTTAAGAGAACTTAATTTAAGAAAATGTAATCTAAGAATTTAATTCAACCTTTTTTTGTGTTGTAAAAGAGAATTAAATTCAACCTGAATTGACCGGTTTGCGTCTTTAGTTTAACCTTTTCTTTGTTTGTAAGAAGGAAATTGACCCATTTGTCTTTTCTTTTCATGCCATTGTTGCGTATATAAATATATACTTATGTATTTTATTGTTTGTAACAAAACCGTTTTTACAAAGGTTGTAACGATTTTGGTAATTATTGTAATGTATATGAGGAACATGCCGTCCCTCCGTTTGTTGAACTCTTTTAATTTTTGTTCTAAGTAGTGTGACAAGCAATCTCTTTCCTTTAAAAAAAAACAAAAAAAAAAACGTAATTGTCAATTTCAGACTAAAATATAAAATAATTCAAATTCTATCAACATTTAACGAAAAAGTATGATTTTTCTACTTAACATGCAAAAATTAAAATCTTTTTAATATTTTTTTTTTATTATATA